>JALQBC010000033.1:0-492110 GCA_023375675.1 Cytospora piceicola | reverse complement strand
AGTTATTTAGTAAGTTAGCTAGTATATAAATTCGCTATTAAATAAGTAAATAAGTAAGTAAGTAAGTAAGTAGGTAAGTAAGTAAGTAAGTAGGTAAGTAAGTAAGTAAGTAAGTAAATAAGTAAGTAAGTAAGTAGGTTAATAAGTAAGTAAGTAGGTTAGTAAGTTAACTAGTAAGTAAATTCGCTATTAAATAAGTAAGTAAGTAAGTAAGTAAGTAGGTTAATAAGTAAGTAAGTAGGTTAGTAAGTTAACTAGTAAGTAAATTCGCTATTAAATAAGTAAGTAAGTAAGTAAGTAGGTAGGTAAGTAAGTAGGTAAGTAAGTAAGCTAGTTCGCTAGTAAATTAGCTATTAAGTAAGTTAGCTATTAAATAAGTTAATAAGTAAGTAAGTAGATAAGTAAGTAAGTTAGTTAGCTAGTAAGTTAGTTAGTAAGTTAGCTAGTAAGTTATATAGTAAGTTAGTTAATTAATAACTAAGCTATTAACTAAATAAATAAATAAGTAAGTAAGTAAGTAGGTTAACTAGTAAATTAGCTATTAAATTAACTAGTAAGTAAGTAGGTAATTAAATAAGTAGGTAAAGAAGTAAGTTAGCTAATATATTAGCTATTAAAGTAGCTAGTAAGCTAGTTACTTAGTTATTAAGTAAGTAAGTTAATAAGTAAGTAAGTTAGTAAGTAAGTAAATATATAAATTAGCTAATAAATTAGTTAGTTATAAAGTAAATAAATAAACATTTCGCCGCTTAAGGCTGCGGAGGAGATAATAGAATAACGCCCGAAGGGCGTTATTCTATCGGATCTATAGCAGCTTAAGCGGCGTATCTAGTTATTAAGTTTCCGACCCTTCTTAACGGAAGGCCTTCTCGGCAGGCGGTCCTACCGCCGTTCCCTAGTTTTAAGATGCCTTTCGTTAGGAAGGTTAATGTTTGTTTTATAAGGCGGGCGAGCATAATAGAAAATTGTTGCCTTTAAGATATATGCTACCTGTTTTTAATTCTAATTAGCTCTGAATTATAATTATACTGATTCGCTATAGCACTTGTCTAGAGGATCTGATTAGCTGTTAAAAGCAGTGATTCTAGTCGTTCCGTAACTAAATGTACTAGTAATTGTAAGGCCTTTAATGCCTGCCGGAAGGTTTACGGTTACTTTAAGGTTTCGAAATGCCTACCGGACGACTTACAGTCACTTTAAGGCCTACGATAAGGCCGATTACGATAAGGCCTACGATAAGGCCCTTTACAGCAGACCTTAAGTTCGAACTAAGATGCACGCTTGAGCTTTAATCCGATTAAGACGTACTTACCTAAATCTGAATCTGTAGAAAAAGGGCTATTAAACGGTATATTTAATTAAATCGTAGCCCTTAAGGTAGGCTTACTATTAAAGCTAATAGTTCTAATTCTGTAAGTTCTTAAGGTTCTTAACCCGAACCCTAGCCTTTCCCTCTTTTCTTTTTTACCGAAGGCTTATATAAGCCTTTAGATTCGAATTAAGTAAGTAAGTAAGTAGGTAAGTAAATAAGTAAGTTAGCTAGTAAATTAGCTAGTAAGTAAATTCGCTATTAAATAAGTAAATAAGTAAGTAAGTAGGTAAGTAAGTAAGTAGGTAAGTAAGTAAGTAGGTAGGTAAGTAAATAAGTAGGTAAGTAAGTTAGTTAATAAGTTAGTTAGTAAGTTAGCTAGTAAGTAAATTCGCTATTAAATAAGTAAATAGGTAAGTAGGTAAGTAAG
Source organism: Cytospora piceicola (assembly GCA_023375675.1). Lineage (NCBI taxonomy): Eukaryota > Fungi > Ascomycota > Sordariomycetes > Diaporthales > Cytosporaceae > Cytospora > Cytospora piceicola. Next base: position 490,371 of record JALQBC010000033.1, on the reverse strand, counting down.
TAAGTAAGTAAGTTAGTTAGCTAGTAAATTAGCTAGTACGTAAATTCGCTATTAAATAAGTAAGTAAGTAAGTAAGTAAGTAGGTAAGTAAGTAAGTAAGTAAGTAAGTAAGTAAGTAAGTAAGTAAGTAAGTTCGCTAGTAAATTAGCTAGTAAATTAGCTAGTAAGTAAATTCGCTATTAAATAAGTAAATAAGTAAGTATATAGGTAGGTAAGTAAGTAGGTAAGTAAGTAAGTAAGTAGGTTAGTAAGTAGGTAAGTAGGTAAATAGGTAAGTAGGTAAGTAGGTAAGTAAGTAAGTAGGTAAGTAAGTAGGTAAGTAGGTAAGTAAGTAAGTAAATAAGTAAATAAGTTAGTAGGTAAGTAAGTAAGTAGGTTAGTTAGTACGTTACTTAGTAAGTTAGTTAGTAAGTAAGTAGGTTAGCTAGTAGGTAAGTAGGTTAGCTAGTAGGTAAGTAGGTTAGCTAGTAGGTTAACTAGTAAAGTAGTTAGTAAGTTAGCTAGTTAATTATTAAGTAAGTTAGTAAGTAAATAAGTAAGTAAATAAGTAAGTAAGTAAGTAGGTAAGTAAGTTAGTAGGTAAGTAAGTAAGTAGGTTAGTTAGTAAGTTAGTTAGTAAGTTAGCTATTAAATTAGCTAGTAAGTAAATAAATAAATAAATAAGCAAGTAAGTAAGTAGGTAAGTAAGTAAGTAGGTAAGTAGGTTAGCTAGTAGGTTAACTAGTAAAGTAGTTAATAAGTTAGCTAGTTAATTATTAAGTAAGTTAGTAAGTAAGTTAGTAAGTAAGTTAGTAAGTAAATAAGTAAGTAGGTAAGTAAGTAAGTAAGTAACTAGGTAGGTAGGTAAGTAAGTAAGTAAGTAAGTAGTTAAGTTAGCTAATAGGTTAGCTAGTAACTTAGGTAGTAAAGTAATTAGTTAAGTTACTAGTAAAGTAGTTAATAACTTAGTTATATAATTATTAAGTAAGTAAATAAGTAAGTAAGTAAGTAAGTTAATAAGTAAGTTAACTAATAAGTTAACTAGTAAGTTAGCTATTAAAATAGCTAATAAGTTAGTTATTTAGTTATTAAGTAAGTAAGTAAGTAGGTAAGTATATAAGTAAGTTAGCTAATAGGTTAGTTAGTAAAGTAGCTAGTAAATTAGTTAGTTAGTTAATTATCTCGCTGCTTAAGGCTGCGGAAGAGACGATAGAGTAACGCCCGAAGGGCGTTACTCTATCGGATCCGGAACAGCCTAAGCGGCGTATTTAACTATCTAACTAACTAGCTATTAAATTTCCGATCCTTCCTAACGGAAGGCCTTTTCGGCAGGCGGTCCTACCGCCGTTCCCCAGTTTAGTAGGAAAGGAGGAGGGGGTTACTTAATTATAATGTCGTTATATTCACTATATAACAACTAACTGCACACTAAGTCAAACACCCTATAAGTAGAACGGCCCCCTTAGTAGAACAGCCACTTATATAGTAAACAGCTTAAATACCCTACCTTTCTAACAGCTATAATAAATTAAATAAAATAGATATAGACTTCTAAACTAAATATATATTACCATTATATATATATATTAGTATATAATATGTTATATAACTTAATATATACTAATAAGATAGAAATATATTATATTATTATTAAGAGTTTAAATATTAAGGATTATATATAATATAGGTAGTAATACTAACAGCTGTCGGAAAATTATATTAATTAATATTATATTATATAGCTAGTTATATACAACTAAAAGTATATAATATAGTATATTATACTATATAGATATAAGTAAATATAATAGATTAATATTTTACATTATATTATAATAATAAAATAAGATTTTAGAAATCTCTATATAATATTTATATAAAGATATAATAATTACGGTATAACCTTTATAAAGGTACTTATCGTAACCGGTAAGGTTTATATTATTAGTAGAATATATATATAAGAGATAAACAATATTCCGAGCTTTATCTTTACGATAATTAAAAGGTAATAAAACTTATTATAAAAATAATACTTAAATTAATAACTAAAGACTAGCTATAATTATTTAAAAGATAATACCTTACTGTCTTTATATATCTAGCTCTTTAGTATAACTATATTAACTATATTAAATATATTTATAGTTAATATATTAGTAACCTTAACCTTAGTAAGGTACCTTAGTTAGCCGGAACTCTTTTATAGAGATTCTGTCTGTTCTGATATACTAGCCCTATTTAAGTTATATATAACTTCTTAACCGTATAACCCTTTAGTATTTTAACCTTAAATTATAATATTATCTTCCTTTTCTATCGGTTTTTATCCTCGAAAACCTATAAGTTATTTCCCTTTATTTTAACATATATTTATACCTTTCTAATTTATTATATCCGGTAAAGTTAAAAGTTCTTATATTATAAAACTTCTTCCCGAACTTAAAAATACTTCTAACCGTAACAATCTTCTTACCAGAATTTTAGCTTATTTCGTTAAAATACTATTTTATTCTACCTATAAAGAGAAAAGTATTAATACCTATAAAGTTTCTTCTCGAAATAGTTCTCGTTATTCCGAATACGTTTGTTTAAATATATCGTCGTATAACGTTTAAAGTCTTTCGCCGTCGGATATCCGTAAAATTTCTCTATAATATAAAAAGCTAGAAAAACAAATTAAAGCGGAAAAGAAGAAGTTATATAAATCGGCTGTTCGTTTAAAACGGTTACGTAAATAAAAGAAAATATAGTTTAGTCGGATATAATACGTAATTCGTCGTAGTTTAAATTCTATAAAAAAACTAGATCGTATTAAAACTAAAAAACAAGCCGTTACTAAAACTACGTTAAAACCTCGTGCTATTCCTATAGATAATAATATATTAAAGTATAATTAAAATATAGTAAATTTAACTAGTATTAAAACGGAGTTACTAAGGTTTAAAGCGAATATTAGCTTTAGTTCGACGTCTAACTAAAAAAATAAATATCTTAGTTTCTTATTACTAGTAATAATCTTCTATTAATAATCTAACTTTTTCTATTAGTAAACAGTTTATTATCTAATGTGACGGAACGGCGTAGGGCTAGGGGTCACCTGACCTGGCGCGCCTGCGCACAGACTAAGTAACCTACTAAGCTCCGCCGTACCTTAGTATTTAGACCTTCGATTGAAAGGGCCTGGCTACGCTTAAGCCTTCCCTTTCTCTTTAGCTAAAATGCTTATATTACATTAGAATTACAGCTTTACCTCTATTATTTTGATATATCGTGATATTATTTTAGCTTACCTTAATTAATCCTTTTAGCCTAAGAAGGCTTATAATACCGACCTCTAAACAACGTCGTACGCACTAAAAAGCGGCAACGCGATAACAGATAATTACAGGCACTACTAAGGTGTAAAACGATAAACGACCGCTACGATAGCGCGAGACGATTAAGACAGATAGGCCGAGAAAGCCTAGAAAGAGGTCTAGTTTAACCTCGGTAAGTTTTTATCGACCTTGCTACAGGAAGATAAAACCCTTAAAACCCCGTTATAAAGACGTTCTAGCATCGCCTCTTCCTATCGTATTATTAATCCAGATAAGAAGATCGCTAGTATAGTAACCCTTTAGCAGGAGACAGAGAAGGGTACCCTCGAGGATCGTAAAAGCACTTTTAAGACAGACCCGACGTTTACCGATTTCCTGCGCGACCTATCGGAGGAGAAGTTCCGAAAGTATAGGTACGTGTTTTCTGCCGACGATTTCAGGGATAACTTTATCGAAAAGGTTTATTAGTTAGCAGCCCTATATAGGACTTAAGAGAAAGGCCTTAGATATGTCTTTAAGCCTTTAACTAAAGTAGGTAAGGCGGCCTAGCCTTAAGTAAATAGTCTAATAAATTTAACTACTTTTAAAAACCGATTTATAGAGAACGCCGACGCTCTTTTTTAAGAGTATAAGCTTCGGTTTTTAAGTATAGCGGCTTTAATAACCTAAGTTAAAGACCTTTATTAAGTAGCTGTCGAGCTAAACTAAAACCTTAACGTATTATACTAGTAGGCTACTAAGTTCGGAGTTAAGGCGGTTAACGCGATAGAAGGCTTACGTAATATAACTAATATAAAGAAAGAGAACCTTATCTTAAATAACACTATACTTACCGAAATCGCTTTACGCGACGAACGTATTTGTAATCTCTAGATATAGCTTAATAATAGCAACTAACTAGTTATTAACCTTACTTATTTAGTATATAATAACCCCCCGCCCGATACTAAAAGATACTATCGAGATAGCACCTTTAGTTCGTTATACACCTAGTTTACAGAAGGCGGGACTAAAGTTCGCCGTACTGTAAAGGTTAATAACACGCCTGAATTCTATAATAACCTTAAGTAAGATAAGGTTTCTTATAAGGTCTAGAAGATAAAGGTTTAGAACCGTCTATACGATAATACGGACTAGTTCTCTACCGAATCCTTAAAAATTAACTATATCGTTAGCCGTATAGCCGGGACTTCTGCTAAAAACATTATACTATACCTCGATTACTAAAATCCTAAGCGCCTTTCTACTATTAAATCTATTTTTTAATATCTAGACTTATAGTATAGCAACCTTAACCGAAAGAGAAAAGCGTAGAACGAGTAGGATACGTTAAATATAATATACTCTAAGTCTTATAACGAGTCTACTATCTCGTACTAGGCTTTTCAGAATGCTTTTATTAGACTAGCCGCCGAGCTTTTTAAGCCTTAAGTAACTTAAAAGGACAAGTTTTAGCGCCGCTTAACGCCTATACTGTAAAATGCTTTAGCCGTTTAGTTCCTAAATAACTCGATAGAATATATAAAGCTTTTTTAACTAGCTTAATAAGTCGACTTTACTAACACTTAGGCTACGGTAGCAGTTAAAGCGAAGAAAGAGAAAGTACGTATCTCTGCCCTTACCTAGTTAAATAGTAGCCGATTATTAACTAGTAGTACTTATAGTATATTTACCCCGAGGGGACGAGGTAAAGGGTTTAGATAGCCTTACTGTAACGTTATCGTTACTAACCCGCTAAGTAAGGAGGAATTTAAGAAGTTAGTTAAAGAAGGAAAGTGTTTTATATATAAAAAAAAGGGTTATCGGTTATTCGAGTGTTCCGATACCCTTAAGAATAATAACGGAAAGCTAGTATAGCGAAGCAACTATATTAATAACTTATATAATAAACTGTTCCCTTAACAGCCGCCTACTACTACGTCGACTAATAATAAATTAAATATAAAGAGCGATAGCGACTCGGGAAACGAGTAACCTTAAGGTAAATTAACTCCCTTTTAAGGAATATGTCGATATAAAGCAGATAGTATACAGTACTTAAAGAAAAGTAGCTAGATAAGTTATTATTTAACTTACTTTAAAGATATTTAAGAGGTAACGCTTTTACTATACTATATTCGATAGTTAATAATAGACTGTCTTTAACTATAAAAGCTTTAGTTAATACGGGAGTAGGCGGATACGTATTTATAGGTTTAAAGTTTATATAACGAGTAAAAAAATTACTTTAACCTTAACAGGTTACAGAGTTCGACTTATAGATAGTTAAGGGATACGACGGTAAATCTACTTAACTACTAGATATAGCCTTAGTTACCGCCTTAAAGATATACAGTAGGATAGAACTAAGTCTCCCTTTTCTCGTGTTTAATATAAAATATAATATTATCCTTAGCAGAAAATAGTTCGAGCACTATAATATTATAATCGACTATACAGGTAGATACTTATATTATCCGGAAGAGTAAATATTAAGCTATAACTTTACAGATATCCCTATAGATAACAATATATATTAGATACATAACTTAGAATAAGATAAAAAGGTCCGATAGCGAGAGCAGGCTATAGACCGCGATAATAAACGTCGATAACGGTAGAAGGAAGCCGAAGATAAAAACCTTCGATACTATATAGTACAATAACTTATTAAATAACGCGTTAAAGAACTAAAGGACGTTATAACGGGTAACTGTTAACCTATACTAGAAACTAAGATATTAGTAAAAGCTACCCCTATTCGACTACCGACCCTTAAGACACGACATCTATTTATATTACGTCTGCTAGTTTAAACTTTCGTTTTTATACGGTCCCGTTTATCGTAAAATAAGGGTCTAAAGACTATAGATCGGGAGTTACGTAACTACGATCTATATAAGTCCGGATAAACCCTTTTATCCTCCTTACCCCTACGTTGCTATAAAGACCCCTTAGGTACGTAGTACGATACGCGTAGTGTATATATCTTAAGGAAGGACGGAATTAGGTAATATAAGTACTAGATCGACGTGTACGTAGTAAACGCTTTATTATTTATTAAGACCGTTAGCTAATTAAAGGACCCGATCGGCTTTATAAACCTGTACGAGATCGAGAAATTAATTGTAAATAAATAAAAAGAACGATATAAAGAGATATTACTATACGATAAAGAGGAACTTCGATAAAAAGCGTTACAGATAGTACCGCCTGAATATTATTACCTACTTAATAGCTAGAGTAAATACGAGTCCGATACGTTAGCTCTTTACCGATATATTAATTATTATATTTATTTAAAAGAAGGGATAAAGCCCGAAAACTTTAAATACTCTTTACTATATAAGATATCGGTAAAAGAGCTTAAAGTATATCGGAAGTATATTATTAAAAGCCTTTAAAAGGGTTTTATTAAGAGCAGTATAGCCCTGTGGGTATTACTAGTGCTCTTCTCTTATAAAGCCGACAGAAGGCTAAGATTTTACGTCGACTATCGGAAACTAAACGCTATTATTAAACGGGACTAGTACTTACTACTTTTAATTAAAGAGACATTAGCTCGAATCTTTAAAGCGAAGATTTTTATAAAAATTAATATTAGATAGGCCTTTTATAAGATTAGGATAGCTCGATTAAAGGATAAAGAGCTAACGACCTTCCGAATACGTTATAGCTTATATAAATATAAGGTAATACTATTTAGTCTGACTAATAGACTAGCTACGTTTTAAAGATTTATTAATAACTAGCTCCGGGAATACCTCGACGAGTACGTTTATACGTATATCGACGATATTCTGATTTACTTTAATTTACTAGAGGAATATCGTGAATACGTGTAATAGGTATTCGAAAGGCTTCGTATAGCCGGACTTTACGCCGATCTTAAGAAGTACGAGTTTTATATAATAAAGACTAAGTATCTCGGATTTATTATTAGAACCGATAGTATAGCTGTAAACCTTAAGAAAATCTTAGTAGTTCGGGACTAAGAAGTATTAACTACTGTTAAAAAAGTATAGTCTTTCTTAGGATTTTATAACTTTTATCGGAAATTTATCTCTGAATATAGCCGGCTAGTAAAACTGTTAATAGCGTTAATATATAAAAACGTAGCTTAGATATAAAGTAAAGCAGAGAAAGGTGCCTTCTAATTATTAAAAGATATATTAATTTACGTACTTTTACTATAATACTATTACTTTAATAAGGAGACGAAGGTAGAAACGGACGTATCCGACGGCATACTTACCGGCGTTTTATCTTAGATTGCCGAGGACGGTGTTTAGTATCCTGTTATATTCTACTCTAAGATATTATATAGACTTACACTAAATTACCTTATCTACGATAAGGAATTAATAGCTGTAATCCGGGCTTTAAAGGTATAGCGTACGGAGCTTATTAGCTAGTAAAAACCTTAGCTATTTACTATTATTACAGACTATAAAGCTTTAGAGTACTTTATAACTAAGCGCTTATTAAATTAGCATTAAGCTAATTAGGCTAAGACCTTTTTTTAGTACTATTATATGATTACCTATCGTTTAAGTCTCGATAACACGATTACTAACTCTCTTTCGCGTAAGGCTACCGAATTAAAGACCTTTAAGGCTAAGTAAAAAGCCGAGCGAGAAATAGCTATTTTCCGATATATAGATTATAACTTTATAAACGTAGCCGTCTTTATAGCCGAACCGTTTATCGCTAACTCCTTTAAAGTATATAGATTATATGTGCTAGAAGAATATAATAAAGTACTGCCTTTATCGGGAGTACTACTAGCTAAGGTAATATTAGAAGTAAATCGGCTAAATGTAAACCTTAAGATATACCGCTAGAAGGTACGAGATAACGCTTTCTACTAGTTATTCTTATAGGACTATATGCTATATAAGGGTCGGCTAGTCGTTTCGGCCGAGAATAACCTTTATACTAAAGTTATTAAAGAGGTATATAGCCGGATTATTACAGTCTACCTAGGCTATAATAAGACCTGCCGATTAGTTACTATTAAATATTAGTAACTAGGGATAGCTAAGGATATCGATATATATATCGGCAACTGTCTTTATCGCTCGGTAAAGGTACTTCGTAATAAGACCTTTGGTTTACTTCGCCTACTTTTTATACCGTTACAGAAGTAGCACTATATCGTTATAGACTTTAAGTATATACTAATAAGTAAATCCGGGTATAATAATATATTTAATATTATCGATAAGCTAATAAAGGAGATATAGTCTATTGTATATTACCGTACGGCTACTATTAAGGATATCGTATAAATATACTACTATAGTCTTTTCCGAGTATATAGTTTACCTTAAACTATTAGCTCGAACAGAGGTCTTTAGTTTATCGTAGACTTTATAAATAAGATATCGAAGATTTTAAGGTTTATTTAAAAGTTATTTACGGCTAGATATTCTTAGTCTGCGGGATAAGTCGAAAACTACTATAAATAGTTAGACTAACGTCTACGGATATATATTAATTATTATTAATAAAACTAGCCCGAAGCCCTGCTTACGATAAATGCGGCTTAGGCTAATACCTTATACGATGTATTAGAAGGTATAATACTATTCGAAGTTACCTATAGCTACCTAATACCCTTATAATTTAATTAAGAGGCCTGTATATCGGATATAAAGGGCTTTACGGCCCGGGAGAGGCTAGCTCGTACTAATGCTTAACAGATAGCGGACACCTTAAAGAGTTATATTAAGACAGCTCGAGCTACGTTAAAACGTATATAGGATCGTATAACGATATAGGTAAATAAATACTACCGAAAGCTTAACTTTAGTGTTAAAGATAAGGTATTTATTATTAAAAAGCTGTAGTTATTAAACCGCCTTAACGAGAAGCTCGATATACTACTTACTCGATAAGCGTATTATATCCGTACTATAAAGGGTTACTTATACGAGTTAAAGGTTCTTAATTTATAGCAGATGTCGAATATATTCTATACTAACCGCTTTTGTCTTTACTCTAATAACCTGTTACTAGGTTAGGAATACGAGCGGCCGCTAGCGAATAAGGTAGACGGCGCTAATAAGTAGGAGGTAAATAAGGTCCTGTCTTTACAGATACGCTATAACAGATTATAATACTAAGTCTAGTAGCGTAGCTAAGATCTTAATCCGGAATACTATAATACCGCTAATTTTAAAAACGCGCCTAGGAAGTTAAGAGAATTTTATAATTAACACCTTAAATATAAAGGCCCTTTAAAGCGTTTAGATAACTAGGATACAGCTTACAGATCGGATGTTATTAATAGCGACTATATCGACGATAATACGCTATTATAGGCACGGAAAGGGGTATATAAAGCGATAAGGAAAGCGATATTACTAAAGGTAACGACACGTAGGAGTATAAGACTAGTAAAGTGAATAACTATAGCTATATAAAGCTACTTAGCGATTAGTTAGTACGACTGTAAAGATACCTTATCGTTAAGGATTATAGGCCCCTAGCGTAGTAGTTTATCCCGAGGGTACCCTACCTCTGCCTAGAAAATAGTTACGCTTTAAAAGCTAGTAGTTTAACTCGCTCGCCGCTTATTTTTTTATAAGGGGGGTAATATAACAGAACGGCGTAAGGCTAGGGGTTACCTAACCTAGCGCGCCTACGCACAGACTAAGTGACCTACTAAGCTTCGCCGTACCTTAGTATTTAGACCTTCGATTAAAAGGGCCTAGCTACGCTTAAGCTTTCCCTTTCTCTTTAGCTAAAATGCTTATATTACATTAGAATTACAGCTTTGCCTCTATTATTTTAATGCATCGTAACATCTAATCGTAATATTTTCTATTAGTATATTCTGTAATAACTAATAAAAAATCTTTAGTTTTATTAGTAAAAGTAACTAATAAAACTACGTTCTACTAATAGAACCTTATCTAACTAATAGAATCCTTCTTAACTAATAAAATCCTTCTTAACTAATAAAATTCTTTTTAACTAGTAAAATCCTTTTTAACTAATAAGATTCTTTCTTTACTAGTCGTATTAGTTATAACTAGTAACGTTATTAGTCTGTTATCTAGCCGTTTTAACTAGTTTAGTTATTAGCTTAATTAGTTTAAATTCGTAACTAGTCGTTCTTTTATACTAGTTAACTAACGCTTTATAGTATTTTAAGTTCTCTGTTAGTTCCTATATATTTTCTAACTAATCGTAGCTTTTCTATTTAACTAAGAATTCTATTCCTTCGTTAGTTTATCGTTTATCTAATATTTATTCTACTTTATATTCTTATATCTTATAGTCGAGTTCGACTTTTTTATTAAGCCTTATATTTTTAAATATTAGTTTTAGTAATAAAATATAAAAAACTAAGTATATTCTTATTTTTAAAGGTAATAAAAGTTTATAGTTAACGTTTAAAAGCTTTTTAATAATTTTAAATACTCCGAGTTTCTTAAAATTAAGTTTTTCGTTAAATCTTTTTATTTTAATATTTCTATATAATAAATAAACCTTATCCCTCTCTTTTAAAGATAGTACTTCCGATCGTCTTTAATCGTAATATTTTACTATTCGTTAACGGATAAATAAAAGTTCTTTTAAAATATATTTATATAATCTATAAATCTTATCTATACGTTTTATCGCTTTTATATTATCTTTTCTAAGTAATAGTTCTTTATAAATCTCGAAATTATACCTATAGTTAGTATAGAATAGTAATATTCCTATTATACTTATATCCGCGCTATTATAAACAAGTTATACTAATAGTAAGAGATTAACTTAATTATTTTATTTATAGTTAATATAACTTTTAAAGTAAGCTTTAATAATTTAGTTAAGCCGTTTTATTTATCTATCTATCTAAAGGTAGAAAGCTATTAAAAGCTTATATTTCGTTCTTAGCCTATTTATAAGTCTTTATTAAAAGTAAAAAGTAAACTTAGTATTACGGTTTATAATAAGTTCCTTTAGTAATTTGTATTAGTTAATAATATTTCGTAAAAATATATATACTAATTCTTTTATAGTTAAAAATTCTTAATAAAGTAGAAAGTAAACGTATTTAGTAAGCTTATTTATAATAACTAAAATATTATCGAATAGTACTTTAGTTATTAATTCTTTAAACTTTAATAGTTTAACGATAAAGTTTATTATTACTAATTTCTATAGTTCTGTTATAATTAGTAAAACTTTTAGCTCTCTATAAGGCTTATATCGTACTATCTTATTTTTATTATAAATGTTATACTCTTTAAGTATTATTATAATATATTATCGTATTTTAAAGAACTCGTAGTATCGTTTAATTCTCTTAACTATTAAAGCGATCCTTTAGTATCTATAAGCTAATACCTTATATATTCGGTAAATAAGCTTACTTCGTAAGTTTTTTAAAACGTAAAGTCTATCTGCCTAAAAAAGTATATTATCTTTCTTTTAAAAATCTTTCTTTTCTTTTTATATAAGCCGTTTTTAAAACTCTTTAAATTCTGTTTCTTATTTTAAATCTACGTTAATTCGAAAAGTAGCGTTTAGCTATCTTAATTCTTAAATAAAAGTATTATTATTATCTTATTTAAAGATACTTTATATTTCTAATATAACGTTTTACTAATAATCCGAACGCTTATTTTAAACGTCTATAATCCTATTATCCGCTCTTTTATAATAGTAGATTTTTATATCGAACTAAAATATGAATTCTGCTTATCGTACTTATTGTTTATTAAAAACCTTAGTAATAATAAACGTTATTAAGTTTTTATAGTTTAAGTAAACTTTTATTTAATATTTTACGTTTATTAAATAAAATTCTTATTCTTTAAATACTTCGATTATTACTATAAGTTTTTTATTGTATATTTAGTATCGAAGTTTAAGTCTGTTAAGTTTCTTCGAAAAAAATACTACTAAATATAGCTTACTGTCTTTATCTTATTATTTAAGTTATCTTCCGAGTACGAAGTTTAAAAAGTCTGTTTTAACTTTAAATAGTTTTTAGAAATCTATTTTTATTAAAATTAGTTCTGATATAACTATATCTTTAAGTTTATTAAATACCTCTTATATTTCCGTAGTCTAATTAAATAATACGTCTTTCTTTATAAGATTAGTAAAAGGTATCGTATATTTACTGTAATCTTTAATAAATTATCGGTAGAAATTTATAAATCTTAAAAAGCTTTTAACTTCTTTAAGGTTTATTAGTTCGAGCTAGTTTTTAACTATTACGATCTTTAAATTTTATATTCGGATTTCTTTTAGTAAAATAATATATCCGAAGAAATCTACTTTCTTAATATAAAAGAAACTCTTCTCCGGTTTTACTAATAGTTTTACGTCTTATAATACCTTTAATACTTAATATATATACTCTTTATACTTACTTTCTTTTTTAAAGTAGATAAAGATATTATTAAAATATACGACGACGGTAATATTTAAATATTCTTATAATATATAATTAATTATAGCTTAAAATATAGCTAAAGTATTAGTAAGCTTAAATAATATTATTAAGTACTTATAATATCTGTAACGTGTTTTAAACGTTATTTTTTATTCTTCTCTTTCTTTTATTCTAATTAGGTTATAAGCTCTTTTTAAATCTAAAGCTGTAAAGATTTTTACTTTATATAATCTGTTCTTAAGTTCTCCGATTAAAAGTAAAAAGTATCTGTTTTTAATAGTAATTTCGTTAAGCTATCGATAGTCGACGTATAGTTTTAACTTCCTGTTTTTCTTTAAAATAAATAGAATTAAATATCCTACTAGCGATATTAATCGTTTTATATAACCCTTCGCTAAGTTCTCGTTTAAATACTCCCGGAATACCTTTAGTTAGTTTTTATTTAATTTATAGATTTATTAAAACTTTAACTATATTCCTTCTTTTAAAAGTATTTTATAATCCTATTAAGTATATTTAGGTAATCCGGTATCGAAAACTTTTAAAAACAGTTTAATATACTTTTTATATTTTTTTAAAATATAGTTTTTAAGTTTTTTCCTTACCTTTTTAGCCTTTTATAAGTAGCTTATAAATCGCTTAAGTAACTCTTATATTTATTTAACTATTTCCCTATATTTATACCGTCGTTTTTAACGTAAAGTAGTTCCTCTTTATATTACTACGATTATTCTTATTGCTAATAGTTTAGCTTCTTACTATATCTATACCTTATACTTATATTCTTTAATATCTTAAATTACTTAAGTTATAGCCGCTATTTATTATTTTCTTTTAATTATGTTAACTTTCTTAATTATATCCTTATATCGTTATAACACTATCTAATATAATTACGTAATATTTAATTTACTTAAAAGCTTTATTTATACTTTCTTAATATTATAATCCTTCTTTAAGGTACCTTTTCTTATTATAGTTTTTAAAACTTAAGTAGTTCTTTAAACTCTTTTAAAAGTATTATTAAGTACGTTTAAATACCGTTTTCTTAAGCTATCCTTAAAAACTAAACTCTTTTTCTTAATACTATTAATTATCCCTTTAACTAAAGTATAATTCGCTTAATTAATTTAACTAGTAATCTAATTAATATATAGGTTATACTTTCTAAACTATATAATACTTAATATTATATTATAATTTAAAAGGTCTATAATATCGAAGCTAAAAGTTTTATAATATTATTAAATAGTAATAAGAAGATAATTAGTTTTATTATTAATCTATCTGTTATTATAAGTAATATTAGTTCTTTCGATCGTTTTTAGTTAATATAATTCTTTTTTTCTATAATAAGCTAGTCGGTATTTATTAACCGCTTTTAAAGAAATAAAATTCCTTTAAACGCTACTATTTAATAGTACGTATAGTTTAATTTTACCGATTCGTATATCTAATTATAAGTAGTCGTAGTTATAAACGCTTATTACGTTAAAAAACCGTTTTAGTCCTTTACTATTAAATAGTTTTATTTTTAATAACTTAACTTGTTTTTTACTTATTCTGTTACTTACTATACTAACTTCTTAGCTTAGTTTTATTTTTTTTTAAAGAACGTTGTTTTGTAGGTTTCTTAAAAAAGTATCGTTCTTTTTTTTAAGTTTTCTTTTTAAAATATCTCTTTTTAAACGCTTTTTAATAGTTATTTTAAAGCTTAAAGTCGATTCTTTTCTAATCTTTGCTTACCTTAAATACGTATTATTTTATACTATTCTATATATTTATACTAAGAATAGATATAATATATATCTGAAAGGTAGTTACTAATAATAAACTCTATTCTAATATAGTTTAAAAAGTAATATTCTTCGTCGAGTATAAAAATAATATAATCTTTTAAATTTCCTTTATCTGTTCGGTAGTAATATAAAACGATATCGTTAAGTTAGTAAACTTATAAAATTAATATATTTATATATTAACGTAAAACGAAATCGTTTTATATTTTATAAAAATAATATACCTTATATTCGTTATCGATATAAAATAACTAAAAGACTTATATTATATACTATATATATCTTAAAAATAAATAAAACTAGTCGTTTTATCGTATCGTCTTATTATAAGTAGCTTTTCCGGTTTTCTTTATTATTATATCGTATATAACGAACCGGACGTTATTTTTATAAAAAGTAAAGTCTATTATACTACTTAGAAAATAACGTAAATCGTTTAATACGTACTAAAGTAATACCGGGTTCTCTTTTACTACCTCGAAGATTTACTATACTTCTTCTTTTATAAAGTTATTCGTAATATTATCGTCGATCTATTTATTAAAGTCGTTTTTACGTTCCTATATATCTTTAAAGCTTACGTCGCTATTTAACTCGGTTTCTTATAATTCTTTCTTTAAAACTATTTAGTTAATAATATCGATTATTACCTTACCTTCTTTAATAAACTTAGTAACTTATTCTTTATTCTTTTACAGTATTTTTTCTATAGTTTTTAAAGCTTACGTTTATCCGAAAGGTTCTTCCTTTTAAAAAGTAGTTATATAGTTAAAGCTTACTTCTATTTTAGCCTTTTAAGTATCGAGAAAGGTAATAATATTATCTCGGTATAGTTCGGGTAAAATTTCCTTTCTATATTTTATAAAGGTTTTTTAAAAGTTTTACTTATCTTTTAAGCCTTCTTTTACTACCTTTACTAAGTAGTCGACGTTAAAGTAGTTAGAGTTACTATCTTAAATTACTATATTATATAATAGTCCTCGTTTTCCTATTATAAAAGTTCGATACCTTACGTTACCGTTACGCTATTATCCTTTAAATATAGGTTTTTATATTTTCTTTAACTTATTTCGGTAGTTTCGTATAAAGTATCCTTTTTTATTATAGTTAAAGTATTCGAGTTTCGACTTATCTTTACGTTCGGTTATATTAAGTTCTATAAGTTTTATATATTATCTATACGTAATACTATTATAATTATTTCTTTTATATTAAAACTTCTTTCCGGTATTAAAAGCGTAAAGTTTTTAATAAAATCTATTAACTAGCTTAAGCCTTTATTTTTCTAGTTATCGTTTATATAATTTATTATCGATCTAAACTACTCTCTTTATATATTCTGTAAAATTATTTAGCCTGTCTTCTTTAGCTAGTTTATCTTTAACGTTATCCTTTAGTCCGTTATAAAACAATATTATTAAAAGTTTATCGAACTATCCTAGCTTTACAGAAATCTATTAGAAGTCTGTTAAATAATTAAATATTAAAATCCGTTACTTATATTTAGCTAAGTCCTGTTCTGTTTATCGTTCTTCCTCGAGTTCGCCGAAAGCTCTTTTAAATACTTCTTTAAACGAAACGTAATCCCGGAAAATATTAATAATACTATCTTCTTTAAACGAGTTATAGTTGTTATCTAAGTAGTCGCGTATAATAAGTTTAAACTAAATAAACGTATTCCTTTTTAGTAAAGTAACTATAAAAAGGATTTTATCGTTTTCTGTAGTAAAGTCGTTCTTATAGTATTAAAAATAAGCCTTAATTATAATAAAAAACTCTTATAAAGTTCTTTTAATACTATCGAAAGCTTTAAGCTTTTTAAGTTTAGTAGCTTTGTATAAAACCTTCTTTTCTTTCTTTTTCTTGCTTTTTCTATTAGCTATTAGTTCGTTATACTTACCTTAAAAATCGCTAATTAAAACGAAAGCTTTCGTAAACCTTTCGCTATCGGTTATCGAAATATCGAGTATTATAATAAAATATCGGAATATTACTTAACGATATATATTAAAACCGTACTAAATAAAAGTTATTAAAATATAATAATTATAGTATAACCTTTATAAAAGTACTTATTATAACCGGTAGGGTTTATATTATTAGTAGAATATATATATAAGAAATAAACAATATTCCGAGCTTTATCTTTACGATAATTAAAAGGTAATAAAACTTATTATAAGAATAATACTTAAATTAATAACTAAAAACTAGCTATAATTATCTAAAAGGTAATACCTTACCGTCTTTATATATCTAGCTCTTTAATATAACTATATTAACTATATTAAATATATTCATAATCAATATATTAGCAACCCTAACCCTAATAAAGTACCTTAGTCAGCTAGAACTCCTTTATACAGATTCCGTCCGTTCCGATATACTAGCCCTACTTAAATTGCATATAACTTCCTAACCGCAATATAATAATCACGGTATAACCTTTATAAAAGTACTTATCGTAACCGATAGGGTTTATATTATTAGTAGAATATATATATAAGAAATAAACAATATTCCGAGCTTTATCTTCACGATAATTAAAAGGTAATAAAACCTATTATAAGAATAATACTTAGATTAACAACTAAAGACTAGCTATAATTATCTAAAAGGTAATACCTTACCGTCTTTATATATCCAGCTCTTTAGTATAACTATATTAACTATATTAAATATATTCATAGTCAATATATTAGCAACCCTAACCCTAATAAGGTACCTTAGTTAGCCGGAACTCCTTTATAAAAATTCCGTCCGTTCCGATATACTAGCTCTACTTAAGTTACATATAACTTCTTAACCGTATGACCCCCTAGTACCCTGACCCTAGGTTATAACAAGAGATTTATAAAATACTATATAACTTTTAAAATTATACTTTTTTAAGTCTATAACTTCTATACTATATATAGTATCTTATAATAATATTATATATACATATATAAGTATATTATCTAGTGTATAACTAAGAATAAATGTAATAAAAGTAACTTTTAAAGGCTGTTAGTACTTACACTTATATAGTATTAAAACTTTAACAGTTTAAAGTATATATATTAATAGCTATATATTTACTTTTAAAACGCTTAATATCAGATATTAGCTATTATAATATATATATTAAAAGGTATTGTATATTATTTAAAGGTCGTTTAGTTAATATCTATTTTATTTAATTTATTATAGCTGTTAGAAAGGTAGGCTATTTAGGCTGTTTACTATATAAGTAGCTGTTCCACTAAAGAGGCCGTTCTACTTATAGGGTGTTTAACTTAATTAACTTAAGACCTTAAATATATATCTTTATATTTCCCTCCCTACTCTTCAATATAGTCTACTTTAATAGATATATATCAATAAGTAGCTTATTAAAGAACTGTTCTATTTATGCTATTTATACGATTATTCAGGTAGTGTAATTAAAGTTATTACAGAAACGTTTTTGATTAGTCTGGATTGATATAGGTGGTAAAATAGGGTCCGGGTTAGGGGTGAGGTTTCCGAAAAGATGACCCTCAAGGCTTGATTCATCATATTGTTATTTGGCTTGGATAGGACATATAACTACTGGAGTGCGACTAATACCCTTATACTCTGTGACTGGGAGACCACCGTTACACGCTGGGCGCTGGCCACATCAGGAGCACTTTCATTTTCGAAAGCTTCAGCAATCAATCCCGCAATGATACCCAACAAAATTAAAGTCATCGGTGGCCCAACCAACTTCTGGCTCTCCTTGGATTATGAGCTTCCAGTTACGGGAGTCTTGATGTGTACATAGTAACCAACCCCTGGGCGAATATGGATTATCACACAGCCATATTCAATCAAACTTGCTCAAGCTTCACTGCTAAATATGGGGCTTCAAGCTTGAGGCCCAAGACTACGTTTCAAGTTGGGACCAGGCCGATGCCCCTCGTCATATTCTCATCCGCACCTCCCCAATTGATCCCGCCCGACACAAAAGCCGCCCTATAGTTGTAGAAATAGTAATACAAAGGACCAATTGCGTAGCTACCGCCCAGTTCATTGAGGAATAGGGGATTATCAGCGATAGTCGTAATTTTAAACATGTCGCAGCCGGCCTGGGTAATATAAGTTACAATATGCGTTGGTTATAGGATCCGCGGACACGTACCTTGGAAGCCAGGATTAGTGCATCGCGTTGGAGCGTTACTAGTCTCTCCTTCAGGTTGCCGCCCTCCTCCCACGCGGCTGCCGAGGCGTAATAGCTGGAATACGCCGCAACGTATGTCTTGTGCTTGGTGCTTTTCAAAACCGTGTTAGACACGGTGAAGAAGGAGACGACATCGGTAATGGCGTGAGACACGGCATCTTCCACAACGTAGGTGCACACCACGGGCACTTCATCTATGTTCGTTTCGAACATTAGAAGGTGCCGAACCTCATCCTCCGAGAGCACCGGCGCGACGTCAAACCTCTCGAGGTACCGCTGAAGGAGGATGTGCACGCTTGGCACATCTGCATCTACCATAGGTCGAAGTCCCGGCGTGCTCGTCTCCTCAGGAAGTGCATACTTTCCTGTCTTCCTATTGATGCTTATACATGCCTGCACTGACATGGATTCAATCTCGATCATCTTGGCTGGGTTGAGCATCCGGTGGTATTCGCGTGCCACACTGATAGGCTTAGGGAGAACACTGACGCTCGTGTAGATGGCGTGGTGGAAGTCGTCGAGAGAGCACCGCCTGGCCATCTCCTGGACTAGCACCGGGGCGAGGCGCTTGGAGCGGAGCTCCTTATGCACGCAGAGCAAGTCGACAAACGGCATTTTGAATTCCCTGCCATGTACGCGTACCGTCATTGGCACGGCGGTGATAGATGCCACAAGACGAGAGGTCCTGGACTCGCGGATCCCGATGTGCCACTTCGACTTCCAACCCGGGGGCTGGAGTTTCCTGCGCCAAAGTTCAGCACACATGTCATTTCGTTGAAATTGAGCCACGCACCACTGGAGAAGTTTCGAGGAATAGCGAGAGAAAAACAAATCATCCTCATCCTCGCCAGACATGTAGTGACCTTTCAAGAACCCACACAGCTCCTTGAGATGGCTATCGCTCTTGAGGTCTAGGTCAGCCCAGACGTAGCCTTCGATCAGCGGTATCGGTTCTCGAGAAATCTTGGCCGAGTCTATGTCCACTATAGGACCATTCTCATCGCTATGAGCAGGTCCCGCCTCGTGGAACTGCGGGACAGGCTGGGTCCTCCAGAACTTGTAGTCTGCCATGGCATGACTGGAGATCTGGAATGATGTTTAGGAGGGGTTGTTGTACGGCAATGAGATTTAGTGGGTGATATTGTCTGCGGGGACTTCCACAAATCACAGTCTGCGTGGCTTCAGCTGACGACTTGATCATCTGACCCGAGCCGGAAGGCGGTCTCGCCAGCTTGGTACAACACGTCTTAACACCCGCAAGGTCCGTCTTTGAGCAGCCTGAAGTTGCCAGAACAAGACAAATCTTGAACGGAAACGTAGACTGATGGGAACTGAAGCTTCCAGAGCCTTGCTGATCACAAGATGGTCCAGACACTGGATGAGCGGCCACGTATCGCCGCCGTCGGCTTCTCCGTCATCTCCAACCCCGCAGACGCGACGACCGAGTACGCCACAGTACCTCCTCCGCCGTCCGGTCCGATATTGCAAGTTGAGCTGACCATAACTACAGTCTAGTCTTTGTCCATGGACTGCAGGGACATCCCCAGAGGACGTGGACATATGGGCTGGCCCAGCAGCAACGATGCGGTGAAGAAACGACGTCTCTTCTCAATCAGGAGAGACAAGCACAAAACATCTACATCCAAGGAGCCTTCGGTGTACTGGCCATACGACCTGCTTGCGAAGCATCCGGGCCTGTCACAAACTCGTATTTTGACCTATGGCTATGATTCGGTTGTCTCCAAGTTTTTCGATGCGAACAACAAGCAGAACATTTCCATGCACGGCAACGACCTCATGGTCAAGTTGGAGCAGGAGAGGAAGAGCAGTGTACAGTTTAAGGATCTTCCATGCAGGCCAGAGGCTGACACTTTGTTTAGAATGCAAGCACACGCCCATTGGTCTTTGTCGCTCACAGTCTCGGCGGTATTCTGGTCAAGGTGGTAAGTGGCCCGATCTTGTCATCGAGACGAAGCACTTACACCTGCCATTCCAGGCACTAAACGACTCGTATCGCACACTGCAGGAGAGATACAAGCCTCTGTTCAAGTCCACCAAAGGCATCATATTCCTTGGGACTCCTCACCACGGCAGTGATATTGCAGGGTGGGCTGTGACGGCTAGCAAACTTGCCAAGCTGGCACTGCAGGATTCGAATCAGCGGGTGATCAAGGGCCTGTCTCCGAACAATGAGCTGCTGAGCCACCTCAGTGAGGCCTTCTTGCAGCTGGTCGACAAAGGGAACATCGGGTTCCATACCTTCTATGAGACCAAGGCCATGACAGGCGTGTACGGGATCACAGGCATGGTCGTGCCGTACGAGTCCGCGCGTATCGGAGACATCAAGCGTGAGGTGCTTTTGGGTCTCCACGCGAATCACCGTGACATCTGCAGGTTTGCGAGTGCCGACGATGAGATGTACCGAGCCGTGTCAGGAGCGATCGTAGATTACATTGCACAGGCTGCGACATCCAGTGGGTTATGACACCTCTTTCAATTTCCTCCCGTGAGGGCCTTGCTAATCTGGGGATTGATCGAAAGAAAAAGGCATGTTGACCTCGCCGTCCATAGTTATGGACCCCAACAACCAGCCATCGCCTTCCCGCGTGGACTCAGAACTGACACTAATGAACCACATCGACAAGTCTCAACCGGAAGGTAAGGGAAAGAAGACTAGGGATTTTCATCCTCTCAAGTCGGCGCCCGAGATAATACCTAGCGATGACGGGTCGGAGCGCACTCCTCTCAAGGCGGAGACCGAACCTCGGCGACCGACCGTCAACACTGCATCCTTGCTAGACAATGAGCTTGAAGCGTACTTAAGTGCCCTCAAAATCTCCGAGCCTCCCATGAAACGCAGAGACAGTAGGGCAGCGGCGCCTCTGCTGGGCCCAGCCGAAGACACCCCTGGCTGGTTATTCGATAGCCCCGAGTTCAAGGACTGGAACTCCAAGGACACGACGGCTGTATTGTGGCTTGGAGGGAAGGTCGGCACCGAGAACACCCAAGTCGTTGGTCGGCTTCTGCATAAAGTCCTCACCAACAACAGCCGGGCTAGTGTTTTTCATTATTTCCATCCGACTTCCAGCGAGAGGCTATTGCCCGGTGCTGAGGTGCTGGAAATCGCCCGAGAGCTGATCCGCCAAATCATAGCGAATGAGTGCCCCCGAATCCTTTTCGCTATGGATCAATATCCGCTTTCCGTAATCACCAAACCGACGCCTCACATCATGAACAAGCAGGACTGGGAGCTCGTTCATCTCATGAACGTGCTGTTCTACTGCCTGGTGGCAGTGTCCGACTCCACAACCTTCTTGCTCATCGATGGGCTCGACATCTCACCCCCCAACACTCAGCGCTTCCTCGGCCAGCTTAATGGCTTGATTGATTCGGAGGCCAATAAGCACCCGCGTGTTGTACTCAAGGTCTTCTTCGCCTCCGCAATACGTTCCTTTCCTCAGCCTCTCAGCGAGGCGGACAAGCAGGTTGCATCAATTCCGTACATTGAAAAAGACAAGGAGTTACAACGCAAGTGATCTCGATCCCCTCAAGTTATCCGTCATCTCTGACACAAGCCAGACTGCCTGGAATCTCTCCATTCGACCGACTTCGACGCTCGCCCTCGCACGATCCTGGATGCAGACGATCTCACCTTTGATTGGCTGTTGGAAGACGACAACTTTCGTCAGTGGCAAACAGCAAAGGCCTCACGCTTGCTGCTCATTCAAGGCAAGCCGGGCAGTGGAAAGTCCACACTGGCTAAGCGGATCATGAACAAGGTCCCCATACCAAATCCTCGCTGTATCGATTCGAATACTTCTATAGATTCAATCAGTTCCGGATCCAGTAACGGGTCCATAGCGCCACCGAGATCAACAACGGCTAAAAGAATGGACACGGATTCTGGAGAATCGGTTTCGGCAGACCAATCACCTCCTGCCTCTACGTCAGTTCACAGCTTAGGCGACAACCGGTCTGTGGCTGGGAACCCTCCAGCTACTGGTCTACAAACATTCACTGAGGACCATCCCGCTGTCTCCTCCAGTTCCTCAGAAACCTTGAAACGACAACAGTTCAGGGATGCGCATACAGAGTTAGAGACCCCATCCAGTGACTATAAGTCTCCTTTGAGCCACCAGTCATTAATGGGCTACTTCTTTTATTCTTTCCGAGGGGGGAAGGAGGAGACGAGCCACCAAGTCATGCTGCGATCAGTCCTCTACCAGCTTCTTGACCAAGATCATAGCCTTTACCCATTGTTCCAGAGCCACTACCGGCAGCTTCGCGAACAAGGCAGCGATGAGGACTGGGGCCTGCCTCTTCTGCTCCATATACTCGAATCATTGGGTACAATCGACAAGGAAGTAACCGTCTACATCATACTAGACGCCATGGATGAGTCTGACGACGAAAATTTGCCACAGATACTACAGGCAATGGCTCAGCTTTGCAGAACCGAAGGCCGGAGCATCTTCAAGGGGTTGATGACGACGCGGCCTTTAAAGGCCGAGTTTTCTGGACAGCGTATAAGACAGTTGACGCCGTTGATACTGGCTCTGGAGGAGAAGAATCAACAAGCTATCAGCCGGATAGTGGACAAGGAGATAAAGCAGATTATGGACGACATTCTCAAGGAAGACGAAAGCATCGAGCTGACTATCTTTGACGGTATCAAGCAGTACATCAAGGGCCACGCTGACGGAGTCTTTCTCTGGGTAAGCTTGGTGCTCAAAGAGGTGAAAATTCTTTCAGACGAGGGATGGACGCAGAAGAATTTGGAGGAGTTGAAGGTCATCCTTCCACCAGAACTGGGGGAACTCTACAAGAGGATGACCAAGCGTATTGCTGAGAACGCTGGACCAAAGGCCCTCGAGCAGGGCAAGAGAATCTTGAGTTCGGCGGTGTTTTCCATGCGACGGCTGACAATCGAGGAGACAACCGACGCCATCATCGTCCCCAACATATCTGAAGTTCCACAATTCGAACCGAATCCAGCTTACTTCAAGGACAGGATCCGGCTTCTCCAGCGTCGGATCCCCGTGGTCTGCGGTGACCTTATTGAAGTTAAGCTAGGATCCATACAACTGATACATGAGACTGTCCGAGAATTCCTGTTGGATGCAACCCAGATCGCCGCTCCCTTGAACATGGACGACCGAATGGGCAGGAATGAGCAGAGCTCTATTTGCGTCCGCTACCTGAAGCTTACGCTGTCGCGCTCTATACTGGAACATGCCGGCGTCAAGGTCTCTGACATATCCTCGTGGAGCTCCGACGACTACGAGACCTTCGTGCGTTTAATCGACGACCGCCCGTATCTTGATTACTGTCTTTCATATCTGTCACAGCACTTGTCTACGACCAAGGCTGACAGTATCCGCGTCGAGCGTAGTACCCTGATAGAGGAAACGATGAATATGGCACCCACTCTATACCTCCTCATGGACACAAATATAATGCCAGCTGCCTTGTTGACGGGATTGGAATCTCAATCCAATTCTGCCCGGGCATTCCGCACGAGAGCCCTGCTAATGGCGGTACGGAAAGGTTATGTTCGCGCCATTCGGCCTCTCGTCACGGCCGGGACCGACATTGACCAACTCGACTCTTCCAAGGGCACATCTCCACTGATGGAAGCCACTATCGCGGACCACCAGCGGGTTGTACAGCTACTCCTCGATCTGGGCGTAGATCCCGACACCAGAGACAGGTCCGCTGTTATCGGCGATTAACCCTTCCGAAAGGCGCATAAGTCATACACACGGTTTAAACGTGTTTCGTATAATCTAGCCGGAACAGCTAAACCACCCTAACAGGCTATATCTCGACTATAACGTCGTATATATCGTAATATATTTATAGTGTTTAAGCGTAATAATAACGAAATCTTTTAAAGAAACGGCTGTTACTTATATCTTAAGTAATTTAACAGGTAAGTTAGCTATAAATATACTTAAGGCTTAAACTTAACCGTTATTATAAACTAAGCTTAATATTAGCCTTTAAACCGTTACCTCGGCGTATATATAAGACCTTGTAATTAAATAGTTACTTTATTAACCTTAATATAACGTTTAAACAGACGATTTTAAAGTATTTAAAAACGTTATTAAAAACGATAAAGACGATAACAGGTACCTTAATAAAGATAGCTATTAAGCCGGCTAGAAAAGTAGTTAAACTAGTAAGAAAAGTAGTTACTAAAGCTATTAAAACTACTACTATAAAAAAGACTTTAAACTATACTTTTAAACCTGTTTCCGGCCTTTTAATTTATATTAAAAGTAGTATAAACAGAAAAAGACGTATAATAATTAAGTCGTTAGCTACGGCTATAGCTTTTATTAAAGAACAGGTACTAGCTAATACGGCCGAGGTATAGCTAAAAAACGCGGCCGAGGTATTATTAAAGTAAAAGCCGAGCTTAAAAACGTAGTTAAACTAATAAACCGTAGCTTCCGAAAGCTTTACTAATACTTTTAACCTGTTTAATAACCTATTTACTAACACTTTTAACGTAAAGGTATTACCGCTATAAACTACGCTTATAAGGCTTTAAATAGCCGTAGTTTCGAATCTCGAGTTTATTTTAAAAGGTGTTTAGCCGTTTAGCTTAGCCCGGCTATACTCTTAACTGTATTATAATTAAATCTATATAGATAGCTTATTAAGGCGATTTTAGATTAAAAGGTTATTTTAAACTATAATTAATAGCTTCGAGGCTTAACTAAATATCGTAATAATCGGGTATACCGGTATACCGTCTTTTATATAAACGTTTATTACTATTATAAAAGGAGCGAAGAGAGAATTTATATAAAGCTATAATATTCTTTTAAGTAGCTTAAAGGTTAATTTTACTAGTATTTCTGTTTTAAATCTTATTAACGTTTAAACTATATATAAACCGTTATATAAACTAACCGTAACCTTTAAATATCGGCTATAAACGTTACTACTACTATCGCCGCTGCTTATCTATAGCCCGGCTTATAATATAAGTCGGCCTTTATAGAAAAAGAAGGCTGTATCGTATATTAACTAGATAAATAATACTATTAATATAAAAGAGGTAACGCAGAAGGGGGTTTTCGAGGTTTTAACTAACTATTAGGTTTATAAGAAGAGGAAATATTATAACTATAATAAGTTACTTTATATCTAATACTAGCTATAACGAAAGACTAGTATATATTTACGTTTTATACTTTTAAACCTAACTAACTAAGCTAATATAATTTAAAAAGGTAAGTATACAGATAAAATACCGCTAAAACTTATAATATCTATAGCTAAAAGCCGTTAGTAGGCGTAGAAGGAACGTGAAAGTAGCGTGAGAAAAGTAGTAATAATACTTATAAGTATAAAAAAAAACTCGCTTAGTATAACGTTATCGTTAGTATAGTTAAATAAACAGCTTTTACCTACAGGTATTATAAGGTTTTTTAGTATACCTAAGATAAGTAGCAGGTCTTTTATATAGTTTAATATACCTTCTAGCTTAAGTAATATTACCGTTTAGTTACTAGTTAAAATAATAGCTTTATAAAAGTCGATAAAAAAGAAAGAGGAAAATAAACCGCGGCTTATAGCTATATTAGTTAAAGTATTTCCGTCGGAAGTACCGCGGATAAAGAAATCTACTATTAAAAAGCCTAGTATACCTAAAATAATAAAGGTATTACTTTTTAGTTCTTCGCTACCGATCTTACGTAATATACCTTATAATAAACTGCTATTCGAATTCGGATAAGCGTTTTTAAAGCGTTAGTTTAATAAAGCTTTATCGTTAAATAACTAAGAGAGAATTAAGTCTTTAAATCTAATTAAAGAGGCTAGAATATTAGTAATATCGATTAAGAACTTAAAAGATAGCTAGTTTTAGCGGTAGGATATACCTAAGTAGGTATATAAACTTATAAAGGCGTATATAAAGCCGTTTATAAGAAAATAAGAAGGTATCGCGATTTAGCGGTAGCGTAATAAGCGGAAACGGAAGCGTAAAGAAATAAAGGCTAAAATTAATTAAGTTATCGAAGAAAACGGGAATAAAGCTATCGTCGGCGATAAAAGCGGCTTTAAGCTTTTTTAAATAAATCTAATAATACGTTAGTTATCTCCGGTAGGCTAAGAAATATATAAATAGAAGGAGATACCTTTGTCGCCGCTTATAGACTTACTATTAAAAGACGATTATATACTTAGCCCGGCTAAATATTTTAAGATATCTAACGATAGTAGGTTATTTAACGATATCGATCTGCTAAAGTTTTAGCTATTAAAGTCTTAGATTACTATATAATTAAGCTTATCGTTACTATTACTACTATCGTAAAGCGATAAAGTAACCTTAAGCTAAAGTAGCGAAAAAGAGTAATAGTAATAATATAAATAGTAGTTAAAGTAAATAAAAAGGTTATAGGTTAAGTAATAGAAAAGGTAACGGGTTAAAAGTAGTAAAGGTAACTATAAAAGCTAGCTATAAAGTATAAATAAAAGATTTAATAGTAATACTATAGATTTCTTTTTTAGTATATATATTTAGACTTTCGTTATAGTTTTTCTACTGTTTAGTATAAATTAAATCTATTTAACCTATAGACCTAACTTATAAACCTAAACTTTAACCTAACTTTTAACCTAACCTTTAACTTAACCTTTAACCTAACCTTCTATACTGCTTTTTATACCTATTTTAAAAGCTATCGCTATTTCGTTAAACCTTTTAAAGTTTACTTAAGCTTAGCGGAAATACCCTTTAATACCCTTTACGTTATAAGAAACCTTCTAAATAACGGCTTTTAAAAAGGCTATAAAGTCCTTTAAGCTTATACCGTCGCCGCAGTCTTTAGTATATCGCCGTTGTAATAAAGCCTTAAAATCTTTAAAAAAGGCTTTAATTAGGTTTAGATTTAAAGAATACGGTAAAAGATATACTAGCTTTATATTAAATTCCTTATATAAAAGAGTAAGTTCTTTATAATAATACTACGAGACGTTATCTATTATAAGTATTAACTTAGGCTTAAAGAACCGTTAGTATTAAGGTAATATATAATACCGAATCTAGTTTATAAAGCTTTTTATATTAATTTACCTTAAGTATATAAAGGTATCGAAAAGGCTATTAATCGTAATAGCCGGAAGTAAATAATATTACTATTTTTTTTTAGCTAGCTTTTACCTTTAAGTATAATATTTAAAAGCATTTAGCTATATTAATGTATTTTATTATATTTATTATAGTTAGATTTATCTATATATACTAGCTAATATAGTTTATATAAAGCTCGGAGTTCTTTTACCTATTTCTTACGAAGTTCTTTATCCTTTTAAGCTACGATTAGCTTTATTTTTTTATTAAACTAGCCGGTCTTTTTAAAGTACTTTCCGATTGTAAATATATTAATAGTAAGGTTATACTTTTAAAAAAAATATTCTTATACCTTATAAAAGTCGTTATTTAGCTTTAAAGTAAGTAGTTTTTTAATTTATTAGATATATATTAGCTAACGTATAAAAGATTAATAAAAACAGTAAATATAAACTTCTTTAAAATACGGCGTAATTCTTAAACGACCTAACTACGGTAATTTTAATAGCTCGATACTTCCTCGAATATCCTATTTATATCGGTTTATTTATATAAAACGTTTAAAATACTATAAAATCTAAGCGATTTCGGTATTATTAAAGCCGCTATAAAAGAAAACCTTTATACAGGACCGCTTTTAAGCTGTAAGGTTCTTACTTAGAATACCTATATCGATATATCGATACAGGACTAAAATACTATTAAATATTACGAGATTTACGATTATAACGTATTCGAGGGTTTTAAAAATAGTCGAGATATAGCCTGTTAGGGTAGTTTAGCTGTTCCGGCTAGATTATACGAAATACGCCTAGACCGTGCGTATGACCTATACGCCTTTCGGAAGGGTTGATCGCCGATGACAGCGGCGAGTCGGCGCTCCATAAAGCCGCGCGCCTTGGACGAACGGCCATTGCGGAGCTGCTCGTCGAGCATGGGGCCTCCGTTGCTTTTATGAACGCGATCCAGGAAAGCTCTCTCCACTTGGCGGTGCGGTTCGGCCACCCCGACATGGTGCGAGTTCTTTTGCGCCGAGGAAGGTGGCATATAGATTTAAAGGACATATATGGGGCGACGCCACTGCACGACGCCGCAGCGAATGGACAACTCAAGATCGCCAACTTGCTGCTCGACCTAGAAGCCTATGTCGACGCTGAGGCGAAGTATAGCGGCACGCCGCTCAATGTAGCCGTGGACAAGGAGGACATCAACATGGCTCAGCTGCTGCTCGATCACGGGGCCACGGTGGACCGTGTTGGGGAATATGGCGCCACCCCACTGCACACCGCGGCGTCCAAGGGGCACGAGTCGATGGTCAGGCTGCTCCTGGAAAAGGGTGCGACGCCGACAGTGCGTGATCGTTACGGATGGCTACCGATTGACTGGGCGAGGGAAAACGGCCACGCGAAAGTTGTTGACATACTGGTTGAAGAGGCGCCTCAGGATGATATTGATACCGACGATGAAAGCATAAGTGTGCACTCGGCGCCGGGCACTAGGCGACTGTTTCTTGGAAGCCCAGTGTCCACAACGGGACATCTGTAATACACCAGGCCTTCCAAATAGTCCATCATCAGTCGAGGAAGCTGTCGGTGCTGCCTCACCGACTACGAGGCGACTGTCTATTTCAGGGAAGGCAAGGCGTGTACGGGCAGGATCACCTCGTATCATCAGCTGGAAAACTTCCGTTCCTGACAAGACTGGGGCTTGGTCAACGCAGTCCACTGTCTTAGACACGTTTGGTCGGATGCCTGGGTGTACGTTGCGGCATGCTGATATCGGATTCCCTGATCACGTACAAAGGAGGCGGTGGGTTGCACATTAACGTCGCTTTTTAGCCAAGGGAAGCTGGAGGGGTTAGTTGTTACAGAACGTATGTAAGGCGAAGGCTATGGATATATTCTCAGTAACTTGACGTTCCCCTTCTTTTGTTTCTGTTCTCCTCTTTTCTCTTGCTTTCTTTAATGTTTTTGTTATTTCTGTTATAGCGCTTCCATCCCTTTCGTGCTGTAGCATGGAATTTCTTTGGAATTGCGACTGATTATCTTGGATATTTGTTAGGAAATAAGAGGCTCATTTCTACTACAGTAGCTACCACCCATATATTATATCTATATATAACATAAACCCTTGATATGTCATATCCCTTACCCCTATTCATATGTCCCTTATGTATCATACAGGTGGCTTGGATGGGCCATATGATATATAGGGGGTAGCCACTGTATGTACTTAAGTATATAGTATCTGCATCTGACGAATATGCAGGACAACAGAGATTCACTCAACAAGCCGCAGATTGCAGCGTGCATTTTAGCCGCTGGCTACTGTCCATAATTAATACTTCAGGTCTTGGGACGCCGGTGATGCTCTCGAGCTCGGGGCTATTTCTCACCAGTATTGCAGAAACGAACTTGCTTCATTTTTCATCGAAACCAAATGGAGCCTCAACATATCCGGGGTCACATTCTACATATGTTAAGAGCCATCTGTGAAGTTGTGGCAGGGTGGCTTACCATTGGTTATGGCTATGGAAGGATCAGACAAAGAGAGCGATGTGAAGAAAGCAACAGTGCCGCGCAGATGGATAACACGAGGCGTTGAGTATCAAAGCATTAAGTATAGTAGGACATTATCGACGACTTGGCCTTCACCTAGTCACTTCGCTACGTTGACCAGAACCAGTTCCACCCCTAGATCACCTTCATTTTCTCCAACCTCACCAACATGATGTACGCGAAGATGGTTGCGACTATAGGCTTCCTAGGCACCTTCGTCCAGGCCATCGTGCTGCGGCAGGTCGTGGTGCAAGTGCGGACGCATGCATATTCTACACGCAATAAACTCGTACGCGATAAACTCTCACGCAATAAAGCTGGGCGGCGGCACGAGCATATGACTAAACGGCTTGGTATCGTCAGCATCGGACTAGGCAAGACAATCCAGCCCGGAGGTATCAGCAAGACCGAGGTTTACACCGATTGCCAGGTTCTTGTGGAATTATGCCGGTGAGGTAACCTCCATAAAGCCCGGTGCTGTAGCAAAATATATCAGAGGTTGTATAGTGAGGAAGGGAATGGGGATACCGCAGTCGGTAGTCGAACCAGGAAGCTTGTGCTTCGCTGGCCTAAGTACCCTAGGGTACACCTCGCTCTGGTGGTTCGGACCCGCGCTGTCATTGCGCCACGTCTCTTGCCTTGGTCCCTTCCAGCCAGTAGGCTAACGACCTGGTCTCTCACCCGGTTTCCGTTCTTTATAGATAAGATTTAAAGATGGAGAAGTGGTCCGTTTGGTCTAATGGTAAGGCACCTCGGGTGGTTGGCTGCAGCACAGTGGAGATGGAGGTTCGACCCCTCCAATGGGCGAACTCAAGCTTCATTTTTGTTTCTATTCATCAAGTTTAAGCCGACGTCAACATGCTTCCAGCATTCATTAACCCGCGAACCTCTGTTAAGAAGCTGCACATAATATACAGCATAGGCTGGTAGAACAGCATATTCTCGACTTGATAAAACATCAAGCGTTTAACGGTCACTTGACATACGAAAGTACTTTAGGTTGGTAGTCACCCAGGAGGCCAGCTGACAGGAAATATATATATCAGATCGTGTACTTATTTATATTTAGATAATACGATCGCAGCGTTTGTGAGTTGAATTGGGGGGAAAGTGTCGAACACACCGCGCAAACTATGGCTTCATTCTATTGGCTTCCAGGCCATAGAAATCTTTTGTCTTGGTCTAGTTACACACGTGAAGGAAATTTCCATATTTACAAAGAAGTTTATCCCATTGCCAGAGTTCCTGGTTTAAGCTGCCGTTTTAAGACTTAAGAAGGAGCGTACTGGCTGAGGATGCTCTTGTAAGCCGTGTAACCAGCGCCGCTGGAGGGCTCCATGGAGTAGATGTAGTCGCCCCACCCTAGAAATCAGTCGTTAGTATACCGATCACGTATTACAAAGGCAATGCCAATATATGTGGGAAAGAAAGACTTACAAGGACCAGCACCCCACCACATAGCACCCAGCCAGACATCGCTGTTGTCGGTCAAGTAGGACAACATGCCCTCAACAGCCGTCTCGCAGTCAGCGTTGGCGCCACCGGCAAACTCGCCGATGATGCCGATCTTGTTGTTGTCACGCAGCCAGGTTGTAGCATCCTTGACGCGCTCGGCACCGATGGTGGTGGACACACAGGTCTCGGAGGTTCCGGACCCGTCGCTGTCGAGGTACTGGTGCATCTCGTAGACGAGCAGGTTGTCGACCGTGTCGGTGATGGCCCCCATGTTCTCGCTGTTGCCCGAGGTCGTCCAGGTCCAGGCGCCCGTGTACGAGGTTCCCTCGACGAAGATGTACTGGGTGGTGGCGCCGGCGGCGCGCACGCCGTCGACGCAGGCCTGCATGAGCTCCGCGGTCTGGGTGTCGGTGCTCATGTCGTGGGGCTCGTTGTTGCAGTCGAAGACGACGTTGGAGTTGTCGGCGAACTCGGTGGCGACGTTGGTCCAGAAGGTCTTGAAGTCCGAGGTGGACGAGATGATGGAGCCGTCGTAGCGGGCGTAGTTGTGCGGGTCCAGCGCGGCGTACTTGCCGGCGTCGGTGATGTACTTGACGACGGTCGTCAGGTTGGCGAGGTACTCCGCGTCCAGCGTGGCCGTCATGGTGCCCTGGGCGAGGCGCTCCATGAGGAAGGGAATTCGGAACATGTTCATGCCCAAGTCCATGAGCGACTGGATGGTCGAAGTGTCCGGGAAGATGTAGTCGGTGCCGTAGGCACCCGGGATCGAACCTGTTCCAAACTCGGCGCCGGACTCGGACGCACCGAGGAAGCGGAGAGATCCTCCAGTGCTGGCGCTAGTAGTGACGCCGGAGGTGGCAGCCGGAGCGCTGCTTGAGGAAGAAGAAGCGACACTCGAAGCGGCGGCACTCGAAGCGACGGCACTCGAAGCGGCGGCACTCGAAGCAGCGACACTTGGAGCAGCGCTCGAGGCACCGGCCACAGCAACGCTCGAATAGGTGGGCACGGCGATGCTAGCAGCACTGGGCACGGCGCTGGGAACGGCGCTGGCCAAGGAGGCGCTCGCCGACTTGCTCTTACAGCTTCTTCGCTGGGCTCCCGGAGCCGCAAGAGCTGATGCCGCGAGACCAGCCGCGAGGAAAGAAGAAGAGACACGCATAATGAAGGAACGTGTGAGTGAGTGAATGAATGAATGAGTGAGTGAATTTCTCTGAGGGAATGAGAGCTTGAGGAAAACACAAAAACAGAGAACAGTCGGCGGTGGTTATATTTATTCAAAAAAAAAATACTGTCGGCAATACGAGCCGTTCAACCCCTAGTGCTCATATCCGCCGTCATGGTTCAGGAGGGCCTAGATCCTTCCTGTTGGTAATTAAAGGTTCAAAGCACCATACCGTGAATGGCGGGAAAATATAACAGTGGCATCATGATCACTCGTCGAAATTACCAACGCTCGGAGGATTTCAAAGCGTGAGATCTTGACAGCAGGCGTCAACTTGAAACATCGGTTGACGAGTGGGTACTGTAGTATTCCTCGAAGGGGCACCGGATCGTTTCGAAAGTCAGGGGCACACCGGAGGAAGCCTTTTTGGAACCAACACAAGCACCCCAACCCCGAATACCAAGATGAATAAGTCTTTCTCTGGCGAGTAGAAAATAGAATTTCCGGTTTAACATTGATCCACTTGTCGGGTGTTGCTGCTGCTATGATCAAGTAAAAGTTGCAATCAGATTAGGCTTAGCGTAGTATCTGGCACTTACATTAGTGCATCAGACTCGCTGCGACATTGTGTTGTAACACATAGCGTTACAAAGTCTCGATCAACACGACAGTCGTTAATGGGTAGTCAATACCCGGGGCAGGTCTTTGAGTCGTTGACATCATGTCGCGCCCGTATGGAAAACTTTCATACAGGGAAAACAATGTTCTCCCGAATGCCATTACTATTACATTAAGCTCGGTCCGGGGTCTCCTTGCCATCCTACAACTCAGGAGAGGCTAGCGGTTTCAACGTTGGTACCGATCGAAGCCTTGACTTATTCGACCTTCTCGAACACATAAGTATCCACCTCTGGGAGATTGCACATAAGCTGTTCCTTGCTTACTTACCCCAGGGTAGGTTACAGAACTCAGACCGAGATATTCCGGTTTAGCCGGTAGGTCCTATACTAATCATTATAATCGTGGACGTCATCCTCCCATAAAGCAAGTGCTTTTAATATATAAACAACTTACGCGACGCAAGCTGGGCGGTATTGACTATTCTCCTGTGATCTGTACCTAGGTAATCAGATTGATCAGAAAAACAAACAGCCTCCAGGGCTTGATCATATGCTGATATCAGTGGTAACTCGCGTTGTCTCCATCCTCTCATGGGTACCTTGAACTCATTCTGGGAGCAGTGTGTGAAGATTGGCCCAGAGCCACTTTACCCGGAGATGAAGTAGTAAAAGCAAGTACATACATGTATATATGTGGGAAGGCTGAATACGGAGTGGACAGGGAATGAAGATATGTATGATTCATCCTGTGTGGTAGAGATGACAGCCGCTGAATATCCAGGATAACAACTGCATCCTTGATAATGAATCATACCAATACAGCCGGTTAAGGCACCTTCGACGTCTACGGCAGTTGGGTCATCATACTATATTTTGTATGTAACATTCTTCTGGGTTACTCAGACCACATAACGAGTCACCGGGAACAATAATAACCTCACCATTTGAGATTTGACTGAAGCCAGCAAAGCCAGTAACCGGGAGCTACGATCATTAGTGACTGGACAGTCTGGATACTTGTATATCGAGTTTGACAATTGTATGCCTCCTGCCGACCGATCCAGAATAAAACTCATGCAGGGTTTTGCTACATGCCAAGATTTCGTACCTTGCGCGTCAACAAATCGAGCATAACACATAAGTCTCAACTCTCAAGGCCAGTCTGGTGTAATCCTCGGGTATTCAGCGTGTAAAGGCGGTCCGTACCTGTTAGCAAGCTGTTAATGACTTCAGTCGCTATCTGCCTACTTAAGTATATATCTGGCAGACAAGCAAGGAGCCAAGTCGTAACACCGCCATGCTGATATGATGCTGCATGCATAATCACTCAAGTATGCATATGCATGTTTTTGACAGGTCACAACCGACAGCTTACATCTGGAGCTGGCTTGATCTCCGGCATATTTGAGATTAACTATACCTACATATACAGTACAATAGTGACCCCCCTTTATGTATCATACGCCAAAGCATCTCTAAAGGGGGTCTACGCACAGGCCATATATTTAAGATTTTAGTGTTAGTTTCCCTGACCGTAGCCCTAACCGGTCCTAATTTCAGATTTATATGCTGAAAGGGGGGTGCTTAAAATGTAGGTAGGGATAGAATAAGCTTATACCAGCAAGAATAAGCACCCCCTTTAGCATATTATAGGGGATCCGTACACTAAAAAAGAAGATACCCTAGGTATCCAACTGATTTCTATGATAACTGAGGATATTTTCTTGTACGAGATAATAAAGGGGGGGGGGTCACTATTTAGTGACCCCCTATAGCTTACCCCTCTAATAATTAGATCATATAATTAGACCTATTGGATGCCTTGACTCCGGTAAAAGGAATCCAATATCTAGCTCATATCATCATCATCCAACATGCGGTTTCTCGATGTGTGATATAAAGTGTGGGTTGGCACACCTATAGCCAACCTGTGGGTGTGTTTTTCGTGAGCCAGTTGTCTTCCTTTGTCTGGGTCAACATTTGACGCTGTGCAGCATAGCCACCCAACAACTACAATAAATTCAATGTCAGCTTCTATGGATATCAAATCGCACGTGTGGCCATTCCCAGACCCCCCCCCCCTTTTCTTTCGCTTCTATTCATTCATAAGATACAGATCATGCTGCCTCTCTGACTCTTTCACTGTCAGATTTACATGTCCCATTATATCGCTGCTTCTGTAAACAACCTTTCACTGCAGGCTCGAGCAAATCATGCCTTCCACATCCCCTCCCAAGTCGCTTGCGGACTCGATCCAATCCGCAGCTCATGACAACCAATGTGATGAGCTGCAACAGCTTCTCGATCAGTGGGAGTCACCAGATCTCGAGCCCCTGCAGCCAGCACTCTGTGCGGCCCTTCGGCAAGGACACGTCGATGCAGCGAACCTGCTGCTGGACCGTGGATGTTATTGCTACTGCAAAGCTACCGAGGCCGCTCTGGCCGGGGGTCACATTACCATATTCGAGTGCATGCTACAGCACGGATGGGATATCAACTTCAGCCTGGACCACCGCGGCGACGTACTGATCTGCGCGCTGCTCTTCAAGGACAAGCCGGACCTGGCGCGCTGGCTGCTGGCGCACGGGGCCGACCCGAACTGTAACCCCCGGAGCCATCCCACCGTGTCGAGTGCGCTCGAGGCCGCCTGTTCGAGGCCGGAGACCCCGCCCGAAATAATCAGCCTTCTGCTCCGACACGGCGCCGTGGGGCCCTATGCCATGATGGTGGCCGCTCAGCGGGGCAACGTCGTGGGTCTGCGAGTGCTCCTGGACGAGGCAGGCGAGTTGTTCGACATCGATGCAATACCAGAGCCGGAGAACCCAGACTGGGAAACAGACGAGGCCTGGGGAACACCGCTGCACTCCGCCGCGGCGAGTGGTGAGCTGCCGTGCATCACGTTACTCCTGGAGAGGGGCGCGAGGAGAGATGTCCGGAATGCTGCCGGGCTGACGCCGAGACAGACTGCAGAGCACTATGGGCACCTGGCATGTGCGGAGGCTCTCAAAGAAGCCGAGGCACCGATGTAGGGGTGTAGGCTCTCGTGGCTGGCTTCATGGGAAACTGCGATCTTTCGGGGCTGTGACTGATGGTTTGCACGGCAAACAAGCTAGGTAGTTAAGTAGTTTAGAAGGTGACGACGGAAATACTGCGTTTGCTTTCTAGACGGGTGAGTTTGATGGCGTTTGTGAGAAGGGTCTTCAAAAATCGTGTCAATTCCCACGATAGATGTGTGAAAAGGTGGTTCAGGTCAACGCGGGATGTCACCCCGGACTTTAGACAAAAGCTACGCGGCGGGGATAAGACTTTGGCCTGACTGCTGTGGTAAACTGGCTGAGTGGCATGTTGGGCGATGTTACAGCCCTAGTCGCCACCCACTTCAACCCCAACATCCTCCCTGTCTGCCCCTGTCTGCCAGTCTTCCCCCTCCTTGTTCCTGTACAACCTCGACCCCGGGCCCCGACCTCCAAGGACCCTTCTAGCCATGAGTTGACTGACGCGGTTGGGCAGGTGGGTCGTTGGGCGTATGCAAAGGGTCGACGATGGCCGTCCTCTAGCGTCAAATCGATGCGTGACGACCTCGGGAGGAGGTCCTCCCGGGCTCCCACCCGCATGCGCAGTCGTGGTATTCCGCCTTGGCAACGGGATCCTTCTTCCCCAGCCAGTGAGATACTAGCCTGTTACCCAGGAGTTCCTACCCCATTGAAAGGGAGAAGAGGAAATGAGAGCGGTGCTTATAATGCCCTGAGTCTGCCGTGGAGAGAAGAGTCAACTGTTTTCCCTGTCACCATACATACGTACCCCTTCACTTCCAAGTCCCTTGCAAACGCCCCTCCTCCCAGCTGGGGGCACCCAAAACAATGGCATCACGCCCCATCGTCCTCCACATAGGCGACCCCATCAAATACAACCCCGAGACCTACGCCTCCTTCTCCTCCGCCTTCACCGTCGTCCGCCCCAGCGCGTCCGAGCGCCAGAGGCCCGAATTCACCCGGGCGCTGGCGGAGCGGCGGTGGGGCGACTTCAGCGCCATCTTCCGGCCCTTCTGGTCCACGGGCGGCGAGATGGGCAACTGGGACGCCGAGCTCGTCGCCCTGCTGCCCCGGAGCTGCAGGGTGTTTGCGAGCGCGGGCGCGGGGTTCGACTGGGTCGACACGGAGGCGCTCGGGGAGAGAGGTGAGTGAGAGACAGAGTAACGCAGCGCAGCGCAACGCCCCATGTCACTGTTGACGGAGAGGGGTGTCGGGTGGCGTTGGGGGCCGGGGGGGGTGGGGGGAGCAGAAGGTGAAGTCTTGAGGCTGAATGTGACCCCCTTGGGTACATATATCTAGGCATCATCTACTGCAACGGCGGCCTGGCAGCCTCCGAGGCCGTCGCCGACTTCGCCGTGGCAATGGTGATATCCACCTTCCGGCACCTACCCTGGGCGACGTCGGCCGCCGTGGTCCCGTACATGTCCTCGCGGACGACGGCCCCCGCCCCCGACGCCGAGGCGGCGTTCCGCTTCAGCCACGAGCACACGGTGTACCACAGCCACAACCCGCGGGGCCACGCGCTGGGCCTCGTGGGCCTCGGCAACATCGGGCGCATGGTGGCGCGCAAGCTGGGCAACCCGAGCATGGGCATGGCCGTGCACTACTTCGACGTGGCGCGGCGGCCGCGCGCCGAGGAGGAGGCGCTGGGCGCGACCTTCCACGGCACCCTGCGCGGGCTGGTGGCCGCCAGCGACTGCGTGGTCGTGTGCGCGCCCGGCGGGCCCCCCGGCGCCGGCCCCCCGCTGGTCACGGCCGAGGTCCTGGGCTGGATGAGGCCCGGCGGGCGGCTGGTCAACGTCGCGCGCGGGTCGCTGGTCGACGAGGACGCGCTGGCCGACGCGCTCGAGAGCGGGCGGGTCAGCGCCGCCGGGCTGGACGTGCACGCCGACGAGCCGAGGGTGTCGAGGAGGCTGCTGAGGTTTGCGGGCCTGGACCTCGCGTCTACCGGCGCGCGGGGCGGGGAGGTCGTGGGTGGTGATGGGGACCGGAGGAGTGTGAACCCGGGGCGGGTCATGTTGACGTGTCACAACGCGGGCGGGACGGTGGAGACGCATATAGGGTTTGAGGAGTTGGCTATGAGGAACATCATGGCCGTGTTGGGCGGGGAAGAGGCCATCACGCCGGTGAACATGCACTTCCTAAAGGGGAGGGATAGGAGGGATAGCAAGCTGTGAGTTGGAGAAAGGCGCTGGGCAGATCACGGGATGAGCTGGGAACCCGAACGTGTATTCAAAGGGATCGTGTATGTGTTTTGATAATCCTGTTAATTCCCGTGATAATGTATGCTTGTTATGAAGCGATGAAGGCGCAATATGCCTATGCCGCCTTCGGTTCTATGTACAAACGATTAATTTTCGTAGCTCATCCCTCATTCTTCCCAAAAAAAACAAACCACCGTGTCCTGACTGCAAAGCAGCCCGGCACACTCTTCCCTGGGACGTATCTCAGGGAAAAGCAGCCGCCAAAAATTTCCAGCCGGTGTAGCCAGTCTATCCGTCCCCATACCTCACCGTTTTTGTCGTCCATCATCAAATCCCCCGACCAATAAAGTCCAGGTTCGGTGCAGGAGGCTGCGGCAGCGAGGGCGGGCTCGGTGTCCTCCTCGCGTCATGATACCTCTGTCCCGAAGAGGGGTGGTACCGGTGGGTCTGGTAGTCCTGCTGTTCGCGCGCCTGCTCCATCTCCTCCATCTCCAGGTCCCGCTCTGGCGCCTGCTGGGGCTGCTGCTGCAGCCGCTCATGTCTTGCTTGTCGCCTCTGCTCCCGTTTGGAAGGCTTGGTCACGAGTATCGCTGGGAGCGGCTCAACGGGGGCCGGTGATCTCGTGTCTGGTGTTGTGTCGTATCGATCATCCTCGATGTGGAAGTGGAAGTTCTGGTTCTGGGTGTGGTTCTGGATCGGCGTGACTGATCTTGACCGTTGGCCGTACGCAACGGCCTCCTTGTTGTAAGATCTCTTGTCGTATGCCCTCTGATCGTTCTCGATAACGTTCTTCTCGTCGTTATATGTTTTGCTGTGAACGTGCTTCTCCTTGTTCGTCTTCTTCTTGCCACCGCAGAGGGACAGAGCGAACTTCTTGTTCTTCTTCCGCATGACATACCAGATAAGGAAGGCAATGATCAGAGCCAGCAGGGCAACACCACCGATGATGCCCCCCGCAACAGCGCCCGTGTTGGTGCTTGATCCACCAGTGTCGCCTCCTTTGCCAGCCCCTGCACCTGCGGTTGCACTCGCACCGCTGCCGCCTTCCACGACAGTTGTATAGATGGAAGTAGACCCATCCGCGGCGGTGCTGGTAGCAATCACGGTCGACGGTCCTTTTCCAGTCCGTGATGCAGCCGCAGCCGCAGCCGCACTGACCGAGCTCGCCGAAGCGGCTGAGATCGAGCTGTCCAGTATGTACTGGGGCTGGTCGATCATGGAGATGAGGGTTGCGGAGGAGAAACACTTGAACATGCTCCTGGCTGTGGCCCCGGGCCAGATGAGAGTGCCGCACGCAGGCTTCTCAAGATCCTCACAGCACCCGGTCTGCACGCCCACGGAGCTGCACTTTCCAGACTTGACAGCTGCGTAGTTCAGACAGACGGTGTAGAACCCCTCGATCCCATTGGTAGCGCAGCCGATCACGCTACCTTTGGTGGCGCAGGTGAGAGGATCGCCGCAGACGTACGGCTTGGATGAGATTCCAGAGTACCAGCCGCATGTCTTGTCGTTCTCCCAAGTATTGTTGACTGAGGATGATGATGCTGAGTCGGTGTCGACTTGTCTGTGAAGAAGGAGGTCCACTATGGCCTTTGACGGTGGTTGTGTTGGTTCGGGAGCCCAGACCTGATAGTCGTCGACCTCGGATGGTTGTGTTGGTCTGGCGAGGTCGCCGCCTCTTAGGTCCATGACAGGTTCTGGTGTCCATGCTACCCATCGGGCTGAGGCCTGGCGGGCGAAAGCGGTTGTGGTGAGTATTGTTTTCACCCTCATGGTCTTGGTGTGTCGAGTATGAGAGTTCCTTGTCGCTGTGTGTCTCGGGCTTGCAGAGCAAAACCAAAAAGATTCGGAAGGAGAGAAAAGGAGAAAGAGAAAGAGAAATCAAACAGAGGAAGACAAGCCCGAAGCCGGCGGGGTCAAAGGCAACAATGAAGTCTTTAATCGTCTATCATGAGACCGCGACAACAATAACAACAAAGGAATACTGTCGGTTGGTATTCGATATCATTTATTGAATGGCGTGTAAATGAGAATGAATGGTATTGTAGCCAGTAACAATGTCTGATGAGGTTGATTTAACAAGGCGAATAAGTTTAAAATAAGAACAAAAGCGATGGCCGGGGGGTTGGTGGTGTGGAGCTCCTATTCAGGTCCCTGCAGCTGCCTATTGTTCTAGAAGCTAGCCAGAGCGTGAATGGTTGAAGACAATGAGAAAAATGCTTGCTGTATGTGACTAGAGTGAAAGTCGAAAAAGTGATCGAGGATAAGGGTCGACGTCGAGGGTCAAGGTCAAGGTCAAGGTCAAGGTCAAGGATGACTCGAGGAGAAGCTGCAAGTCTGGATGGACGGAGCACTGAGGGACGACCTCGAGAGAAATAAGAGGGTGTGTGACTGGCAAGAAGAATGGGCAACGATCTATTCCTGGGCGTGCATCCGTCCCCGTCTATTCCGACCATTCTCGTCGTTTGATCTGTCTCGGTAGCCGCCCAAGGTGGACGCACTGGCGCCGTGATTCGACCATGGCGTCTCTCACCAGTTCACAGCCCCTGATCGCTCGTCCGGTTCACGCCTTGGTGCCGAGTAGATTGCCACATAGCAATTGCCCGTGTTCCCGTTCTTTTGCTGCGGATCATTGCGTGGCCTGGTGGGTGATTTTCCTGCAGATGTGTGCATTTAGTGTATCAAGGTCAAGTACTGTCGGCTTGATTGATGTGTGTGTGGTCGGTTATATGTAACATTTTGTATCTCGAAGATTCAGAGAGGGAGACTTTGACTTGCGGTTAACTTTCGGGCCTGAAACTCGAACGGGCACCTCAGAGCCAATCGCTTACAGCTGCTGGCTTAGGTAATACAGTCCAAGTCGGTGTACCTGAACCCTGGATACTTGGGTGCTTGGATACCTAGGTACTTAAGACCAGGGTGTCTGTACCAGCGCAATGTAGGGCAAGGCTCAGGCACAGCAAGTACCTGCCTAGGTACCGAGGTAGTGAAGTGTGGGCCTGCCCAGGTGATGACTTACACGCCCATCGAATCCCTCCCCTAACCCTCTAATACCGCCCCTTATATATTTATTGCCCAGGGTTCAGGGTTGGAGGAAAGGGAACATGTTGTCGAGGCCAACACGCAATACCAAATGATATCTCCTTCTCGACCGTCGCCGTTGAAACTTGTTGTGATGATTTCCAGTGACCGGATCCGGAATGGCGTTCAAGACCATCCGCTTGCCGACGTTGAGCATGCCGCCCTGAGGAATGTTCTTGTCTCACCAAGAAGCAGACTTGCGCCCATTAGACATATGCTTCCAAACTTCAACATGGCTGGCAAACTATTGCCATGGCTGTTTCTGATCATCCCTCATCATGCTGCATCAATATCCATCAACGTTAAGGGCGGCCGATGGGGGAGGGGGAAAAGGACGGTTTTGTCGAGCCATCTCTTTTCCTCTTTCCAAATGTTCCCTCTTTCTTATTCTTAGATTGCTCCATCAGAAGCTTGAATACCCTCAACTTGATATGCTGGTCCAATGCTCACCGACATGGACGTAAAGTCGCCGACATCGTCCTATGCCTGCTATGAAGATGGTGTCTTCGATAAGATAGAGGCACAGTATGACACCGACAACAATAACAACAACACCGCAACAGATAAGCATGCCTCAGACAGAGAGGAACAGCCCTCGCCGAAGCTCCCCAAGGTCGCCCTTGGTTGCTTGGTGCTGCTGTTCCTCTTCAGCTTCATCACCATCATTACCTCCGGCATCGTCTTCAGCCATGGGGTAGCTTCAAGTGACTGCCTCGCCCAGAGCTGGGTCATGTTCTCGGTATGTATATATATATACCTAGGTGTACATAGGTATTCACTAGTATCCATCACCATCACCATCACCACCACCACGTTGACTCTGCATATACATGCAGCTTGACAACGAACCACTGGGGTGAACCCACCACCCCCTCCATTTTTGCCCAAACTCGCTGTTCAACACTCGCTAACCCCTCTGGTTCAATCACATATCAGGCCATCTTGGGTTTCCTGTACATCTGTCTCCACCTGCAGGCCGCTCGCAAAGGCGACCCCGTCAGCCGAGCCCGACCCTCCTTCCAGCATCCTCTTCACTCGTCTGCCATCGTCGTCGCCCGCATCGATATAATCGCATGGATCATTAGTCTCATGGTCGTCTCTGTCGCCGTCTCCAAGAACCCATCACCAATCTCCCGCCTGAACCTGGTTGCATGCGCTTTTGTGACGTAAGTTCCATCGCAACGGTTGTTTCAAAATAACCTGCTATTGTTTTTTGGTGTGGTGGTGTTCGGGGGTCACAACAGAAGCTGCTGGGTTGCAGTGGATACGTCCAGAAGCACCACCCCCCCAGTCTCGACCCCCTGCAGTGGGGTCCTGGTGTTGATCCGGGGGGATCGTTGATCATTATGGGAGGCTGGGATCGACTAGGTACCGTATCTTGGGCAGGAAGCCGAAGTGAAAGAAAGAAGAAGAAGAAGAAGATATATCATATGAACTTGACTTCCAGCAAAAAGCCGAAGGGTCCGATCAATAATTTACTTACATCTCATTCCAGACCATCTCTGGCGTTCCTCCTCTGCCTCGTCGAGAAAGCAACCCGCCCATTCGACCTTCCCTATCTCACACCCCGCAGCGCGAGGCCATCGAGTCTACTCACCTGTCGGGTATCAGCCCTCATGGCAAACATCATGTCCGCCGAGGTCACCTCCGACGACAGCATCTCCCGCCGGGCCTCGGCCGCCTCGTCCGCACCCTCCTCCACCGCACTGACAACGACGTCCCGCCACAAGACCAACAGGCCAAACTCACACACCCAGCACGCGGCGGCCATCGCCGCCTCCACGCTGCCGCCCGCCGCGGCGCCCCACGTCGGCGGCGGCGGCGGCGGCGGGCCGGGCGGGCCGCGGCCGCCCCCGGCCTCGGTCAAGGAGGCCCGGCCCTGGTCCTTCACCAAGTTCGACGACAGGACCAAGAGGCAGCTCGCCGCCAGCGTGAGCGAGGCGTCGCACAGCTCCGAGACCAGGCCGCGGGTCGGCGGGCCCAGGCCGCTCGCCGCCAGCGACATCGCCGTCAGGACGGGCGTGCTGCCCCCGCCCGTGTGCACCGAGCCTAAGAGGGTCGAGATGCCGCAGAGGGAGAGGGAGAGGGAGAGGGAGGCCGGCAGCCAGGAGCTCGTCGTGAGGTCGAGATCGGGAGCGGGGCCGGGGACGCCTTCTGGTGCAGCTGCAGCAGTAGGAGGAGG
Organism: Cytospora piceicola; assembly: GCA_023375675.1. Classification (NCBI taxonomy): domain Eukaryota; kingdom Fungi; phylum Ascomycota; class Sordariomycetes; order Diaporthales; family Cytosporaceae; genus Cytospora; species Cytospora piceicola. Next base: position 446,317 of record JALQBC010000033.1, on the reverse strand, counting down.
AGGAGGGTGGAAGGGGGAATGGTCTGCCCTCAGGAGTATAACGGGGTGGTACAGCCCGGCGAACAGCAGCGCCACCACGCCCGTCTCCACCCCGGGCCCGGAGTACGGACCACCCCCCGGCAGCCAGCACCAGCAGCAACCGCACCAGCAGCAGTCGAGAAACAGGCCCTTGTCGACCGTGGCGGAGGACCCAGCCCCGCACGGCCGGAGGGAAATCACATATCACCAGCCCGCCGGGGCGGCGGCGACCTCGCCGTCGGTCTCGGCCCCTGCCGAGCTGGAAGGTTCAAGTGCAGCAGCGGCAGCAGCGGCGGCGGCGGCAGCAATGGTGCCCGCGCAGGTGGCCAGGCGGGCACGGACGGTCTCGCACGCCCCGGAGCCCCCACCGTACACCACCACCGCCGCGGCGCCGGCGGGCCGCCCGCGCTGCCTGACGGGGCCGCGGGGCCCGGAGCCGCAGCCGCAGCAGCTGGTCGGCGGCTACCCGTTTGACACGGGCGCGGGCATGCCGAGGCTGCCGGCGCCGGCGGCCGCCGCTGCCGCTGCCGCGCCCAGTCCGGCGCGAGCCCCGACGACGGCGAGGGTCAGGCTGCAGCGGGCACAGGACGCGCTGAAGACGCACGGGAGGACCATGTCCGGGACGATGGTGCTCAACAGGCCGCAGCGGCTCACGGGCGAACGGAGGGGGTCGGTTGATGACCGCGTGGCACTCCGGGCGCCGGTTCGGGGCGGGGGCGGCGAGGGTAGGTTGCCGGGCTCGTTTGTTGATTAAGTCTAGTTCCACCTCATTGATGTCCTATAGAATAACATACAGTAACACCTTGTAGCTTGGGCACCTATCTATCCCGTGATGAGTCAGATCATTCGTCTGTATCACTTAAATGCCCCGTCCCTTTTACCCATAACGCCGTACAATGCTCTGGGTTCCAAGTGCAAAAAGCAGCACATCTCAAAACACAATTCCACCTCGCCCCTTTTCGTCATGAGAAGAAATGCGAACCGCCCTGCAGCATTCCAATCTCAGGACACCACTCCATAGCCTGCTTCTGCTGCTTCTCATTCAGCCACCTAAATGGCTGATGGTACCCCAGAGGCGTCTCGTAATAGATGGTCTCGACGGAGAACGTCTTGGCGACGTCCGGGTCCGGCAGGTTCGCGCCCCGTTCCTTGAGCTTCATGTAGAACCACTGGTCTTCAAACTTCATCCAGCTCGGCTTGGGCGGCGCGTCTCTGGATTCGACCTCGCCCCTTGCCGGTTCCGGTCCGGGGGCGCCCTGGCCCTTAGGTGGCGCCGGTTCGGACTCGTCCATCTCGAGTTCCTCCTGTTCATGCCGCTCCGGCTGAGGCTCCACGGGCTCGTGTCCATCCCCCGGCGTCTTTGCCTCCTCCTCACTCATACTATCCCTGGCAAAGTCATTCGCCGGGTCCCTCACAATCTCCAACATCAGCCTCGGGTTCCGCAGGCTCAACCCCCCGTTGTACCCGACCCCGTACGCGCCGGCGATGGGCGCCCCGACCATGTCCCACGCGGCAAAGTCCGCGACCGCGCGCGCGCTCCGCCCGCACAGCACGCTGTCGGCCTGGAACATGAGCACGCGGCCGGCGCCCTGGAAGTGCTCCCAGAACCACGGGCGCGTCAGGAAGAGCGAGACGGAGCGGTGGTCCGGGAACCCCCGCGCCGCGGTGCCGTCCTCCTCGGGCAGGAAGTGGACGTGGACCCTGCGCTCCGCCATGTGGCGCCGGAAGGCGGGCGAGTCCGGCTCGACCCAGTTCCCGCGCGCCGTGAGGAGGACGACGGGCCACGCCGGGCCGAGGACGCCCGCGAAGTGGAGGATCACCGGGACGAGGTTGGCCACGCGGCGGGGGTCCGTCTCCATGATCACGGCGACGTTGTCGGGGAAGGGCGCGGGCGGTGGCGGCGGCGGCGGCGGAGGGGGCGGCGGAGGGGGAGGGGGGTTCATCTGGTGGTGGAGGGCGTCGACGGCGAAAAAGTCGTCGCCGAAGCCCACGGTCGGTGGGCCGGCTGGCTTGGGCGTCGGTGTCGCGGTGGGTTCGTTCTGGATGCCGATAATGTAGGGGTCGGTTTCGACGGAGATCAGGCGGAAGCTGGATTGGTATTGCGGGTTCTGTTCAAGTGGGTAGATGGTTTGTTAGTTGCCGTATTCGTTCTTGTTTTTGTTTTGCTAGTAACCACTGCCGCTGCTGTCACGACCTAGATACCTAGGTAGTCGACGAGGAATGGTATGGGGTGGAGACAAGATCTGGGGCGCAAAGGTGAGGCTTCTTCTTACTCCTTCTTCCTTGGAACTGAACAGTCGCGAAGTGCTAAAGACCCAGATGATAAGCAGGAGTCCTCCTGCGAGGACAATGGTCCTGACATGGCGGCGAGAGCCGTAGTCGTCCACGCCTCTGGTCATGGTGACAGTGTTGGTATCATATCATGTCATGCCGTGGGAGACGGTGGTTGCAGAGATGTCCCAGAGATGTTGTAGAGATGTTGCAGAGATGTTGCAGAGATAATCCAGAGATGGTCCAGAGATGAGCATTCGAGGTGTAAGTAAAGTAGGTGTCGTCAGAGAGAGAAAGGGAAGGCGGCGCATAGGAGTACTTGGTTTTGTTCTGTTCAATCCATCCTCCTCTTCTCTTGATTGAGTTGGTCCTTGCCTACCAGGCCTAGTTACCTGGGTATTTAATCCAAGTATCCTTGAACGTTTCGCGTCGTCAGTGGGTCACAAGTTGCGTGGCCCGCGGTCCCGAGTATCCGGGGAATTTATTACTGCTAGTGATTCAGGAGCCATGCAGATCAGATCGGGGCCCATCTGCCCATCAACCGCCCCTGCTGCTCCCCTGCACTTCCTTGGGTCCTGAGGGGCCCTGAAGGGTCTGGCCCCTGAAACTTGGGCCTAAAACTAGAACAAATCCCCGAGCGAGCCACCACCGACTTCCGGTCTTATAGTGTACATACCCAGATTAATTGCCATTGGGCGGCAGAGCGGCAAACAGGAGCTGCTGCTATATTTGGCCTGGTCCACTCACCCACCCAGTTCACCTTACTCAGGCTGTCAGGACGGACTTGAAAGCAATTGAAGCAACATAATATAATGAAGGGGAAGGCAAAACAAAAGAAAGAGAAAAAAAAGATAAGAGCAAAAGGCCATCATCTGTTTCTCGAGGCTTCAAACATCTCAAACGATTGGGTAGAAAGTTGATACTTCATTCCCAAGGCATGTCGAGATACAGATCAAGATAATACATAAGTACTTTACCGTACATATCGGCAACCTGGCTTTGCTCAAGTTATGGGCCCTCTCATTCTCATCATTACAATACATGACGCGGCAATGTAACACGAAACCCACAAAACTGATCAGGAACTCGATTCGATCCATTGAGAGGTTGTCGTTATATCTGAGCTGCTGGCCGCACAAGTGATTACATACTCAAATACATATGCATCATCATGATTACAAACACATTCTGCACTGTGAGTTCATCGCCTTTCAGCTTCAGCCGTCAGCCAACCCTTCCAACAGACAACAACACCTTTTACGACCGCCTCGTAATGCCAATCTCCAGCCCCAGAGGCTTCCTCAAGAACCCCTCGCTGGTATCCATGTAGTCCTGCCTCAGGAACACATTGTACCGCCTCGCCCACGTCGCCACGATCAGCTTCATCTCCATCTCCGCCACGTTCCTGCCCACGCAGGCCCGCGGGCCCGAGCTGAAGGGGATGAAGGCGTTCTTCTGCCTCGGCGTGATGCTGTCCCACCTCTCGGGCCTGAACTCCTCCGCGTCGGGGCCCCAGACCTCCTTGCTGTGGTGGATCGTGTAGGTGGGCACGGAGAGGACGGTGCCCGCCGGGAAGTAGTGGCCCAGCAGGTGCACGCCCTGGGAGTCCGGGGGCACCTGCCTCGGCAGGCCGATGCCGCTGGTGGAGTGGTACCTCAGGGCCTCGTTGACGACGTTCTGCAGGTACGGCAGGTCGCGCACCATGTCGTACGAGGGCACGTCGACGCCCTCCGGGACGGCCCCGTCCAGCTCGGCCTGCAGCCTCGCCAGGACGCCGGGCGTGCGCACCACGTGGAACAGCAGCGCGCACGACGAGTTGGACGTCGTGTCGCTGCCGGCGATGAGCTGCGTGAGCGCCTCGGCCGTGAGCTCCTCGCGGCCCATGGGCTCGCCCTTGTCGTCCTTGCCCTCCATCAGCCGCGCCAGCAGGTCCTTGCGGTCGTCGGCGGGCGGGCTCTCCAGCCGGCCCTTGACCCGCGCGATCGCGATGCCCGCCAGGTTGGCCACCGCCGCCAGGCCCTTGCTGAAGAAGGGGTCCGGGAGGTACCCGGCCCAGGGCTTGATGGACGGCAGGCAGCCCAGCGTGGCGCTGACCTCGCCCCGCCGGTTCAGGATCTCGATGGCGGGGGCGTAGATGGGCGGGGCGTCGGGCGAGGACCGCACCTCGGCCAGGTCCTCGCCGCGCTGCAGCATGCCGAAGGGCGCGCCGAAGGCCAGGTCGCCGATGATGTCGAAGGCGAGGTAGTTGAACCAGTTCAGGCAGTCGACGTGGGCGGTCGGCGTGCGCGCCGACGAGGGGACCGGGTTGCCGGCGTTCCGGGCCACGAGGCCGTCCCACTGCTTCACGAAGGCCTCGAGGTTGCCGTGCATGTACGGCTCGAACTCGGCCACGTGCTTGACCGAGAAGGTGTGCGCGACGATCTTGCGCTTGCGCGTGTGCTCGGCGCGGTTGCGCGTGTTGAAGAGGCCCCGCTGGATGGAGACGAAGGCATCGTAGAAGTTACTGAAAAGGGGGGGGAAAGAAGTGAAGTGTAAGCAAGACGTCCTGATGCACCCCCTCATCCACACCACACCACATTACAAAAAAGGGAGGAACAACAACATCACTATGCATTTGGGAATATATTTACCTCTTCAGGAACCCGTTGCCGTGGCCATAAATAACCTGGATAGCGCTGTCGTCGGCCACACTGACATGATCGGGCTGGATGCGGACGACAGGGCCCAATTTCTTGTGGACTTCATCGACGATGAGGAACCGTTTTCCCTTTCGACATACTGAGAGCAGCCATAGGTTTGAGAACTGTGCGGGGAAGGGCGCCGGGATGTGTCGAAGGTGACCGTAAGTGACGAAGTATGGGTAAAGGTAGTAGACAGCAACGAGCAGAGGCAGTGCTGCCAGTGCCCATGGAGTCAGGATCAAGTTGATGATAGCCATTGCTCGACTGACTTTTGACTTGACTCTTACTACGAGCTCGCACTCGGAAGAAAGGGCGGATGAGAAGGAACTATCTGCCAGTCACTCTGTCCTCTCTGTCTGCCTGTCTACTTGTATGTCCGTCTGTCGTCGAGGGCCCCCTAATAAATATATTTCAAAGGTCCCATCGGATACCGCTGCTTTGCTCTGAGGAGGGAGTGTGTGCTGGGTCCGTCTTCCGCGGGGTGTGAGTGAGATCTGCTCCCGAGGGCCCCAGATTTCCCCCCTAGAGTTTCCCCCACATCCGCAGCCGTTGTCCAGTGAGAGGCACGCTAATTGCCATTAAGCTCCAGAAGCTCCAGAGGCGGAATCCATCGATGCCGTGTCATCTGGGTGGAAGTCCATCAACTTGGCCCCGACACCGTGACGTGCGCCCGGGGGCATGAGCCACTTGATGCTCACGGCATTTGGGCACGGCGAACGATGGGCAGGGCCTGGCTGCCCTGGTAGGCGGTTCCCTCGTATAGTTTCCAAGCTTGTCGGATATAACACCAGTCGAAACCCCTGTGAAATGCGACGGTGACCCATCCGGCACCCTCATGTGATGCGGGGACTGGGGGAGAGGACCAGATTGACTGGCATCAAGGAATCTGAGAGATAGCCCTAGGTAGGCTCCTCCATACGGGGAAGGCTGATCCACCTGTGACCCCCGGCATTCATACTCGGGAAGCTGATGCGCAGGCTTAGGTACATGCTGCGTAATGCCATGCATCCTTGGGTCTCAACCTGCCTTGGATGCTGCTAGAAATTCGAATGGGGCCCCAGAGAGGATGTGACATTCGCGCTGGTCCGGGCCGCGACGCTACTTATTCCGCGTCTTTCACTCGTCTGTGACGTTGTCCGTCTTCACCGGTCTCCAACTGTCGGTACAGCATCTCGGTATTTCGGTCCGCCAAGGAAAACAGTGGGTTTGGCTGACAATAAATTTTGATAAGTAATGGGTTCAGGGACACTGGACTGTTTGACAGCACGTCGGGGTCTTCATAAAGGTATTTGCTCCTGACCCTTAACCCTGAGATGGATGACAAACAGGAGGGGGGTGTCATTAATGACCGGCACCCCTAACCCTGGACTTCAAAACCCTTGATCAGCAGGGGGGTGTGGCCAAAACCCCAACCCTCTGATCCTCATCTAAGCCCCTGAGGTTGATCGCCTGACTGTCTCCGCTCAGCTGTGACGAAACACGCGGAGGGCATGTCGCAATCACATCACCCTTTGCTTTAGTAGACACTCTCCCTTCTTCCTCACTTTCATTCAGTTCCTGTTTGGGTGTCGCATGGTCGGATCATTTATTAGAATGGACAGGAGCTCGATCATGAACACAGACACCGCAGCCGAGGATGCTCAGGTAGCGAGGAGGGGAGCCAGGGAGGACAGGGAGGACGGCATGGGTGCCGTGGACGGAAGTGATGAGCGTTTCGCATATCAGCCTCTCTGGGTAAGACTGGCCTGCATCGGCCTCGACTTCCTAACCCAGACCTACGACCAGGTCAGGATCGTGCCTGAGATCGCACTCTTCGAGCAGTACGTCTGCAGGGCTCATTACGGCCAGGACGCCATAATATCCCACGAGCTGTGCAGGGACCACCATGTCCAGTACCAGTTGGCACGTCTGAGGAGCTGGAAGGCCCTCTTCGATGGGATAACGAGTATGGATCAAGAGAACCTTGTTTCTCCTCCCTGCGCAGTCTCACTTACACCACGTCGCAGTCCTTCTCACGGCCATTCCCATGGGCATTCTCGCCGACAGGATCGGGCGGAAGAAGGTGATAGCCACGAGCATCCTGGGGCCTATACTACAGCTATGCTGGGTACTTGCCGTCTGTGAGTCTCTCCCGGCTCCTGCGACCTCAGGGCATTTGTCTGCATGAGCCATGTATCTCTGACGTACGCCAGGCATGGGAAGACTTGGTAATGGTGAGATGGGAACGGTATGGGCAGGCTCCATCTTCCTCCTCATGGGAAACCTGTCCTCCGCGAATGCGACCATCTACGCCATGGCGGCGGACTCATGTCCTCCCTCACAGAGGAGTCGGTATTTCTATTACCTCTACTCTACCTTCCTGGTCTGTGAGCTTTTCGCCCCGGCCGTCGCCTCCGCTACCATCGAGAAGCACTTGCTCATCCCTTTCGCTCTCGGCCTCGTTTGTCTCTTGATGTGCCTCCCTGTTCTTGGGGTCATGCCGGAGACACATAAGACGGGACGTAACAAGGGGAAGAGCCCTCGACGCCGGCCGGCATCTCCCAAGGATCAATATGATTCTCATGAAACCGATCCTCTGTTGTCGGGCCCATCGAATCGTTTATCCAGTTCCCCGGAGCGCTCTAGCCACAGCGTTCTCGATATATTGAGGAACAGAAACATACTACTCGCGCTATTCGTCTTATTTATTGGTGCTCTGAGACAAGGGACCATCTCCGTGCTGCTGCAGTATGCCGCTGTGCGGTTCGGGTGGCCGATCTCGCGGACCGCTATGCTGGTCTCAGCAATAGCCGCCAGCAACCTCGTGCTTTTCCTCTTCATCCTCCCACAGACCGTTGGCTTCCTCACATCAAGGTGGCGTATACTTCCCCAGCTAATAGACTACAACGTTGTCTCGGCGAGTCTCGTGATTCTCGCGATTGGGTCTACGTTCATGGGCCTTGCGCCGTCGATGACTTGGCTTATATACTGTAAGTCCAATCCTTCCCCGTGATTTCCCCCAGATTATCACTGACACTAACTGACTCTCTACAGCTGTCCTTTTCTTTGCCTTCGGCTACGGAACAAGAGTGGCCGTGCTCTCCCTGGTCACTTCTTGGACGGACGAGGACACGCGAGCCAGCACCTTTGGGCTCGCACAGATCGTAGAAGGGATCGGTAGGATATGTGGTGATCCCATGCTGCTGAGGATTTTCGCTCGTTCCATGCGGATGGAGGGTGTCTTCCAGGGCCTGCCGTTCTTCGTTGCAGCTGTAAGTTCTCCGAACTACCCATGTGACTTTTTCAGTGGGCTGACATTACCACCAGGCTGGCTTCAGCATGGCAGCCATAGCATGGCGGTTTGTGACACCGGGACTGAAGTCGAAGGACAAGTGATTTGTCACCAGGCGTTGGTTGGCTTTAGCAGGACAATCGGGGACACATACGCAGAAAGCTGGTGGACAGTCGATTCCTTTCAGTTTGTTTTTGATCCGGAACGAAGCTTCATACCCGTATACCACCAGAGTCTATAAGATGATCATGGTCATCCTCAAAGCCTCACCAATCGAGATGGCAATTGAAGAGCAGTAAGCGCCATAGCACCTCTCCATGTTGTGCCTGAGTGCAGACATAAGGCGTTATCGCAATATATTATATTTCCCTCATAACCGTGCCCAAGCACCATCACCTTAACAGTACCTCCCTTTCTAAACTATTTCCTGATAACATCAAGCTTTCGCTAGGTCTAAATACTGGGCTATTGAACTCGGTAGACAGAACCAGGGGCAATATCGAGAGTAGAATCGGCGGCAATATCAAAAGTACAGACGGCAGTGGAGATGGGCCCATGTACATAGGATCGTATATATAGTCAGTCACCTTTGTTAGGCTCGACACTTAGAAAAGAGGTTTCAAGACAACAGAAATAGAATAAAAATTAGAATGAAAGAAAAGAAAAGGACGGGACGCATAAGGCGACCCTAACCCAATCGATGTCCACTCCGGACACCAGCCGAGCCCGGCCAGGTCCAAGACTTTATGACACGAGGGTATCACAGATAAGAAACCGGATATCAGCATAACATGTTGCCGCGATATCAAGATCTAGATCCTTTTCACCACCTCCACCACCTCCAGTGGTACCACCCTGAAATACCAAGACATTTGGATTCTAGCCCCTGGCAGCTACACCCCGCAGAGATAGCCCACCGAGATAGCTGATAGGAGAACGTTACCTCCAAGTCCCGCTTTGGGGAAGCCCGCCAAGTGACCTCCGATGATACGGTCCCGGCACGGCTGCCCTCCGCGATGGCGCCGGCAGGGAGGTTTTCGTTGTTTGATCCCTTTAAGTACTGGCCCAACGGACGCAAGCAGACTGGTTATAGTTACGACGAACTGAGGGACGAAGACGACGACGACATGGCATCACCTGAGGACATCGTGGTCAGCGAGACGAGCCGTAATGGCGTCGACCCCGGCATGGCTAAGCGGGTGCTGCGAAAGATCGATAGGAGAATCATTCCGTTGCTGTTCGTGACTTATATGCTCAACTTCATGGACAAGACAATCCTCTCGAGCGCATCTGTCTTTGGTCTCCGCGATGACACGGTTCGTACACACAAGTCACCCCCTCCCCCCTTCCACATTGTTCCATAAAGGATCTCCCAGCGGGAGACATCATGAAAGTCAAAACCACTCGTGCCCACACGACTAATATCTTTCATCCCTGATCAGAACCTCGTAGGCCAGGACTACAGCTGGGTCTCGTCCATCTTCTACTTCGGCTACTTCGCCTGGTCGTACCCGACCACCCTGCTCATCGCCCGGCTCCCCGTGGCCCGGTACATGACGGCCAACACGCTCTTCTGGGGCGTCATCGTGGCCACGACGGCCGCCTGCACCAACTACGGCGGGCTCCTCGCCGTGCGCTTCCTCCTCGGCGTCGCCGAGGCCACCATCACCCCGGCCTTCATGTTCATGACCACCAGCTGGTACACGCGCGACGAGATCCCCTTCCGCACGGGCATCTGGTTCTCGGGCAACTCCATCGGCGGCATGGTCGCGTCCCTCTTCGCCTTTGGCGTGGGGCACATCAGCGAGGCCGACGCCGTCGGGCCGTGGCGGTGGATGTACATCATCCTGGGCGTCGCGACCTTCCTCTGGGGCGCCGTCATGTGGTTCGCCCTCCCCGACAGCGTGTCCTCGGCCTCCTTCCTCACCCCGGAGGAGAGGCAGTGCGCCTCGGACCGCGTCATGGTGTCGGGCACGGGGCGCACCGAGGACACGGCCTGGGACTGGCCGCAGGCGCGCGAGTGCCTCGTCGACCCCAAGACCTGGTTCATCTTCGCCCTCGAGATCCTCACCCAGATCCCCAACGGCGGCACCCAGAACTTCTCCAACCTCGTCGTCAAGTCCTTCGGCTTCACCAGCCTCCAGAGCACCCTCATCAACATCCCCTACTCCCTCCTCTCGGGCGGCTTCATCGTGCTGACGGGGTGGCTGGCCGGCCGCTTCCGCCTGGCCAACTGCCTCCTCGTCGCCTGCGCCGTGCTCCCCTGCGTCGCCGGCTCCGCCCTCATGTACTCGCGCGGCCGCGTCCCCCGCGGCGCCCAGCTCTTCGGCTACTTCCTCCTCACCCCGGGCCCGGCCGCCATGCCCCTCGCCCTCTCGCTCGTGCAGGCCAACTACCGCGGCGTGACCAAGAAGATGACCGTCACGGCGCTGCTGTTCCTCGCCTACTGCGCCGGCAACATCGCCGGCCCCCAGCTCTTCGTCGCCGCCGAGGCCCCGCGCTACGACACGGCCTTCCGCGCCATCATGGTCTGCTACTCGCTCGTCGTCGCCCTGGCGCTGGGCCTGAGAACCTACCTCGGGTGGGTGAACGCCAGGAGGGCCAGGGAGGAGGGCTACGAGGGCAGCGCCGGCGCGTCTGGCGCTGTCGGCGGCGGCGGGAAGGTGGTGGATGCCGCTGATGCCGGCGCGGGTGCTGTGGATGGTGTCGAGCTGACGAGTCGGGACTACGAGGACGTCACGGACTGGCAGACTCCTGGGTTCAGGTATCGCCTGTAAAGCGTTTGGATGGATATGAAAGGTGAAGGGTGCAGGGAATGGATACTGTGACTGCTGTTCAGCTGCGGACACCTCGTAGTAGACATCGTGAAGAAAACATTATTAATTTACTTCGGAGTACGCGGGTAGCTACGGTCCCTGCTCTCAGGCCATGTTGAACCACTCGGGTCTGTAAGCTGCAGCATGGTGAATCGTCGTGGATATTACATGATGTACGCCAGCTCCACCATCAATAACCTAATATAAGAGAAACAATGGCTAATCCATAGCAGCTGGTATAAGAAAAACGTCAACACAATGTCAATCGGTATCAAAATTTACAGCCCGCCTCCCAGAATCGCCCTCGTTGATCACAAAAATGTCCAAGTATGACCCTATTCACACTCCCTGAAAACGAGGATACCTCCCAAGACCGGTTGCTCCGATATCTTTTTGTCTTTTTTTGCGGTTGTAATTTTGACTCGCCATGACACCCTGTGCAGTGTTTCTTTTTCTTTCCTTCCCGCTTCAGAGTAACAAAATCCGTATAGAATATGTTTTCTCCATGCGAGCAACTCCATCATATTCCAACAGCCCTCCCGGGTAACAATGTTGCTAAAATGTAAATCTCTTTTTCGTTGACAATCACAAACGTCTTATCCCATCTTGACATCACCCTTCAGACCGACCCCGACAAACGGCACTGTTTGCGCTTGTTGCTGCTGCTGCTCCTGCTGCTGCTCCTGTCGCAGCACTCCTCGTTCCGGCAGCCGCTGGACATCTTCCCTCTTCTTCCTGCCGAGCCGCTCACACCACTCCTCCGCGCTCACGATCGTGCCGTCCAGCACCCCGCTCACCTGCGCCATCATGTCCAGGCCCTCCTTGGCCAGGACCAGCACCCGCTGCGCACCATCCCTGACCTCCTGCTCCTTGCCCTCGTCGGAAGTGGACGACGAGGGAAGCGCCTGGTTGGCATTGTTAGCGTTGTTGGCGCTGTTGGTCTCCTGGGTCGCCAGCCTGAACCTCTGCGGCAGGGAGGTCAGGTGTCTCCTGACCAGGACCCTGGCGTTGTCAGGTAGCGCGCCGCCCGCGTACTTGGACACCGTCTCAATGACTCCCTGCAACGTCTTGAGCACGTCCGCCCGCAGGGCGTCGATCTGTGCCCCGAGCGCGCGCCGCGCCTGCTTGTCGTCGTGGCTTCCTCCCGGTGCGTTACCCGCACCTGTCATGATATGGTCCACCTGGCTGCTGCTTCCGTTTCCGTACTTGTCCAGCGCATCCTTCAGGGCGCTGATGACCCTCCCTATGTGTTCGTTGGCCCAGCGCAGCCAGCTCAGGCAGTACTTTAGACTCCGCAGGCTCTCGTCGCTCATGGCGATGCTGAGGCCCGAGGTTGACATGACGAGTCGTGACTGCCATGCCGTTGGGGTGGTGGACGACGGCCGCGAGCCCGTGGGCGTGATCTGGTCCATCCTCTCGTTCTGCCCTGGTGGGGCGTTTTCTGTATATGCTGGGCTCCGCGCGTCGTCGTATGCCGGGAGCGTGTCGATGGTGCTCATGGACAGCCTTCGGTGGTCCTTATCTGTGAAGCCGTAGGGGTCCATCGGCCCCTGTGCATCTAGACCGTTGGTGCCGCTTATGGGAGTGAAACCAGGAGCTTCTCTCCGGGATACTGATGCTGAGCCGCCCCTGCTGTCCACCTTTCTCCTCTTGTAGCTCTTCTCCCCTGCCTCCAGGTCACTGGATGGTTGATGCCTGCCCTTCCCGCGGAAGAACCACCGCACACCACCCTCAATACCAGACATCTGGAGACCGGACCCGACAACGCCCTCGAGGTAATCAACGGGTGTCTTGATGAAGCCGGGAGAGAAGTTTTTGGTCGTGTTGTACGCCGAGACGGTGCCCTCGATTGGCTTTGCAAGGAGGGAACCCGAAGTCATGACCAGCGACAACAACGGCTCGGGTGGGCCAGGAGTGCCAAAGTTGTTTGCAGGAGAGTTGGACATGGGCGTGTTCCTATTCTGTGGTGACGAGACGAAATCTTTTTGCACAATTTGGTAGTCAGCACCCGAAGTCTTGCCAATGTAGGGGATGGTCGGAACAGTCACTTACCGGCTTTGAGGTCGCCGAGAGCCTCAGCGGCCATTCGCACGTCCGGGTCGTCCAGACTGACACTGCTCGCCCTGCCACCCATTGGGTCTGGGCTCAAGGGCCCTCTTGTACCGTGGCTGCTCATGCCGTCGATATCCATCCTCGCAGGCGAGTCGGCCGAGGGTGCATTATAGTACACCGAGTATGGGTTGCCGGTGGGCCAGGCTCGAGGCCTCGAGGGTGGTGAGTAAGATGTATCGCTTGTTGCCGACGACGACGCGAATCTCCGGGACGAACAAGTTGGCGGGCCTGTCAGAGAGGCAAGAGAGGGGAGCGAGTTCAAACTGTTGTCGAGGGAAGGGTTGAATTGCAAAGGCGCGAGTTCGTTAGAAGGGGGGTCTGGGAAACTCAGGGTGGACGGGTCGTGATTTTGCTGAGCGTGTGCGTAGGAGGGAGGGGAGTAGGCTGGAAGCGGACCCAGTGGACGTGGAGACAGTTGAATATTGCTGCTACCGCTACCGCTACCGCTACTGGTAGAAAAGGGGCTTGCTGCTGCTGCTGCGTTTTGGGTTGGGTATGGCGGTGATAAGGTGGTCGAGGAGGAAAGCAGATATTCAGGCTGATGCTGCATCTCCTGGTGCGACAGACGGTGTGTTGTCGGGTCAGGGCTGGTGGGATCGTTGGTGATAAACTCGACAGGAGGCGGAAGTCGCATGTGATTTTGATTCAGCTGCTGCTCCATCTCGGCAGCCCTTTCGACCCACTCCGTCCTCTTTTCTCTATCCTCCGATATTTATCCTGCGCCTGGTTTGTTTCGTGCCGGGTCTTTTCAGCCCAAGACTCGGGTCCAGCGGATTGCGAGGTCGGACCTTGCAATTGGAAGGTTTCGGCCAGGAACGAGACGTATCGCCAAGGTCAAGATTGATAGACTAGACGTAGTCTAACTTATCTTATTAGGTACGGTGTTGGGCTATTTATTGGTCTTGACTAGGTCGTCCTTGCCGGGATGATTGACGGGCTGTCTCTGTCGAGATAGAACAATCTTGTCCGTATCTAGTAGGCTTGCTGCTGTTGTTGAATGAAGCAAGAGGACAATGAGACAGAAAAAGAGATGACATTGACTTGACGGAGGTGGTGTGTGTATGTATGTGTATGTGTATGTGCATTACCGGTAGAGTGAGACAGTTCGAGGCGGATAAACGCGCCAGACAGGGCTGAAGAACATACAAACCACACCACGCCACACCACACCACACCAGAATACAATAGAAACAATGACACACAGGGGGGTAGAGGGCAATATTGGAGAAGGGTATGTCAAAATTGAAATCAATGTCAATGTCGATGTCAATATCGAGGTCGATATCGATGTCGATGGCAATGCCAATATCCGGAGAGGATAGAGTTGTATCCTCAGGGCGGTGGTGGTGATGATGATGATGATGATGATGAGAACGATGAGAACGATGCAGCAGAGGCAGCAGCAGCAGCAGAGAAGCAGTGGGTGTTCTGTTCTACACTCCCCCTACTACTGTTCAACCTAACAGATGATTTGATTTGATTCGATTTGATTTGATGTGTGGCATACTGCATGTGACAGTCTGCAGATTGCCAGATGCTAGATGCCCCAGGGTGCTAGAGGGTATGATAGTACCGGGTGTAAGAAGTTGGACTGGGACAAAAGGAAAAAGGGGTGGGGGGAATGGAGGGGGCCGTATTTTGGACCGCTGCTGGGTGTACCTATAGGTAGTACTGAGAACACTCACTCACTGCCTGCAGTGTGCAGTGGTTTATCATGTGAGACGATGGCTGTTCTCTCTTTCCTCCCCGGCCACTCTCCCTCAGCAGTGATCAGTGGCCTCGCTCCTCGCGGCTGTAATACCTGCGTGATCCGTGATCTGTGACACCTTGAAGGGGGGCTTCTGCAATCCGTGTGATACGAAGCGCCCCCTGCAAGTGGGCTGAGCTGAGGGAAAAACCTCGCAACGGTTCCCTTCCCCATTACCTTCTTTTCTTGCCTATCCTATTTTCGTCCTTCTCACCCTCCTCCTTCTTCTTGTTCTCCCCCATCTAATCTAGAACCTCTCAAAAGACGGATATCAGTGGGGGGGGGGGGGGATGGTATTTTCTTGACCCTCAGTCCAGCCGCTGAAAGATTTTCTCTCATCTTCTTGTTGGTTATGTGTGTGCCGAGGTCTGCATTTCTAGTCTCACTCACATTCTCATGCAACGTATCGCGCTTCTTCCTCCGACAGCGCTTGGCCTCTTCACATGCCTATTTTTGTGTTTTTTGTTTTTGTTTTTTTTGTCGCTGTCACTACTGTAGATTGTGCAACCAACCGTCGTGATACCCGTAAATAGACATCTTAGTGGCCTACAAGTTGAAAACAAGGCTCCAGATACTCTCAATCTACCATGGATCATTGGTCGATGTATGCTGTGTTGTAACGGCCAACGACATTTCAAAAGCAAAACCCGTAGGCGTGTTGTCTGAACAACGTCTTGAAAATTGATTGATTGTCAGTGGCACATGTCAGCAGTTCCTTATTTATTTTTACAGACCCAAGAAGATGCCTCAGAATGTTAACGAAGACCCCCACTTTCCCGAAACGGGCACAATCTCCAAGGCCAAGTGCTTCAGTGGTTCCCCTTCAGTGGTTGGTTTCCCTTCGTCACATGCTCGACGAGGAGCCGCTTGTCATGGGCCCTTGGGGTTTGCCGATCCTTTGGGGGCGCCAATTTGCATATGATTCGCCTCTGTGTCACAAGCAATTTTCTTCTCACTTGTCCTTTGGTACTTTTATACGTCTCGTCGGCTATAAGTCGGCTCATCCCTTGCGCAGACCATGGACACTTGACGGATCTGTACGGTGCGCTGGGGAGGAACTCCAAGATCTTCGGATCCGAGATATTATGATATGCGTACCCGATCCTGCGATCATACTGCTGTACACTACAGCATGATGATGCTTATAGCAGTCCTTCATGTGACAATGCTAGAACCCAGCTACGCGGATCAACCTGAAGCTAAACATCATCACAAACATTGACCGCAAGATCTTCGTGAAGCCATAGGGACACAAAGACGTCATATGGTCCGTCCCGGGTCAGGGCCAATGCATTTCGGCCTGGGCACAATCTTGACATGAAAAGGCTAGATAGAAACGGGCAAAACCTTTCTCGATGCGCCCACCCTACAGATCTGCGACCAGTAAGGTGATAACTGGTGCACGTCCAACACTGAACGTGTGCGATGGCGACAGTTTGAAATACACCAACCATCAACCATCAAACAGACGCAACCGTCAACTGGTGGACGCTACAGGAGTTTGATTGCAGTTCGTTTGAAGCGTTCGAGATGTAAAGCTTGAGAGATAAAGCTTGAAAGCATCTTCTTCTTGTGTGGAAATGTTCGGTGCCTCTGACACCGCCCATATCATGGTAGAGAAAATAAATGGGCAGTTCTTAATGGCACCGTAGAATTCATCCTTCTCCGCCTCCAGAATCACAGATCACACCAACGTCGCCACAGTCGATAACGAGCAGAAAGCCCGCACCTTTCGTGACGCAATGTGATGGGCTGTACTGTCTATAGAAAGAGGCGTTGAAGAAGGGAAGAGGAAGGAAAAAGGAAACTGATCCGTCGCGGCAGAGCTTTTATTTGGTTTGATGCTTCCCCAGAAACTGCTGGTCCGTGCACTACTCGGAAGCGGCTATCGATTAATCCGTCTGCTTACTACACCGTCTACCAGTCTACAGTACTAACCACTTATGCGGCATAATGCTCATGACCCACACAGTCGCAGTACCTAGCTACTCCCCTGTAACAGCCCCCAGCCTGCCCAGGTGCTGCCCGTCTTCCCCCTGAAGAGGAAGTGGATTGCGCCTGGCTAGGCATTGAAGGTGCCCAGGTGGCCTCGAGGTGGCCTTTGAGAGCAATAAGCATTGACATTGAGCGTCAGATCCCCAATCGCGGAGCGAAGCTTGACGGTCTGAGCATTGATGCCAACTCTAATTCAATTCCACTTCCAACTTCAACTTCCACGCGATCCTCGTCTACGGCTTCCAACCCTTGTCACAACAACTAATTCCCTTCTGCGCTTTCCACGTAACAAACCTATCCTCCCACTTGCATTGCATGATATAGGACAACTCGCGACAGCTTGCTCTTTCTGGCCAGCGTGCCATCTCCATTGCTCTGGTGCCCCTCCACCGTCTCGACCGCTCCCAACAACATCGACAACACCAACCCCCTCAGCCAGCTTCCAAGATGGCTTCAGCCATATTCTTCCTTGACTTGAAGGGCAAGGTTAGACCAATAATGCTTCCTGTCAGATTGGGGACCACGGGGCTGACAAGTACTGCCGCAGACCCTCCTCGCCCGGAACTATCGAGGAGATATCCCCATGTCAGCTGTCGAGAAGTTCCCTGGCCTCCTCAGTGATGCAGAAGAAGAGTCATCAGCAGTACCACCATGCTTCTCGCATGAAGGAATCAACGTATGCATCCTCCGTACCGTACCATACCACCAGCTTTCCCGCGGCTGCGTCTGACCACAGCTGTCTTAGTACCTCTACATACGGCACAACAACCTCTACCTCCTCGCCCTGACGAAACGAAACACAAACGCCGCCGAGATCCTCCTCTTCTTACACAAGCTCGTTGATGTCTTCACAGAATACTTCAAGGCCCTGGAGGAAGAGTCTATCCGCGACAACTTTGTCATTATATACGAGCTCCTCGACGAGATGATGGACTTCGGCTACCCGCAGACCACCGAGTCCAAGATCCTCCAGGAATACATCACCCAGGAATCGCACAAGCTGGAGATACAAGCACGACCGCCCATAGCTGTTACTAACGCCGTCTCGTGGCGGTCCGAAGGAATCCGTTACCGCAAGAACGAGGTCTTCCTCGACGTCGTCGAGAGTCTCAACCTCCTCGTCTCCTCAAACGGCAACGTGCTGCGCTCCGAGATCCTGGGCGCCATCAAGATGAAGTGCTACCTGTCGGGCATGCCGGAGCTGCGCCTGGGGCTCAACGACAAGGTCATGTTCGAGACGACGGGCCGGACGACGCGGGGCAAGGCCATCGAGATGGAGGACGTCAAGTTCCACCAGTGCGTGCGGCTGTCGCGGTTCGAGAACGACCGCACCATCTCCTTCATCCCCCCGGACGGCGAGTTCGAGCTCATGTCGTACCGCCTCAACACCCAGGTCAAGCCGCTGATCTGGGTCGAGTGCGTGGTCGAGAGCCACTCGGGGAGCCGCATCGAGTACATGGTCAAGGCCCGCGCGCACTTCAAGCGGAGGAGCACCGCCAACAACGTCGAGATCATCGTGCCCGTGCCCGAGGACGCCGACACGCCGCGGTTCCGCACCAACATCGGCAGCGTGCACTACGCCCCGGAGCAGGCCGCCATCGTCTGGAAGATCAAGCAGTTCGGAGGCGCCAAGGAGTTCCTCATGCGCGCGGAGCTCGGCCTGCCCAGCGTGCGCGGCGACGACGAGCACGGCGGCGGCATGACGGGCGGCTTCGGGGGCAGCATGGGGGGTGTCGGGACGCCGGGCAAGGGCGCCAAGAGGCCGATCCAGGTCAAGTTCGAGATACCCTACTTCACGACGAGTGGGATCCAGGTGCGGTACCTGAAGATCACAGAGCCAAAGGTAAGTCCTTGCGGGTGGCGACGATTTCCTCGTCTGCTTCTCTCTTTTCCCATTTGTTCGGCCCAGAGTGCCTAGCTAACGACATCAACAGCTGCAATACCAATCCCTGCCCTGGGTGAGGTACATCACACAGTCGGGCGACATCGCTGTGAGGCTCCCGGACGCCGTATAGGTCGCGCAGTCCGACTCGTCGGCCGTCGGCGCCACGACGCATGCCGAAACGAAACCAACCACCCGAAATTACTGAACCGAACCCCTTCGTCATCTTCAGGCATCTCGCGAGACAGGAGGAGAGACGAGAGGGGGGGGTTATCCACTATTTATGATTCAAGGAGCCCACGGAACCCACGGAGGTGTTGTTGCGTGTGGAAAGGGGGGCGGGGGGTGGGGATAGGCTTCAATATGGGGCAAGGTCCCGGGCGACTTAGGGAATAGAGGCGCACATGGGAGAAACTTGTAGAGGGGCCTGGCACTACATATCGATCTGGCCTAGCAACTGGACAACTCGTGCCTCTCGCTCCCCGGCTACAAACAGGGCTTCCCAGTTGAGATGCACATAATCATATACGTACGCTCAGCCATTGCAAAGCATAACATTCCTCTAATTTCGAAGCCATTCGGTACGGGGACAACTCTACTGAAAGCATGTTTCTGACAAACCGGGGTTATTACCCTCCAACTCATCTCTCCACCCACCACCAAAAAACTGCGTCCCAAGTCATTGCTACACCCGAAAAGATTATTACCGTTTGAGAAGCAAACTCCGCACCAGTCAGGAAGACCTCTGTAGTGCCTCTACTCGGGGCAGACATATTAGTATGGGACCAGCCGTGTCGACTGTGTCATACCACGTCCTGCCCCCCCCCCCCCCTCGCCTCTTCCACAACAGAGAACAAAACCCCACTCAGGCCTCGCCGTCACCGTCACTGTCGCTCTCACCGTCAAGATCCCCGCCCCTAACGCCCCGCCGGACTACCCGCCGCAGCACGCCCGTCCCGGCTGCGGCGCGGAGGGGGCGACATGGACACGAGCGGCCTCCGGTCGGCCGCGGCGCCCCGCGAGCGCGAGGAAGGCGGGCCGCCGTCCGAGGCGTGGCGCATGGGCGACGGCCCGGCCAGGAGGGGCCGGCGCTCGTCGGGGGCGACGCCGCCGGCGGACGAGGCGACGGACCGGGCCGAGGCGTTCCAGCCGTCAAAGTGCATGGCGATGACGCTGGGCCGGCGCTGCTCGTGCGGCTGCGTCTCGCCCGTCACCTTGAACGAGGCGCCCATGGCGATGAGCACGAGCTGCATCGTGCCGACGAGCATGTAGACGGCCCAGGCGCTCCAGCCCGGCAGGCCCACGCGGACGATCATGTTGATGCCGAAGATCCAGGTGTACTATATCGGGTGGGGCAGTCAGGTTAGTCATGGGGTCAGCATTTCGGGCATTTTTACTCCAGCCTGTCTGTCAGTGGGCAGTCGCCGCGACCCACAGGTCGGTACATGTCACGCAGCGACGAAGTCATCATCATCTCCTCGTTCGCACCCGAATGAACGCACCGGAGCACTCAGGCACAAACTAGCCAGACTCAGGCTCCCCAGGTGTCCCAGGTGCCAGGTCGTCAGCGTCTGCGGAACCCACTGGACGCACGCCAGGACGGCGACGGCGACCCCGAGGGCGTCTGCCCAGGTCTGGGAGTACCAGGGGAAGCGATGCGAGATGATGGCCGAGACGAGCATGACGGCGAAGGCGAAGGCGCAGGCGCACAGGAGGACGAGGTAGGCCTTCCTCGCGCGGCGGAAGGTCCGCTCGGGCCCCGAGAGGGAGGCCCGGCGGTGGTGCATCTCGGCGTCGGCCTCTTCTTCCGAGTAGTAGACGTACATGAAGAGTCTGTTATTTTGTTAGCCCAGTGCGGTAAGGTGAGTGGTTCGTTACAGGGCAACAACGGTTCAGGAGCGGTGGTGGTAGGCGATACTTGATACAGGGACATTCCCGGGCAAGAAGAGGGCGGAAGCACTTACACGCCCCAGAAACAGGCGATGCCGAATATCACCTGGAACATTCCCAGCAGACCGCTGATACAGGCGAACCGCTGAAGCTCCCTGCAGCAACCGATCTCGACCTCGCTCGACGGGAGCATCATGATGTTGCCGACGGCGCAGACGCCAGACAGGGAGCCGAGGAGGATGTACAGCGTGGACAGGCCCTCGGCCGACTTTCGTGAGACGATGCGGGCATATTGAGGGATGTACGAGACGAGCACCCAGCCCATCAGGACGCTGTGAGCATTGTTGTTTAGTTTAGTATTGCCTCGTTCAGAAGGTGATGAGATGGCCAATGGTGGGAAGTAGCACTGGGCAGCGTACCAAGAGATGACAAATTGTGGCATCGATGGGGTTGCCAGGTGATTGCACCTATCGGGCTCTGTGAACAACATCTCGGCGTCCATAATGGGACTGTATGTCGGTTAATCACTGTGGCGTTCGCAAGATGCAACAGAGAAAGTCTCCGTCTCGAGCACTGGTTTTCTTTGTATAAATCAGGGTTTTCGGACAATTCTCCGTGGAGGGTTATTATTTGTTAATTACTGTCTCCTCTCTCGCAAGGGCCAAAGTCTGAACAATCGGGTGAGTTGAGCCCTCAGGTTGAGCAAAGATGACTCGGAGGGCACCTTTTGATGTTTTTGATGTTTGTTGATGTTTCAGTCTTTTGAGGAGGCAACAACAAGATAACGGAGCATTTGCAGCGGTTGCAGTGCGTCATGATGGCGTCGTTACAAACCCCCACCCCCTGGAAACCTTGGAAAGCACGGGGTGGCGTATTGCCTCTCACAATACACGGTAACCACAATGTGTTGCAGTTGCTTATCTGCCCTTTAGTTTCCCTCCTCCTTCCTGCCCAGCACCACCCAATGCGCATGTGCCGACCTGCAGCTGCCCGGGGACGTTGCTGGCTTGTGGTTGGCGGGTGTAACAGCCACACCGCCTGGCACACTAGGACGACTACATGCCTAGCACTCGAGGTGTAATTATGGCTGTATCCATGGATCCCAAGCTTGTAGGTATTTGAGGTCTTGTCGATCTCCAGGGTTGTGTCCTGAGGTTTTTATATTAAATTGATGTTTCAAAAATCCCGTGTTACTTCGGTGGCACATCTAACAGGAGATGTATATTATTTATTGTTGGGGACTTGGGGACTCCGCGGCCAAGATATAATTATAAAAAAAAAAGGGGGGGGAGCAACTTGGATTGGAAATGTAAGTCCTTGGTTTTTTCACAATCCTGCTAGTCCTTTGACATGTCTCGCAACAATCGTTGATGGCTCTTCGTGGAACGGTCAACTGCATACATATGTCTGGTGGCAAAGTGATGCGGGCTGGCTGACATCGATGGACTTTGGAGACTGTAAACCTTGGATTCCTTGACATCCTTGACTCCCTTCCCTGTCTGCTATTCACTACTAGAGGACGGTGATTATTGCCTTCGAGGTCCCTCACTTACTCTCTGTCGTTATGATATACTAATTACCACATATATACCTTACTACCTTCTATTCATGTTTCTAAAATTCCTGCCAAGCAGCCATCTATATATATATATATATATATATATATATAACCTTCCTTTCATATTTCCAATTATATGCACTTCTATGTGTACAACTTTCCTTAAAACTCGGGGTGGTTTACACTTGTGGAAATCTAGAGGCTATAGTTAGGAGAGCAGGGAGTATTAGCTTCAAGTCGATTGTACGGCGCGCGAAATGGATGGCTAGACTAGGAGTATAGGAGTAAGCATCTAGGTAATTTGCAATGAGTGGAAACCACCGCACTCCTCACATGCATACGATAGTCAATATGTCTGTTCGGGAAAGCTGAACTTCCCGACGAAGAACATTGAATACTAGGTATGTTGGAAGAGGTACACCCGATATAAGCGACCTCCATGATTTGACGACAGTGTTCACTATTGCGCCTCATTATACATAACCTAGGTAGAATTTCCAACCATCCAAATTCATAATTTCCAAGTAACACTAGAACTCCTGCCAAAGTTGAGAGGATGTATAGTATTCTACTGACTCAGTATATACGGCTTCTCTGGAAACATAGAAGGCATTGCCGAGAAGTCAGGGCTACCTAGGTAGCAACGTTTCGTGCCTCCCCTGGTCATATGCACAGTGACAGGGACGCACAAAAGGTGTGCAGGTGAGACATTGGAACGAGTGGCTTCATTTTCCTCCCAGATGTTGTGCTACCCAACTGTGCTGACCGCACGTATGGCACCATCGATGCAGTCATCCCGCAATTCCTGCTTGCCTCCCTGTATCGAAGCAACCCCATACTGTAAATGGACATATTAAATCACTTGGCGGCACCAACCAACACCCAATGATAACCAACTGGGTTGTTATGCGGACGCTTTGGAATGTGGTATTGGCCTACCTGGAGGTGCTGCTGACAACAGTACTTGAGAGATGCAAAGGTGCTACTTAGTTACCTATTAATATTGACTCACTGGGGTAACCACGGAGAACATGTCTAGTAGCAGGAGGCTGAGACCTGTAGTCACTATTCTTAAGATCAACTGATGCCCAGGTGTTGGTTAATTGCCTGTTATTCACGATCTCTCGTAAACTACAGTCTGTCAGGTACAAAGGCTTTCGTGGTGTCCTGTTCAATGAGAAAGAAAATCATGGCAGCCCCATTTTGACTGCTGGTCTCAAAATCCGTATTGAAATGTGCGCACGTTGATTGAGAAACCTGCAAGTCAGGCAAGACCCAAGCAGAGACTCTCACCTCTCACACATTACTCTTCAAGCCTGCTGGAAAAGCAAAAGAACCCTCATGATCCGAGAAGTCGAGCTTCATCAACGGCAAGAAGTTTGGATCCCGAAACGTCTTGCAGTGTCTCTTGTGACCCCGGTCACTCCAGCCCTTGAGCTGGCAGTCCTGTGTGAACCGTTTCAGTATCAATTCAAACACCATCCTGAATTATATAAAAGGATATTTGGGGTTTAGGCAATGCACATACCTTGCCGCAATAAGCGACCAACCTGCACTTCCCACACCGGCTCATCTGGTGGCTCGGCTTGACTTCATCACAGCCGTGGCACTTCCAACTGCCTCCCTCCGTCTCAGCCGAGTATCTGTTGATCTCGGCGCCGAGGCGGTGGAAATCTTTGAGTGAAACCGGGAAGACCTTCACAATGGACATTAGAAAAGTGTTATGACTTACGCCACGGTACCCTGGGGTAGGCAAAGACACATTTGTATTGGGGTGGCTTCTGGGCCTAGCTTACATGAACACCATCCATATTCTCGACTCGCACACCATGCGTCCCGTCTGCGAAGCCGTGCTGATTGGCGTTCATGATGGCCAAGGTATGACCCCTCTCGAGCCGGTTCCAGTCGAAGCCCTCGTAGCTGTCTGGGTAGAAGGCCACGACCAGGCTCTCGTTGTTGTCGTCCTTGACCAAGGTGCGGTAGCGCCCGAAACCGTCGCACTGTTGGATCTCAGCCAGAAAGCACCAGTTTTTGTTGTTCTGTGATGGTTCGTGCCTTGACATGGCGTCCCATGGGAGGAGGTCCCAGGTTGGGAAGTTCGTGTCGTTGTCTGGGTCCGCGTAGGAAGGCATGGCGACTCAGCTTCGTACACGAGGCAAGGGATATTCTGATGTGGTTGGTGTATGGAGTCAAGATGGGCACTGGGGATTCTCTGACGGTATTTAAATCTCGTTTGCTTGGTACCTCGTTTGATCCCTTCGTTTGCCGACGATCTGAAATAACTCCCCCAGGCAATCTTCTGACTCCCGGAACTTTTCAAGGCCTCACTCGCTAGCCGCGGGGGCCGGGGGGGATTAACCCTAACCCTACTTCGCCCGTCAAATGTTTTCTGGGGGAGTCACCTACTGCTTGCAGCTACCTAGGTAGGTAGCTACGTTGACAAACACCCTTTCCATACACTGCCTGTAAATTCCACGTTCTTATAATTATTATCTAGGTACTGTTAAGCAGGTCATTCCTTACTAGGTACTGAATACCCACGTGGTATGAGGAAGGGGTGAATTACCAATACCCTAGCCTAGGGTAACCTTGATAACCCCATTCGTTATACCAGCGCTTTCGCATCCCCGTCGTTTTTGAAGGTGGGCTTGGATCCTAAAGGATTGATAAATGTCTTTGGATCTCGGATATATTTGCCCATGCCATCAAGTTCAAATCCGTGCCGGAAACCCGCAGGCATTCATAGCTGACGCACTGCCGGTTTCTCCATGGGGATTAGTGTACATTGTCCACTTCAGTACATAAACGATCTCAGGATGCATCGTCTGAAAGGGAGAGGATAAACAGGCAACACTCGCTCGTCACCTGTTACAAGTCGACCAGCGCGCAATGGGCCCTCAAATACTGACCCTCCCCGACGGACGCAAGCTCGACTACCTCATCTCAGGGGCGGAAGATGGCTTGCCCATGGTTTTCATCCATGGTACGCCTGGCGCATACCTGGTGAACTCAACGATGAGAGCCGCCTGCGAAAAGAAGGGGATCAAGCTCATCACCATGTCACGAGCCGGTTATGGAGGGTCGACCAGGAACAAGGGCAGGCGAATTGTTGACGTGGTGGGGGATATCGAAGCTCTCCTCGTGCACCTGGAGATCGAGAAGTGTGTGGTTGGCGGATGGAGCGGCGGCGGTAACCCATCTTCCTTCTCTTGTCCTTGGCATACATGCATCGTTCCCTAAACATGGTGGTTGCTAATCAAGGCGACGACTGTAGGACCCCATTCACTGGCTTGCGCAGCTCGATTGCCTGGTTGCATTGCCTCGCTGGTCGTTGCTGGCCAGGCGCCCTATCATGCCGAGGGCCTCGATTTCCACGCTGGTCAGGGCAAGCTCAGTCAGTGGGGACTTTTCCAAACCTATTCGATTTCCGAGCGTAATTTTGGTTTAGCTAACAACGCCGTGAAACAGACGTCGAGGAGATTGGCGTTGCGCTGAAGGGTGAAGAGGAACTGCAGACATACTGCAACGCCGAGAGACCCGGGATCCTGGCAGCAGACGTGAAGCGGTTGACGGAGGTGCTGTCGAGCCTCCTTCCTGACGTGGACCGGAAGGCACTGCTGGAAGACCATGCGATGGGCCAAAACCTCGTGGAATCAGGCCGCGAAGCCTACAAGATCAACTCGGACGGGCGAGTGGACGACATGCTGTCGTTTGTTCAGCCTTGGGGCTTTGAGCTGAGTGAGATCGACGTGCCGGTGTTTCTGTACCATGGAAGCGAGGACAGGAATGTGCCTTTTGGCCACGGGGAGTGGCTGGCCAAGCATGTTCCACATGAGAAGTTGAAGACGCACTTGCTCCAGGGCGAAGGGCATCTGTCCATCTTCCTCGGGCCGATGGAGGAGATGCTTGACGAGCTGTTGGTGGTATCTACCTAGGTAGGTAGAGACCTAGGTAGACAATAGGTATTAGCCAAGTACCAGTTGGCATATTGGCCTGCTAGGCTAGGGTGGGTGGGATTGGAGGTGAACTGTCGTCGTCGTCGACATGTCAGATCTGCCCCGATGTCACAATTGGGTTGAGGTACCTAGGTAGGCAACAACTACCCCACATCTACCTAGGTACCAAGGTACCACTGGTATCCCAAATGCCCACCTGGGTACCAAGGGACCAGGGGACCTACCAGATTTACAGGTACCGGTACATACATACAACGTATCCCGGGGGAGGGGGCCTGGGGGCCTGTCTGGGGTTATTAAGGCTGTCAGGGTTCACATTACAGTGCATACCTGGCAGGCCTAGTACATACCTAGGTAAGTACAGTGTATGTAGATGCCAGGGTTCTGGTGACGCAAGTCTTAGCTGGGGTTAGGTGACTGCGCTAAAGCGGCAAGAGCAAGCGTTTTCGGGGGGCGGCATCCCAGGACAGACCAGGGATAGTAGCTGCAGAAACAGATGACAGAGGCTGAGAGAGGCAGAGAGGAAGCACCTGCCTGCCCGCCGGCCGCTTGATGTATTGGTATATGTTAGAGTGCTCTGGTGTGCTCTAGTGTGCTCTAGTGTGCTGCTTCGAGGTGCTGTGCCTGCCTCCTGCCGCCTGCTGCCGCTGCTACTGTAAGGCGTATGCTGTATGCTGTATGCTGTATGCTGTATGCTGTATGTACCTAAGGTAGGTACCTAAGGTAGGTACCTAGCTGCCCTCCCCACAAACGATGCATCTGCACTGGAGGAATAGAAAAGATGGAAAAGATGGGGAAGGTGGCACCAAAAAAGGACATTCTGATGAATCACATCGGAGCTTTTTGTTCCTTGGGAGAGAACAAGACCAGAAGACGGAGACGGAAAGGCGGGCCCAAAGACCAGCTGGGCAGTTTTCTGGATTGAAGATCGAGGAAAGAGTCCGATTCAACAAACCCGAACAAGAGCGAGCACACACGACCACATCGACGATCAAATCAGCTTCATCGAACCCAATCCAATCCAATCCAATACACATTCCTCTTCACCTTCAGTCACCACCCAACATTGGTTGCCGTTTGTTCATTCATATCATACGGTAACTCTCTTCCTCTCACTTAGGTATCTACCTAGGTAGGTACTGTGTTGTGCACAGTACTGTCCATTTCTGCCGTCAGCCACACCGGAAACGAAACGTCTACTTGATCAAGTACACAATATTTGTTGCTCACGTGTGCGTGTGTATTCCCGGGACACAACAAAACAGTCTCTTCTTCCAAAGTTGTCTTGTCTGTCCTCATCGGTATTTTTTTCTGTCCCGCCCCTTTTTTTATTATTATTAAGCTTTCCCACCGTTTGTTCCCGTTCAGGTTCTACTTTCCATGGTCGTTACCGGATGAGAGAGCCTCAACTTTATCTGATCGATACTTTAATTGTTACCCCGGGACCTTTCTTCCCCGCGAATTCCAGATTAACAAAACAAGAACGTTTCGTCGAGCTAGCTGCTTGTTGAGCCGGCCACACACAAACACAGAGCACACACAACACATCGCATCCACTTTGCTGGTTCGACGCCGAACCAAAGTCAAAAGAGGAACCCCCGGACTGGCCGACCGGTGTCAAAATCCCACAGTACAGTCAAGTCAAGTTCACGTCACGTCACACCCCTACTCATCATCATCATAATTACCATCATCATCAAAACGACACCTCTGGTTCTTCTCTCGACCACACTTGACACTTGACCGCGACTTTCCCTTATTATTCTTGCTGGTTGTTGGGAACAGTTGCGGCGCATGGGACCTTGGGACCTTGTTGCCCATGCCGGTGTGGGAGACTGACTGACTGACTGGTGAGAAGAGCTGATTACTCATTCCACTTACTCAACATCCAAATAATCCGGACACTACTGCCCATCCCATCCCATCCCATCCCATCCCCAGGTCAACCGGTCAACTGGTGTCAGAACATTGACCCTCTCTCTCTCCACCCCACAATTCACTCTTCCAAGACAAGGACACGGACCAGACAACCCTTCCATCCCACCCCATCCATCCTGTCCGGTCCATCCTGTCTATCCCACATCCCACATCCCAACGGCCGCCGCCGAGTCGAGTCAAAGCCAGGGACCAGCATAGTTTGTCAACTGCCACTCACATCAACAGCCTGGCCATTGGGAGTGGACACTAGGAACGCGAAAAAGGCCGACAACGTTTGGATCCGGACAACATAGCTTCGACTTTGGACTTCCCTCCTCTTCGAACCCGAGGGTACCAAAAAAAAAAAAGGAGAGGCACGTTACCATTCTGCCACTGTGGCCCACGCCCACGCCCACGCTTCAATCGCCCCGCCAGCCCGCCGCCACACCAAGGCTTATCCGCTCTACCCATTCGCAACTGAGATCGACGCCAATTTGACTCGCCGACACATCTCCCGTGCCCATTGCTGTTGCTTGCTTGCTCCTTGCTCGCACCGCTCGCACCGCGTTCGATTTGGAACCGCTCCTCCGTCGAGCGGCGCCTACACAAAAAAAAAGACGTCACCTCATCGATCGGTCACTCACATGAAGGGTCCGGATCCGAATCAGCCTGTGAACCCACTGTCATACTCTCATATACACATACTGATGAACATCTCCAACCCGTCCAAGAAGCCTTCTAACACGTGCGTGACTTGTCGCGCACGCAAGGTCCGATGCGATGGGAACCGTGACATCTGCAACAACTGCATGCGCCTTGGTTTCACCTGTTCCTATGACGATTGCGTTTCTCACCATCATCACCACACAAACGGCGCCGCCCCCGGCATCATCATGAACCCCGATGGCGCCTCCGCCGTCTCGGCAGCCAGCGACGCCCTCACCATCCATGCCGTCGCCTCCCATCCTCCTCGCCGCCGAGTCCGCCAGGCTTGCCAGAGCTGCCATTCCAGGAAGGCAAAATGCAGCGGCACCATGCCCAAGTGTGACAGGTGTCGCAACCACGGTCTCGACTGCGTCTACCGGCCATCTAAACGATCCAGGCTCACCACCACCCCGGGCGCATCAGCCTCCCTGCATGGCCGTGACTCCCTCATGAGTGACTCTGCCTCCGGCATGCTCGGCTCCGGCGCCTGTAGAGATGGCTACCTGTCTGATCAGAGTCGTAGCGCCTCGGACCATCTCGAGAGCAACGGCTATGCCAGCCTTCGCCATCTCCCGCCTCCTGAGGAGTCCCTAGTCATCCGCACCTTCGAAAAGTTCTTCCGCCACATCCACCACATCCCTCTCTTCTCCTATTTGCACCAGGCCTCGCTGATGCAGAGATATCACTCCGGCTCCATGGACCGGCCACTCCTCCTAGCCCTCATTGGCATCACCTCCACGCTAACCGACCTCGGCCATGGCGCTCGCGAATACGGCAACAGGTGCATCAGCATGGCGGAGCTCCTCATCCTCCGAGACCTGGACCAGCCATCTGTGCTCAAGGTCCAAGCCATGATCCTCATCATCAAGCATCGCATCTTTTTCCGCCGCTTCTCCGACGCTTTCATGCTCACAGGGCTGGTATCCCGGTTCGCATCTTCCCTGCGCCTAAACCACGAAAACCCTCGACTCTGCTTTCTGGCCCAGGAGTCGCGCCGCCGGCTGATGTGGTCCCTGTTCATGATCGACATCGGCATGGCTGCTGGTCAGGTTGACTTCACATTATGGGCCAATCGACCCGAGAGGATAGATCTGAAATTACCGTGCAACGAGCGCAACTTCGAATACGACCTGCCTGAAGTCACGGAATCTCTGGCTCCTCCACCACCTCGACCCGACGGCAGTCTTGTCCCGCTTTCGGATAACGTCGGATTCCTCGCGCTTCACATCCGCATCCAGTGGATTCGGAGTAGGATATTGGCCTTCACCAAAGGCCTTGTGGATGAACATTCAGGTAAAATAGACCTGGACGGGCTTCCACGCAGGTGCAAGGAGCTCCAAGCAGCTCTGGACGCCTTTGAAGACCGGCTGCCGGTACCTTTCAAATGGAACGAAGCCAACCTCCGACTGCGAGCGTATCATCCTCGATTGTGTGTATATCTCATGACACACCTCTGGTGGCAGCAGTGCCATTGTGACCTGTACCGGATCGCATTAGTGGGAAGGAGAGAGTCCCTGTCCAAGGAGGCGATTGATTCGCTGGATCCTGCCTTTGTCAAGTATTGCCAAACACGATGCTTCGAGCATGCCAAGGCCATGGCTGAAATGTTCGCTGTGGTGCTTCAATTCGAGAAGGGGGTTCCAGTTTCTGACCTGGACTTGCCCGTGTTGAGTTACCAATGTGCCAATACGCTATACTACACCCTCGCGACCTGTGGAGATGACTTCGACATTTCATATGCCGCTGTGGCCGAGATGGCTACGGGCTGTCTCAAGGTCGCCAAGCAGTCGGCCCCGGGCCCCGCCGCAGGAGCCATTGTAAGTTGCCCTTACCTCTCTCTGTCATTGCTGAAAGAGCCGTACTGCACGTTAGTACAACTTCGGCTCACCACGCTGACTGTTCGATTCTAGGCCGAAGTTCTTGAGAAGCTCATGGAGACCGGCTGGGTGAGGCCAACAACCCCAAGCACCACCACATCGGTCTCGGGAACTCCTGCAAACCAGGAGTCAGTGGCGGTCGACCCCATGCTCCAGCGGGATGCGCTGCAGGAGGCAGATGTGACACACCAGCTGTACAACCCGGCGATTCCACAAAACCCACCACCTCAAGTCGAAGAACCAGGCCAGGCCATGGGTACCGAGGAGCCGCAGGGAGCTCCCACAGCGCAAATGCAGGTGCAAACGCCCGGGCTACCGCGCGAGGACGAACCCCTACCAGGTGCTCATGCTGGCATGATAGCTGGCGTAACGTCCAACCTCAGCAATGCCTTCGAGGGGGCCCTGGACGGCTCGAATTTTGGAATGGGCGGGCTGGAACCCTTTGCCATGGACTCATCGAGCTGGTACACTGGCGATTGGATGGATCCGGATCCGACCAGACACGCGGGGCTGATGTAGCGCACGTGTTGATAATTCCAAGAGATGAACATTTCGGCAGGTCGGAGTATCATGACGGCGCAAAATGAGGCAAGGAACGGAAAGAGAGTATGAAGGCCAGCTTGCGTACATCCCAGGTTGGGCAGGTGGGCAGGAACGCGTAGATAAAATATCCCAAGTACATAAAGCAGAGAATCTAATCAGCGAGAAGAACTCGAAGCTGCAGATCACGGCGGGCCCCATTTTCGGATGTATGTGGTTCTAGCCCCGTCGCCACCATCTTTTTGTACGTACTTATTACTACGATGAAGAGATTGTGCCCCCTCGAAGCCCACCCGCGAGTGCCACGTTCCAAGGACCTGTGATATGAACCACGCTGATGTCACGATGCAGCTGTCAAACTCACGATGTTTGGCCTCGGTACGAAGGCAGACGCATGAACTCTCACGGTACGATTCCCAACAGGGGAGAGCAGATTGTGCAGGCTTATCAATGGGGTGTGAATATTTTTGATGCGGGTTAGTAGGTACCTATCTAAGGGTATGTACGGAGTACTTAGTACCTATATGTGTGGGATGGCGGAATGGGTCCACAGAATGGTGACATTTCGGACCAACCCGACTTTAACATACATAAAAAACGCCCAACCTCCACCCGTCACCCGTCGCCCTTTCTCCGGTCCTGCCTCCCTGGCCTCCCTGGCCAGCCCTGGCGTGGTGGACTGGCATTACGAAAACCTGAACTTCTTTCTCTTGGGCTGGCGGCGGGGGCAGCTAGGGTTTTCCAAAGTTCCAGGTCCAACTTCCAGGTCCAGAGGCAGGAGCCGCCAGGGATGGGATCTGAGATGCATGTGGGCGTGTTTGGGTGCTCCTAACATAACAATGGATGCCCACGTCCTGGATTTCTGGGCCCGGAACCCTTCCCTTCCCTCTCCGGCTTTGTTTCCCCGGTACGTGGGAAGGGACGTCCAGAACTGCTCATGGGCCCACATGAGCCCCCCGTTCTACTAGTAATCGGTCTATCAAAATTGCACACCATGGGACCGGGGGGGTTGGTATCGGGGGACGGGGATACTGCACAGCGGGCGCCGATTGACCGGTTATCAGCAGCAGCAGCAGAAAGACGGGACCGTTCTTCTCCCCTTGTCATCCATGGAAAGATATGCCTTAGCATCCTGATCTCCCCGGGGGAGTTGCTCTGCTCCTCTCCTCACTCTGTCTCTCCTCTTCTGGTATCAAGCTACTGTAAGCCCACCCCCCCCCCCGTCCTTCGTCCTCTGCCATCAAGGGGGGCGCTTGGCCGGACAGGTGACTGGACGTAGCCCAGAGCGAGACGATTTGCACGGCTCTTTTCGACGGTCCGTCCATCTGCTTGACCTGACTGTTGCTGGCGACCGTCCTTGTTTTTTCTCAGTCGCGAGAACGGGGCCTCAAGGTCTATCCAGCCAGAACGATCGGTCCAGGCCTATTTTGTGGTGCTCGCCCTGGTGCATGTAACGCAGGGTTCATGACTGTGAGGATGATGAGCATGGACGACTCCCCGTCTAGGTGTACTCAGGGGTCACAAGGGAAAGCAGCAATGGCAGGCGAGGCAGCTAAGTACCAGGCTTTCAGGCTATCTCCATACTTCTCAGCCTAAGCTTTTCTTGACCATCGACGGCGACGTACGCGGGCTCTTGACAGATGAGGAAAGTACTGGGGCAAATTGTCACAGTACTGCATAAATGCAGCTGATAAGAGCCCAGTGTTGTCTGAGAAGGGAAAATGGCAACCTCAGTCTTGCTGGCTGTCGGCGCACGATAATTCCACCAGTCTCAAAGCTCCGTAACATGTACGGTGGACCTCATGCTATTGTCAGTTTCATCACAACATATATGAACGACAACTCCCCTGGGGAGGTCATCTGGTCCGGGACTAAGCGGGTCTCCTGCTCATAATAATATGTTGGCAATTCACCCCCTACACAACACAAGGCCACGATCTCCTCCCGGGGGATAGGGTATACAGGGGGCGTTTGCTCTGATATGTCCATCGTGGACCATGCCAACTCCCGCCTCGCCAGAGCCCCTGCGTGAAGGCATCCGCGGCTCGCCCGTCAGCCTGAGAGAGGACCCATCAGGCCCAAGATGAGAGGCAGAGACCCGGCCGGGCACCTTGCATGTCTGAATATCAGGATGTGGGTTCCTGTATGCACTGCGGAACCAGCCGGCCAACCCAGTCTGCATCCTTCCCAGCCGCGTAGAGCCTCCCCCTCGAGCCGGCCAGGCTGGCGTGTCCTCCCTGTTCGGACCCCAATTGCAAGGCCTAACACAACACAAGGGCTTGAGGGTCAGCACCGTTGAAGTTGGTGGTCGTTGTGTCACTCCCCACGTACATCACAGGCAGGAAGCACCAACCGCGGAAGACGGTGTAAGTCTCGAATGGTTCCATGTATTTGCTGCACGGGTATGGTGGTAGACGGGTCACCACGGTTCAACCCCCATATACGACCTGCGGTCCCCCCCAGCCGTCTGGCCTGCCCCATCCGTAGATGAACCTCCTGGCAGCGAGGTGAGCCGACCGTCCTGCCGGCGGAAGGCGGGGCTTATCACACGCCCCTTTCGTAGTCGCGCCTCCTGGCTCGGGGGCTGGAGGTTGCCCCATCTGTCAGCAGAGGCGGCTGTGTATGTTTGCAGGGAGTCGCCGAGGACAAGATTGCCGACGACGTAGGGGAAGCTGAGCCTGCGCGGTACAGCGGTGCTGGAAGAAGTTGTGGCCTTGTCTCTCTCGCTGGATGTATGACTGTCGTAGTTCTTCTTCTGGTGGTGGTGGTGGCTAGATTTGGAAGATGACTTCGACTATTGCGTGTATAACACAGGCTTAACAATGTGGTCAATGCCATTGGGAGAAGGTACTAAATCACTTTATTTGAGCAACCCATTCTGGTTGCACGGTACGTAAAGTTGAAGGCCACGGCAACACTCTCGGTATTGCAACGTTCACCTCCCTCCCCCCTTTTCCCCTTCTTCTTTTTTTCTTGGGTGTTTTATGCAAGGGTACTTCTTGCGCTGTCACAGAACGCTTGACCGGTGATGTGTGAGATCATGCCACAATCCCCGATGTTGGCAGCAACGTTGCCAGTACGGTGCGATAGTTTGCTCGAAAAGATCTGTCAAATATAACCAGATTTTGTTGGAAATATCAAGGAGAAAGCCTCACACAAACTTTCCGGGGTTGGTTCTATGTGACAGAAAACAATGCCGCCCGACATCTCCTGGTCATAGACGGCTAACCCCAGCGGGTGTTGTTTCGCTGATCCTCAGATCCGACCAGTATCGTTGGGCCACAGAACCCGTAAGACCACCATGTACGACAGTCATAAGGTGGCAGCCCCTTTTCGTGGACTATATTAGCATCGGATCCCGTTTGGCAGCCACTGGTTTCGCCAGGCGTTCCCGCCGGCTCCAACTTCGAGGACGCCCGGGCAGGAAGCCACCCACCTATGCTTGAAGAACATAGCAGACTGATGCTGTAAGAGCTCTATGCCAGCGAGCTACCCAACTACGAACTCCTATGGCGAGGTCTATCGAAAAGAGCCGGTCGACATCAAATTGGTTGAGACCAACAGTCACTAAGCTGGACCAGATATCGTGGGTTTCTTGGAGGTGACGCGCTTGTTTGTACACGGCCATGATCGGGAACACATTGTACCGTTGTACACCAGATGCCTCCGTCTTGTGTTAAGTCAGACTGACAGCAACAGGCGGTACCATAAGGTGACGTGGACCATGAACCTCGGTCTTTGATCTGTCAGGTGTTAGCGTCCATCTCAAGTCGTCAAGCCCCCGGCTGTA
Organism: Cytospora piceicola; assembly: GCA_023375675.1. Classification (NCBI taxonomy): domain Eukaryota; kingdom Fungi; phylum Ascomycota; class Sordariomycetes; order Diaporthales; family Cytosporaceae; genus Cytospora; species Cytospora piceicola. The sequence goes on along the minus strand of JALQBC010000033.1, from coordinate 411,291 downwards.
AGCTTATCTCGAAAGGAACATAATGGGACCTCGGATTACTTACCGGACAGTGCAGTTGTTGGCTGTACAAAGGTGGTGTGAGGCGTACCTGTCCTCCCATGAAGAGGCCCAGGTGGCCAATAGCAAGTACATACCTCGATGAAACATCATTTCCCCGAGGCAATCCAAAGCATAATGCATTAAGGAAGTTCAGACATACCATACAACGACAATAGAGTCATTCCTTTATATACACAAGCTCTATCTCATTTTACAGGTAGTATATTAGCCTTTTTCGCCTATAAAACGTTCGTATACTAACAGCCTGTTATTAAATAAAACTTTTATTATATTAAAACAGCTTAGTATTAATAACTATTATAAATTTATAGTTATTATTATATTCCTTTTTATTATTTTCTATACTTATACTATTTAGTTTTATAGTATAACGCTAACTTTTATAATATAACCCGGCTATAAAGATATTTTAAATATACCGCTTTAATAAAACGCCCGGCTTATATAGCTTACTTATTCTTTTTAAACTAATTTTTATTCTTACTATAAAGAATTTATATATATTATAGCTTTTCGATTATACTATAATAGTACTTTTTATATTATATATTTAGCTTATAACGTTATATATAATAAGTAGCTTTTAAAAAAGATTTCCGGAAATATATATATAATATAGTTATAATAACCGGCTACTATATTTATTTATATACTAAAGCTAAGAAAGCCGTATAGTTAGCTACTTATAAATAATATTAAAAGTATTTTTATATTTAATTTAAAGCTTATAATAGTTAAATATAAATCTTATAATATTATATATTAAATAAATAAAAGACTTTTTATATATATTATAAGTATAAATACTATATTATAGTTAAATAAAATATTAATAATTTTATTATATAGTAATTTATAGTTATAAACTTAAAGTTTAAAAAGTATTACCTATAAAATAACGTATATATTCCGGTTTTCCGGCTTTTACTATCTTTCTTATATAACCTATTACATAATATTATATTACGTAGTAAAGCTTTTTATAAAAATATATAGTAATATAATAATATTTTTATTTTTATTTTTATTAATTATAAAAAAATAAAGTATAGTATTATAAGCGGTAAACTTATAAATTTTTAAATTTATAAGGCTTTATATTACCGAACCGGTTTATTATAAAAAGTATTAAGTTAAAAGCTATAATACGTATAGCTATATTTTTACAATTTTAACTACGTTTTTATACTTTATTTTATATTTAATAATAGCTTAAATATAATAATTTTTAATTATATTATAGATTACTTATATAAGAATAATTTATTTATTAATATATACTTAATTATATAAAAGCGGTTTCGGTAAGTAATAAGCTTAATATAAATAGCTTTAAACCTATAAATACAGTTAATACTTAAAGATAAGGCCGATTAAAGATATATAAATCTTTTTATAGCCGATAAAGTTATTATTATTATTTTATATAAATATATAAATATTAGCTTTTAAGATTTCGTTTTTATAAAGCGAACTATAAATAATATAAAAGTTATAGCTTTTCGTTATATATAGCTATTTTATTTTATATATCTTCTTTTTATATACTTTTTTATACTACTATATAACAACTATAGCTAATATTAAAAAATAAAAGTTTAAGATTTATAAGATATTAGCTATAAATCGGACTATATAAGCTTATAAAAGTATAGCTAATATATTTTTTACCTATAAATTATAAATTTATAAATACTATTCTTTTTTTAACAGCTATTTTAATAGCTATTAATAGATTTATAAGTTATAATAAATTAAATAAAGCTTATTTAGTTAAAAATCTATTAAACTAATTTATAAGTAAACTTATATAACGGTATTATAAATTAACTATAGTAAGATAATAATAATATAGCTTAAGTTAAGACTTATATTATCTTACTTATAATATATATTAAAAGCTAGCGGTTTATTAGTTAGTATTATTAAAACTTTATTACTATTATATAAGCTTTTAATATACTTATATTTTTTATTATAGTTACTATAAATCTTATATAGCCGGAAATCCTTTATAAACTTAGTCCGAATAAGTTTATTATAAACTATTTAAATATTATAAGTTATAAATTTTAGCTTAAATATAACGCTTTTTTAAAGAAATTATAAAATAGGCTATTTAAAGACTTTATAAACGTAGTTTAAACTATCGAGTTTTAAAAATAAAGCTTACCTTATAAATATATTTTACTATTTCTTACCTATAAAGCTATAGATTTTTATAAGCTTTTTATAAATATTAACTATATAATTTATATAAAACTCTTTATTTTAAAAAAAGATTTAAACAGTATATTATAAAGTATTATAAAAAGTTTTATAATATATAGTTTATACGGTATAGTAAACCTATAAAGCCTTTATATATAGCCTTTTAAAACTATAGTTTTAGTTATTTATTATAAAAACTTTCCGAAAAACTTTATAAATAAAATATTAATACCAGAAGATAAATACCTATTTTATAAACGTTATAATAATAGTTAAACTATAAAGAAAAAGGTAAATAATTAAAAGGTTTAGCTAAATAACTGTTAAGTTATACTATATAGCTTATACCTTTACTATAAATACTAAGTATATATTAACGTAGAGATTTATATAATTATAAAGGCTATAAAGTATATTTATAAGTATATATATAAGGGTATAAATAAGGCTATAGTTACGTTATAAAATAGCTATAATTTTAATAAAATTACTATATATTTATAAAGCCGGTATATAAGCTTTATAAAAGCGATTATATATTTATTTAAATACTCTATTTATAAAGAGTTCTTATTTATAATATATTTACCGGTTTACTTAAAAGGTTAATAGCTTATATACTTCCGAGATAATACTTTTTTATAAAAGGTTATAGGTATTATAAACTATAATAGGTTTTAGTTAATAACGTTCTTTAATTATAACAGGAATAATATAGATAAGCGAAGGCTTTTATATATCGACTTTCTTTATTTTTACGTTTAGAAATAATAGTAGAAATAGTAGTAGCTTTAATAACGCGGTATTACAGTTAGCTATATATATTATATACTACCTGTTATTAGTAAGCTATATTTCTTATAGCTTTTTTTTTATAATATCTATAGCTTATAGTCGTTTAAGTATATATAAACTATTAATAACGTTATTTATCTTACTTATAAGGCTGTTTACTTTATTATAAGCCTGTTAAACTATAATAGTTGTTAAACTACTTACTTTAAAAAGGCTACGGCTTAGTAAACCGGCTTTATATTATAACGTCTTTTTATTATTATACTTCTTTATAAAGACTTTTTAAACTATACTGATAGTAACGGTACAGTATAGTAGTATATAATAAAGATAGATTCTCTCTTTCTCTCTTTATATAACCGAGTACTCTTATAAACTATATATAAACTTATAAACCTATTATAAACTTACCTTAAGTTTACTATATAATTACTATACGTTTAACCGTCCGAATTACTAGTAAATATATAGTAAATTCGTAAGTATGTTTATAAGTAGATTCGCTATAAACCTACCGGTAAGTATATAATAATTACCTCCGGAAGAAAAAATCCTCGTTTATAAGGATATAGGTATTATAGTCGTAATTAGATTAATAGTAAGTTTATAATATAAAAGTAGTTATATTTATAGAATAAAGAAAAGAACTATTACTAATTTATAAAAAAAGTACTATATTTAAATAATAATAGTATTTAAATTATAATACGACGAAATAACTAATAAAAGCTTAAGTAAACTATAATAATATATATAGTAAAAAGAAATAAAAGCTTATAAAAGTATAAGGTATAATTAAGAAAAGAGTACGGTTAACTATAAAAAAAGAAAGCGAAAACAGTTTTTATCTTTAAATACCTGCTATATAACGTCGGTTTACCTACACGTACTATCGATACTATAAAAATAGCCGTAAACTAACAGATATAAAATAACGAATATAAAGATAACTATAAAGTAACGACTAAATAATAACCTAACGAAACGTATTTATAATAAACTTAACAGAGTTTTAACTCTTTTTTAATTAAAAAGGATAGTAGACCGAATAGCGCCTTTACGTTTTCGTTAAAAACGTTCTTAGTTAGCGTTATAACTTTATTAAACGTTAAAGCTATAGCTTTAATTATACTATAAGCCTTAAAGTAAGAATTTATACTATATAAACGGCGTTTAAATATCTCGATAAATATACAACCGAGCTTATTAGTATAAAGACGTTTCTATTCAAAGTAAGTACTTACTTAATTAATATCGCCGTTCTTTTAAAACTTAGTTTTAATAAAACCGAAGTCTATTCGATAATAAAGGAAGTATTTAAGTATAAAGGTAATACTAAAGTATTATATATATAACTTTTTATCGAGTTTTTAAATACAGTAGATAAAGTTTATTACTTATACAGCAGTATCGTATAGTATTATAATACTAATATTAGTTATATTAAATAGTAAAATAACGTAAAGCTTTTAGCCGTTTATTTAAATATAAGCGTTAGTTTCGAGCTTATAGCTTACCTCGATAATATATATAATAAACGTAGTAATATTAAACTCGGTAAACGCTTTAAGCTTATTATTCTTATATATATCGTTAATAATAACGATAAAGTATATTAAGCGTTCGCGTTTTATATTATATACTTACCGGTAGGTTCGTAGCGAACCTACCTGTAAACATACTTACGAATTTACTGTATATTTACCGGTAATTCGGACGGTTAAACATACGGTAATTATATAGTAAACTTAAGGTAAGTTTATAGTAGGTTTATAGGTTTATATATAGTTTATAAGAGTACTCGGTTATATAAAGAAAAAAAGAGAAAATCTATTTTTATTATATACTACTATATTATATCGTTACTATTAAATAGTAGCTATAATTTAGATATATTCTGTTATATATCGCTTAGCCTTTTAATACTACGAATTAAGTTTATCGGACTATACTATAATAGTTATCGAGTTATTATTACTATAATAGCTAATAAATAATTAGCTTTAATCTTTAGATTTTAAAGGATCGAAGAGTATAAAAGCGTTATTTTATTTACTTAGCCGGTATTATTACTTATTTACTATAACTTACCGGTTATTTACTATAGGAATTCTATATTATAGCTATATCGGGTTTAAACGACGTACTCGATATACGTTTCCCGGATATATTTTTAATAGTACCTTAAGATTATATAGTTATTAAAAATATCTAACTTTTACGTTATATTAAGGTAGCTATTACCGAATACCTTACTTAATACCGACCTTATATTATAAACTATAATTTTACCTTTTTAAAGTACTCGATTAGCTATACTAACTAGTAATAGCTTTATACCTTTTACTTTAAGTATTATTATAATAATTAAAATAAAAATAATTAACTTTATCGTATTCGAAAACGTTTTATAAAATATATTTATAAGGTATATTACTTTAGTTGCTAGTTATAAAAGCCTGATAACGTTTATTTCCTTATTATTATATATAGTTAGTTTAGTAAAAATATTAAGTTTTACTATAAATTCTAATACGTTTATAACTTACGACGGTTAAGCTATACTTATAACCTCGAAGAACGTAAACCGATTTATTAATTTCTATAGAAACTTAAGTTCGAAGGCTTATTTTATAAAATATAAAGGCTATTTTTTAAAGTAATACTCGGTTTAAGCTAAATAAAGTGTAAACGAAAGGTAATTATCTATAACGCTTTAAAAACTCTGTTCTTATTAAAATACTAACTTTTTACCTATACTTTAATCGAACCGGTAGTTTATATAATAAAAAAACCCGAAAAGTTAAAAAGCTAAGAAATAACGGTCGAAACAGATAAAAAAAATAAAAAGACTACTTAAAACTTCGAACGATAATTAAAAACGACGGAAAGTATATAATATAGTAATTTAAAAGTTTTACTTTTATTTAAATTAATAATCGAAATTATCTGTTTATATATTATATTATCTTTAATTATTTTTATAATACTACTATAAAAAAAGGATTTAGTTTTATAAGCCGTTTAAACTAATATATTTAACCGACCGGAAATTACTTTAATATAAACGAATTTACCGAGTAGTTTTAAAAAAGAATGTTATATTAACGTTATAATCTTTATATTAAAAAATACCGAAGCGTTCCGACTACGTAAGTAAAAGATAGGTTTATAAATACCGTCGTTTTATATACTATTAAGTAATCTTTTTAATTTTTATTATACTACTTATAAACCGATAGCTTACTTTAAAAATTTTTATTAATATAGTTACGTTACTTAAAAAAGTAATATATAACCTATTAAAAACTATATATACTATATAATCGGTAGCGGTAAAAACCTCGACGATAATTTAAATAATAGTTTAAATAATAACGACTTTATCTGTAATTATAATTAAAGTAAAAGCCTGTTTAATTATTATCTTAACCGAAATAAAGGCCGAAATATATATAACTATAAATATAAACTATCGATTAACGTTTTTTAACTACTTATAAACCTATTATTTACCCGAAAGTTTAAAGAAAATATTTTTAGAAAATTCAAACTATATACTAACTAAAATAATACCGAAAAGCTTATAAAAGTATTTTATATAAATAATAAAGTAACGGTATAAAAAGACCTGTTAGCGTTTATTTAACGTTATCGTATATATATCGTTAATATCGAAACTCGATAATAAACCTTATATTAAAATCTTTTTATTTATTTTATTAAATTTACTTATTTATAGTTTTAAAATACTTTATTAAATAAAAAAAGATTTAACTTAACTATTTACTTTAATATATAAATAAAGTAAAAAGAGTACTTTATTATAAACTTTAGTATATTTTATAATATAACCGACAGAATTCTAAATAGCTTTCGATATACGTAACGTAATACCCGAAATAATAAGAATATTCTAAACTTTACTTAACGTATTTATCGCTTTACTGTTTTAGCCGAATAGCTAAATAGTTTCGTCGTTCGAAATATATAAGACCGAATCGATAAACAGATAGTCGCCTGTTATTTTAATTACCTTAAGTATAACGTTAACTCTTAAGACTTCGAATATAAGCTTAAAGCTAAATAAAAAACTTAATATATACTTAAAAAAAAAGCCGTATTTATTTATATAAAGCTATAATAGCCTATTATAAATAAACGTCGATTTAAGCTACCGCGATACTAAGCTTAGCTTATTTATTCCCGGCTATAAAAAGCCGGCTTTTAATAACCGGTTTCGTCGGTTAACCGTTTTAACTTTTAACGGTTTAAATAAGCCTTACCTTAAGCTTAAGTACTAAAACAGCCTTTATAACTTAATCTAAACGATTATTAAAAGTTATTACTTAAATAATAAAGATAGCTAATCGAAATATAAAAGGCTATTTAAAACTAATAATAAGCTACTTATAACCTGCTATTACCTAAGCTAGCGTTATAGCTACTAACTAATACTATAGACTAAAGTCCTTTTAAACGATATTACCTGTAAAAGCGTTATAATTAGCTTAAGATCTTTCGACGTTTCGCTTATTAAAATAATAAAAGTAACGTAATAGTAAAAGACGCTTAACTTTTTAATATAAACGATAATACTTTTTAATATAATACCGCTTACGAAAAAAAGCTAATATAAAACGGCTTTTATCCGGTTAATAAAAAAATAACGCCTATTATAATAAACAAACTACTAAACGATATTAATAAACAGATAAGCTTAAAAAACAATTAACTTACCGATAAAAAAAAACCCTTAAATAACAGATATATAATAGTCGAAGACGTCGATATATATAACTTTAATATAAAACTATCTGCTTTAAAACTATTAAATAATAGTATTTACTATAAAAGATATCTGTTTTATTTAAACGATTTCTATTATATCGATTATAGTTATATTTTTTCGTTTAAATTACGTTTTTTTAAATATTATTATTATTATAATAACGTTAAAATATATTATAATACAATAAAATAAAAAAGTCCTATTTTAAACTTTAATATACTACTTTAAATATTACTATATAAAGGTTATAGCTATATATACGCTTATACCGAGGCGCGTAGTTCTTTAACCGGTTATACTTTTAATACCTATTATAATATTAAAGCTTTTAGATATATAATCTCTTAAACGATACTAAACCTAATATTTAATACTAAAATAAACTAAAAAGCCCGAACTAATCTTCGGAAGATAGATAAAATAAATACCTTTAATTAAACCGAATTTAATATCTTTTATTAAGCTAGCTTAAACGATTTATTTACTATTTTATCGGTAAAGATAAAAGCGTAAGTACTTAAACGTTTAAATATAAAACTATTAATAAGATAAGAATTTATAATACTATATTAAGTAAATATCTTTAACTCGGTAGCTAATATATCGTTTAGTTACTTTAACGGTATATAAGTAAAGGTATCGGTCTTTATTAAAACCGCCTTATATACTTATAAAGTAAAAGCCGCCTTCGCCGTTATAATTCTACTATAATTAAGCCGTATAATACTTATTATTAAGCTACTTATAAGAAAACTAAATCTTTCTTATTTAGGTTAAAGTAAGAAGGTTAAGTAAATACTTTAATTAACTAAGACTTTTATAGCGTAATAGCTATAAATTAATTATCTTTTCCTTTAAAAATTAATAAAAATACTTATTTAAGTTTATTCGAACTTATCTTTAAAGAATATATAAAACGTATAAGATAAAAGAGTATTATTTAAACTTTATTAAATTATAATTAATTACCTTTCTATTATTCTAAGCTATTTATATAAGACGTAATTATTAACTTATCTTTTAAGTTTAAACTTATTAGTATATTAAACGCTTTAAATAATATCGAATAACCTGCTAATATTAAAGAATTTATCTTAAATAAGCTACCTTTAGATAAGATAAACGTAAAGATATATAAATATCTTCGTTTAAATAGAAAACTTAGTATTACTTATATTAAAGACCTGCTTAAAATAAAGCTATTAAACGATATATATATATACCGGTATTCGTTTAAGTTTATATTAAAGGTAAACCGTTTTATACGTAAGTTCGTATATATATTTAAAAATACTTCGAATATTTAAGTATTTAAAAGTAAGCAGATATAAGTTCTTTTAGTTAAAGGCTAATAAAATCAGAAAATATCGTAATAACTATACTATTTTAATAAAGAAAACTAAAAAATTATTAATAGTATAATAAACGGTTTTTATAAATAAAATTATATTAAGTAAGTTACTTAGTTTACTTTATTTAGCTTACTTATTTTCGTAATATAAAAAATAGTAAAAAGTAAACGTAAAAAACGTATAGTTATAGACTTTTATACTTTTAATAAAGTAATTATTCCTAATATATATCTGCTACTTTTTTAATTAAACGTCTTTAAAAATATCTGTAGTAAGTCTTTTCTTATTATTATCGATATAAGCTTATTTTTTTATTAGTTTTAAGTATATCTGCTATATTATAAACGGTTTACTTTAGTTAGTTATTATAGTTAAAAACAGTTAAAAGTTATATTTATAAAATTCTATAACTTACCGGCGTATATTTAACGGTATATAAACTATATATTCCGGCCGTTTAAGTATTTTACTATTACGTTTATCGATAATATTATCGTTTTTTTTAATATTACCGAAGAATATATAAAGTATTTAAAGTAGCTATTTATACTATTTATAAAACGTTATATATCTTTATTAGCTAAGAAATCTTTTATCGGATATCTTTTAATAGAATTACTCGGATTTAAGGTTAACGGACTAAATATATATAATACCTTAAACCGGATAAAGACTATTATTTAACTATAGTTCTTTACTACGCTATAGTAACTCGAAAAGTTTATTAGTTTTATAAGTTATCTTTACTATTTTATACTACGGTATATTAAACGTATCGATCTATTATAAAAACAGAAAACTTAAATACTTATTAAAGAATAAGAAAATAAAAAACTTTCGAAAAGTAACGTTTAGAAAAACTATATTTATCGAACTTCTTTCGAGCTTACTTAAAAAAAGATATACTTTTTTAATAATCTTAAGTTAACTTTAATAAGTAAAAACGCTTTGTTTTATTAAAACCCGAATAAGCTATTATTTATTTAGTTAAATACTTTAAAGGAAGTTAGATTTTTAAGTATTATTTTTTAGTTAAACGATAATTTTAAATAAAACCGGAAGTTACTTATACTTTATACTTAAATCTGTTTACTATAATATTTAAGTAAAACTATTAATATAGCTAAACGTAAATATTAGCTAACCGAACTCGAAGTTATCTATTTAATATAGCTAGTTTATAAACTTTATACGGTTATTAGTTTAAACTGTAAATAATCTGTATATATTCTTATAAACTACGTTACTATTATCGGTATCGTTAAGTAAACGTCTTTCGATATAATAGATAAAACTAAAATAAATATAAAGCTTATTTTTACGTTAAAGTACTTAAGTTAATATAGTTTAAACGTTTATTATATTCCGAAGGTAACTAACGTATTAGCAGATATTATTTTTAAACTACCGATAAGTTAATAGCTTATAAAAGATAATAATATACTCGGTAAATTATAAGAAAATACCGTTTTATATAATATATCCGAAATCTCTATCGACTAAACGTTTAAAAATTATATTATTATAAAATATTAAAAATATATTAGTTAAACTAATATTATTTAGTAATTATAAAGTAATTAAATAAAGGCGGATATATCGTTTAAGTTAAATATAAATAAACTTTTATATTTTATAAAGTTATTAGGTAAATAACGTTTTTATATCCTGGTATAAATAGCTATAAATCTTATTACTAAAGCTTATAACGTTAAACATTATTTCGATAAAAACAGAGTTTAATATAACTTTACCGACCGGTTTATAATCGGGAATTACCGTCGGAAAGTCTTCGAATATATTAAGAATTATCCGGTTTATATAGTAAATTATAATAAAAACTAATAACTATTAAAAGAAATATAGCTTATTCTTTTACCGTTAATTTCGTTTTATACTATTATTATAGATTTTATAACGGCTTTATCCGACGTTTTAGCTATTAATACTCTATAAGTAATCTTTAAAATACCTTTTTTTAACGCTTTTCTCTCGGTTATAAATAAGTATAATAAAACGATTATCGTTATCCTTAGTAATACCGTATATATAGCTGTAAATTAAGTATATATACTATTACGTATATTATATCTATATAACTAAAGTATTTTATAACGTATTATCTTTAATAAAGATTTTAAGTTTTTTTTAAACTTTTAATAAAGCTTATAGTCCGGTTTAAATATTAAGCTAACTTATTTAACTGTTTAATACTTATAAACCGATAGCTAGTCCGAAAATAAAAATAAAATAGTAAAATTAATAGTCCGGATATTCGTTATAACGTATTTTAAAGTCGAATAAACCGATATTATCTTAATACTATAGTTTAACTTAAATAACGTTTATAATAAAGCTACGAAATACTTTACTAACTAGCTTTTATACGGATTTAATTTTATCGGAATAAATTAATTAAAAGAAGGTATTCCGACGTTAGCTTAAGATATATTTTAAAAGAAAGTATAACTTATAATCGCCGAAGCTTAAATAGCTATAAAACTATAATATAATAAAAAATATCGTTAATATAAGTTTATTTTAAGTAATTAAGTTTTTATCGAACTTTATTATAGCTATATATTACTTAAGACTTTAGCCCGAAAGTATTCTTAATAGTATATAAGACCGTTTTAAGTTATATATAAGGTAAGTAAACTAATATATAAGCTTAAAATAGCTTTATATATAAATATTTACCTAGTGTTATTTATAATTTATTTATTTTTAAATAAGCCGTTATAATTTAACCTATATAAGCGAGATTTATTAGCTGTAAAGCCTGTAAAAGTAGATAATAATAAGACGTAAAAGTATAGTAAAGCCTTTAAACATTATAAGTTATAGCGTATTGTCGTAAAGGCGAGTGACCCTTATAAAGGACTAAAAGCTACCGGCCTCGCTACGTTAAGGTTAATTAAGAGTAAGCCTAAAGGCCTATACTTTCGAACGACCGTCGGCTATAGAAATAAAGGCAGAGAGATAAAAAAGATAATATTTAAGTCTGATTACGTCGGGATAAGTATAGATAGTAAAACTTTATTATATATTGTTCTTATCTAAGTAAAAAAAGTAATTAAAACGAATACTCGAGATACTTTTAAAAGATACCGACGTAAGGTTAGTAGGTCTAATACTACTAACTACTACGTTAAGCCTCCTTTAGCGGTTTAAAGACCTAAACCGCTAAATATCTCTTTTTTAAGTAACTCTAAAATATAAAAGAAATATAAAATTATCGTAAAAACTTTAAGCGAAAAATAACTAACTTTAACTCGAGCTTCGATAAAGCTATATTCTAAGCTTACTTTACTACCCGGTTTATCTTCTTCTCTCGTATAAAAACTACTAGATAATTAACTTTAATCTTAGCGTATATCGCTTATTTATCCGGTATACCTTTTTTACTACTTCTTTACTTCTATATTATACTAATCGATATAGGCTTATTAAACCCGGTATACCTTTATTACTTTAACGTACCGAAATTAATACTAACTATTACTTATAGTTAGAAAGTATTTAGTATTTATAATCGGAACCTTTCCTTTATTATAAAAATCTTATAAAAAGAGACTTAAACGTATTAGAATCTTTAAGTTTACTATAACACGATTACGAAACGTATATCGTCTAACGACTTAAAGTTAAGATTAATTAAGACTAAAAAAAACCGAGGTAATATTCCGGTTCTTTTATTCTTTAAGTTCCGGACTAATTTAACTACTTAAAGGTTAATAAATAGTTACCGCTAAAGAAGATTATAATATTTTTACGACGGTATTATATTTAAATAAGATCGGTATATAGAATTAAAAACTAAGGTAGTGTTAATTATTAAGAGAAAGATTTTAAAAAGTATTTCCCTCCTCGATACTTAATAAAACAGGACGTAAAGATATCGATTTAAAAGGTCCGAAAGATAATTATTTAAAATAGTAGCTTACCGTAGCTAATATAACAGTCCGGCTTACTTTATATATTAATCGGCCGAAAAGGAAGTCTGTATTTTTATAGAGTTCTTTAAGTCTATCCTTATTAAAAATAATTACGTTGCCTTTATAATATTTAATAAAAGAACTATTTAAGTAGTACTATTTAACGTCTTTTTATAATATCGCGTTTTAGAATATAATCGTTAACGTTTTTAGCTAATATATATAGCTTAGTCTATATCCGAGCTTTCGGTAGTATATCTCGATATAAATCTTTAAAATAACGTTAAATTTATCTTCTATTAGTAAGTAAACGATATATCTTATAGCCGTCTAATCCGTATATCTAATATAATTACCTTAGTTAATAAATTCCTTATACTTTAAAATCCTTATTCGAAAGGTTTTTATAACTATAAAGCTATTATAGCTACTATTCCTGAAACGAGAGCGGACAGTATAAAAGGTTTCGAAAAGCTTAATCGAAATAAAAAGACGTAAACTACTATTTTTAATTATATTTTAAAGAAAGTTTATAATAACTTTTCGGATATTAATATTTTTTACCGTAATAACTTATTAATCGATATCGACGATATAAGCTTTTTAGTAAAGTTAGTTATATTAAAAAAAACACTTTTACTTACTTTTAATATCGTTAACTACTTAAAAAATAAGCCGTTTTTTAATTAAGTCCGGATTTTAACTATTAGTATTTAGCTTAAACAGGTTATTCGGATCTTTTACCTTAAGTTAAGAATTACTAATTTAAATCTTTTTTTAAAGGTATTAGACAAAGTAACGTATTCCTGCTAGTATAAGAAGAAATTTTAGTTCCTCTCTTTTTCGGAGATATCCTTCTAAATTATAAAAGCTAAAAAGGTGTTTATAAAGATTAGATTTAAAAATAAGACGTTAGTAGGATATACGAAAAGAGAGTTTTAAAAAGTATTATTCGACTAATCCTTTAGCTATTTAGTTACTTATATTTAAAACTTCGAAAAAGAGAGGTTTATTTAAAACTATTTCTTATATATAAAAAGGAGGGACTATATTCCGGAAGGTATAAGCCCGGCTTTTCGTATTTAAGTTAATAAAATTAATAAAGCTAATAGTAAATAGCTTTTTACTTATAGCCGCTTTTATATCGGCTATATTTTTAACGTACCGAAAGGAACTTATCTTTACTTAAAGTAGATTTACGTATTAAAGTTAATAAAGAAGATAGTAAATATATATAAAAAGACTTTTTAAAAGGTAAGTAAGTAAATATATATAAGGTTTTAAAAGTAGGCGTTAGTAGTAAGAGGAAAGGAAGATAAAATCTTACTATAATAAATAAAGGTAAAGTCTTTATAGAGATTAAAGTTAACTAAATAGCCCTTTTTTAATATAAAAGTAGGTAGTCGGTAACAGAAAGCACGTTATTAAGAGAATTTACTTTAAGTAAGTAAATTAACTAAGTAATTATATTATCTTTTAGTTCTTTATAAAGGTAAATACTTTCCGTCGGTAACTTAAAGAATAGTTTTATTTATTACTTATTATTTAAATATAATAAAGTAAACAGAAACTTTTATTAGCTTAATACGTTCTTTTTTTCTTTATTATAATAAGAAGGTATACGGTTATAAGTAAATTAGCTAAGCTATTTATTTTTATTTCTTATTTAAACTTAAACACTTTTATTTTCGATTTAATTTCTCCGATCTTCTTTTAACTTTAACTTTAAACTACTTTTTTCTTTAACCGACCTTTTTTTTCTTATACCTACTTTACTACTATACTTTTCTTATATATTTAAAATATCTTCTTCCTTTATTAGTATTAACCGTTTTTCGAAAGCGTAAGCTTTTTTTAAATAGCTTTCTTAAATTTACTCTTACGCTTTTATTCGGCTTTTTATCGAAAATAATATCGTTTAACATCTTCTTATCTTTAAAGGTCTTAAGAGTATAAGGAATAACTTTAATAATCTTAACGGAACTTAAAACGATATTTTTAGTTATATTACCTTTTTTAAGTATAAAGGTAAATTTAGTTAATACTATTACTAGTAAGCGATTAAGGATATTACCGTATTTATCGCCTTTACCGACCGGCTTACTTCTTACTTTAGTAACTTTATTAAAACTAATAAACGTAACTATTAGCCTTTTACAGTTTATCTCTTTAACAAACTTCTATTCGGAAGATATATCGAACGGATTAAAACTTAGGCAGTAAGGTAGTAGGCTATAGTAATCGGATTCTTTAGCTACCGAAATCGGAATACTTACAACTATTATATTAAAGTTTTCGATACTTCTTATATAAAGTATAAAGATAAAGACGGAGATCCGGTTCGATTATACGTTAACTATTCTTTCTTCGAATATCTTTCTTACTTTAGTATTTATTTTAAAGCTTACGTTAATTATATTTTTAAAGTTACCGTTACTAATTATAATTTTAACTAAATAAGCCTAATTAACTAATTTAACGGTAAAGTATATAAAGTTATTCGATATAACTTAGCTATAACTCGATTATCTTTTATAGATTTTAAAAAACGTAAAATTAAAAATAAAATAATTATACTGGTTAATATTACCGAAAAGAAATAGTTTTATTATAAGTAATAACTTATAATATTAACGGCTATCCGAAGAAAACCGGATTTATAAAAAGAATATAGGAATAAAGTTAATTATAAAAGTATAGATCTAACGGATAAATAGGTAAATGAATTTTCGTATAAAGGTAGATAAGATTTTTAATACTAGAATCGATACTTTTTCTTAAAAACTAAAAACTAAAACTATAAACGGCTTTCCCTTTCTTAATAGCTATACCTATAATATAAGGCTGCTTAAATAAACGTAATATAAATAAAATAAAAATTAAAAGAAATAGAATAAAAATAAAAGAAAACTAAAAGTAATAAAAAGACAGTAGTAAGACAGAATATTAATAGTAGAAAACTATATTTAAACGGTCTTATAACGGATAAACGATAGTTTATAAATAATAGACGGATTAACTAAATATTTTTAAATAATAAAAACTAAAAGAAAAAGAAATAAGATAGGAATTAGTAATATTAAGGAAGTAAAGGTTTATAATAAATATCTTATAAAAGAAATATAAAGAAATTATTATCTTTAATTCGACGCGTTAAAATTTAAATAAACTAATTATTTTATTTAGCCTTTCTTTATTTAAATATCTCTTTTATTATCGCTTAAGTTTAAGGTTAAGAATTAAAGATAGTTACTTTATCCGGGTTATTAAAGTCGCTTAAATTATCTTCTTCCTTTATATCGAGAACTATAAAGATTAAAATTTTTAAAGAATTTTAAAATTAACTAAAACTAAGTAAAGTAAAGATATCGAGTTTTAAAACCTAAAATATATCGGTTATAAATACTTTATTTTAATAAACTTTTAAAGGTTTTTTAACGGCTTTATAGATAAAAGGTAAGAAAACTAATAAAAGTTTATCGTTTAAAGAAGGAACTAGTTTATCTTTATTTTAATTTTACAGTATCGAAGTCTTTAGTTTTTAAAAACCTCGGGTATTTTAAATAAACTTTTTAATATTTTTAGTAGAAAATATACCTTTAAAAAAAACCCTGTTAGTTATCCGGAGTCGATAAATATACTTAAGTAAAACTTAATTAATAATAAATAATCTCTTTTACCGGTAGGTAATCTTAATAGTCTTCGAATAAAATATTTTCCTTATATAGTTATAAACTAAAACTATATTACTTTTTTAAAGCCGGCTTTCTTTAATTAAACCTCGAAAGTTTACTTTATCGGCTACCTTTTATCGGTATAGTATTATCGTTTCGATAGCGGTTTAAATATCTACTCTTTAGTTAGCTATAAATTAAATTCTTATTTCGAAAGCTTTTTAACTACTTTAATTAAGCTTTTATAAAGCAACCTTTTATATAAGAATCTCGGTTTTTAAAAGGATTAATAGTTCTTATCTAAAGATAAAATAAAAAGGTATAAAACTATAAAAACGACAGATCGAAGTACGATTAATAAAGATTATAATCTTAAGATACTACCGTTACGATATCTACCTGTCTGCTATTTTAATTAAGACGTTAGTAATAAAGTAATATCCTTTTTTAATAATCCTTTAAGCCGAAGGATTATAAGGCGAAACCTAAACGAAAAAAATACTAAGTTATTTAATAGTAGCCTTAAACTCTTTTTTATTCTTTAGTCTTCTGTCGATATTAATAAATAATAGATATTCGTAAGTAAGAATAATATCTTTTTAAAAGAACCTCTTTATCGTTAATAAATCCGATTTCCTTATCGGTTTAGTAATTATATATCCTGTTAAATTATATCGGACTTTAACGAAAAATTAATAGCTTTAATTATTAAGTATATATTAAATATTAACTTTAATCTTTTCGAATAGCTATTTAAAAACTGTAAAATAAATACCTTTATTTTAAAGTTTCGGATTATACTTATTATACCTAAGATAAGTTTAAATAGCTTTAGTAACGTTTAACTAAAGCTGTTTTTAAAAGTATAGTTTTTTAAGTTTAGCGAATGTTATATTATAGCTTTTATATCCGAATTTCTTATAATAATCCCGGAGAATTTTTTACTAAAGGTCGGGATTATTAATAATACGCTAACGTAAAAGCTTTTTCTCCTTTCGTTTTTAAAAGGTATAATTAATTACTTAATATTTTAACGTTTTATTCTTAAATCGCTTAGCGGCTTATTTTTATATCCTTTAAAGAATAATACCGGTAGTAAAAAACTTTACGTACTATAAAGATTTATCGGACTAAATTAACTTCGGGTTTAAGATTTTTTCTATTAGTATCGTATTAATTTAAATATTATACTAGTCGTTAAAGTCTTTTTCCGGATCTTCGGCCGAGGCTTTAAAAATTAGTAGCCGAGAAAGTATATCGGCGATAGGATTCTTCGTCTTAAAAATATACTTAATAGTAAAGTCGAAGATTTTAATAATAGCGATCTAACGACTTACTAAAACGTTTAAGATATCCGATATCCTTTTATTAATTTAATTAATAAGAACTTATATATCTGTTTTTAAAATAAAATAATATTTAAAAAGATATTATCGAAGTCGTCGAAAAACGTAAAAGGCTACTTAATACTTTCTTTTCGTAGTATTATACTTTTACTTAGCTTAAGTTTAAAAACTACTTTCGAAGTAAGCTAGTCTCCGGTATCTTTCGACCTTTTATATTAAAACGGCTCCTTATCTAACTAAACTAATATCGATTATTAAGATAATAGCTTTAGTATTAAATAAGTAATTAATTCCGATAATAACCGGTTTATTAACTAACATGTTAATTAACTTTTTTATAGCGATTTATTAAGCTTCCTTTTATCGGAATAAAGCGTTTTTCTTTATTAGGTTATAAAGTAGTCGAGCGATAATAATAAAGTTTTAAATCTAATAGTTATAGTAAACGACTATCTTTAAAAATAATCGAAGGTTTTTAAAATTATTATAAACCGTTTAGCTTTTAATCTTTTAAATTTTTTTTAATTAAAAAGAACGTTTAATTAATTTATATATATAACCGATAATATCTACCTGCCTTCGATACTATTTAGATTTAATACTTAAAATCGTTACTTTTATTAGTTCGATATTAAAAAAGACTTAATTAAGGTTATAAATATATTTTACGATATAATAGTAAATACCCGGAAGCTTTTTTAATATTTTATCTAAGTAAGTTAACTTCGGACTTTTAATAATAATATTATTAAAAAAAGCTTAATAAATATAAAGAATTAAGTTATATAATAATTAGACTATAATCTTTATAAATTAAATAACCGAGTTTATCGCTTTTATCGATAAAGTATATATCCGAAAAAGACTTAAAAAAGTAGTAAAAGTTATTATATCCTAACTATTCGGATAAAGCTTAACTTAATTATATTTAAAAAAGAAGTTAAAGAAAAATAAAATCTTATATATTATAAACTCTTTAAAGAATTAATTAGCCGTTAGCGGTATAAAAACGTTTTTAATTATAAACGTATTATACTTTTAAATATTATTAATAAAACGGAGGCTATTATCTTTCTTTTAAACTAAAAACTAACGATTATAATATAAACTATAACTATTTTCGATAATTTATCTTTTTAAATATTCTTTAAGCAGCTTTAAGGTTTTCGACTTAAAAGTATAAGGGATCGGGATATTCTTTAACTAAAAAACGTTATAAAAAATAGTTCGAATAACTTAAAAAGAGGTAACTTCTTCGATAATCTCTTTAATCTCAGACTAATTTTATATTAAACTCTTTTCTTAGTTAATTAATATATACCGGAATATTTTTATTTTAACCGGATTAAAATTATTATAACTAATCTTTAATATCTTTTTTTACTTTTCTTTTATTAATCGGCTTTTAAGCTCGATATCCGAAAACTTCGGCTAAATCTAAAAGTTATATTTACTAAACAGTAACTTAACTTAATTAACTTTAACCGTTTTAACTCTTTTTACTTTTTATATCGGATTTTTTTTTTAAAATAAAACTATCCGGCTTTAAATTATTAACCGGTTTAACTTTAAAGGTAACTCTTTTATAAAAGGTATTAACTATCTTTACTATTTCTTTAATAGCCCGACGCGTTTACTTTTAAAGGGAAGGTAAATTAAAACCTTTCTTTTATAGTTTTTTAGTTTATCGCTTATACTAACTATAAAAGTAACGGTAGTTTTCCTTTTACTAAATAAAAAGGTATATATCTGTAAGTTTTATTTTAACTACTTTAAATACTATTAAAACGAATATAGGTATATCTTTATCGGATAAAGAAAAAACGGGAATATTATTTAGTTCGAGTTAATTAGAAACTTAGGTAAAAACGTCTTTATTACTAATAGCGCCGTACTTTTTAAAAATACGACTATTAAGCTTTAGTTTTTTTTAAGCTTACTTTCCGAACGAAAGTTAACTTAAATAGAAGTTTTAAGCTTACCTTTTACTATAGCGACTAGTTTAGTACTATTAAAACGAAAATTAGCTTTAAGTAAGTTATCGGATAAATATTCGAAAATAAGTTTCGTTTAAAAGATAAATAGTATCCCGAGAAAAATATTATAATTTATCTTTATAATTCTGTCCTTTACTATATAAAAAACGACTTATTTATAATAACCTCTGATTTAAACCGGAGTTTTAAAAACGTTTAAAAGGTTAATTTTTCTTTTATCGTACGCTCGGGAACCGATATCGGTTTAAATAACCGGAAGTTTATACTTATCGTAAATACTTACTTTTAAAAAATTAAGTTCGGCTTCGATATCGAATATCGATAACTAAGTATTACTACCTTTAAATCCGATTTAGATAGTAAAATAATAAACCGGAGCGATACTTTTTTAAAGTCTTTCGGTATAAGTATCTATATTAGTAACTCTTTAATAAAAATATACTTTAATTATACTAATTCGAGTATTAAAAACTTTTTAGTTTTTAAAGAAAAACTTAATCGAGTTAAAACCGAGCTAGTTTTATCGTAAAGACTTATCTTCCTGTCGAACTACTATTACGTTTAAAACTTCGGGTTAATTATTTACTCTGTTATTAAAGTTTTAGCTCTTTTTATAATTAAGATAAATAATCTTTATCTTACTATCTTAAAGTATTTAAATATAATAGATAATACTATCTCTAAAGTTAAAACGTATTTAAAGGATTTTATCTTAAATATATTTTTTAAAAGTATAAAAAAACCGATTAACTAATATTTTTTTAAAGTCCGGGATAGCGTTTTATACTTCTGTCTATAAGTTCTTTTTTAAAGGCGGCTAATTAATATTATTCTTTTTAGCCTTTTTTTTAGCTTAGTTTTTAAATATCGAAATACTTCGAATAGCGGTTTTTAAAACTTTATTTTCGATTTAAATAGTCTTTCGCCTTTTAGCGGCGCTATTGTTAACTTAAGCTTAATTATTAGCGTTAAGAACTTTTCCTTACTCCTCGATATTAAAAATCGTTATCGAAAAGGCAATAATAGTTAGCTTTTTAAACAGTATATATCCGGAAGATATATTTAAAATACTACTTTAATTAATAACTACTTAAATCGACCCGATATTCGTATTATCGCTATTAAAGTTATCTATAAAATTATAAAGTAGCTTACCGATAATATACTTAAAATTACCTCGGAATTAGGGTTTATACTTAACTAAAATTTTATACCTTTTAACCGTAAGTATTTAGTTTTAATTATTTTAGGCCCGAAGCTTTAAAGTTACTAAAACGATTTAAAAAGCTTTTACTCTTTTCTTATTATAATATTAGTTAATTAAGTTTATCCGGACTAGCTTTCTTTTACTTTCGAAAACCTTATCTTTTATTTTAATTACTTAAAGTATTTATCTTAGATTTAAACAGAAAAGGATACCTTCCCTTTTTAGCTTTTTAAGTAGAAGGTATCGATTAACGTTATAGTTATTCTATCTATATCTGTAATAGAGTTTCTTAATCTTATCTTTTTTAAATTAGTTAACCTTCGTCTTATAATAATAAACGTAAATAGTAAGATTTTACTTATTAATATATTCTCTATTAGCTATATACTTAACGATATTATTAAAGCTAGTTAAGAAAGTAGGATTTTAAATTTAGTCTTTTAATAAAATACTTTTAAGCAACTAACGATAATTATATAATTAGGCTTTAACTTTTTTATATATTTAGTTTCGGATATTATTAATATCTTATTAAAAATAAAAGTTCTTTTAACTAATTTCCTTTTAAAAGTTCGTATTACTAATCTTTAAGTTATCTAGTTATTTAAAAAGATCTTTATATTAATCGTCGGATATAACTAAAAGACTAATACCGGCTTACAGGTTTAAGTCTTACCTATTAAAGATTTTAAAAACTATAGCTTAAGTATAGAATTAAACAGCCTTATCTTAAAGAGTAAGATCTTTAAAAAAAAAAGCCGGCGTAAGATCTAGTTAATAAGTCTATAAAGTTACTACCAGGAAAATAAAATCTTATCCTTTCCGGTTATTATAGATATCGTGTCCGGATATCTTTTTATCGCGCTTTTCTTTATATTAAACGATTAAATAAAGCTTTAAAAGATTATCTATTAAGTAAAACTAAAACTAGCCTTTTAAAGAATTTTCCGTAACCTTAAGTTCGATATATAACCCCTTAATTTAAAAAGTAAAAAGTTTATCTTAAAACTCTATTTAAGTCTAATAATCTCGCTTCCTAGCTTTTATAAAAAGTTAATTATACTTTAAAATAACAAAGCGAAGTAACTTTAAAGAGTTAATAATATAAATAAAGATAAAAGCTCCTCTTTTTTAATCCGGGGTATAAAGCTATTAGCGATTATAACGTCTATACGCTTGTTTTAATCGTTTCTTTTAATTAGCTTAAGTCCGGGCGCTCGATGTTTATATTATAAAATCCGTTACTATCTTTAGTTTTATAACTATCGTCTTTAAAATCTTTAAAGTATATTAATTAAAAATCTTTAAAATCGAACGAATAATATTATAACGCTTAAAATAATCGGTAATATTAATACCGTCGAAAGGCTTAAAACTAAAGGCTTAAATCTTTTCGACTAGTAAGATACTAATAAATAAACCTAAGTATTATATTAATAAGAAAGCTAAAAGAGGATACGCCGGTATTTAAGGTTAATTAAAAGGTATAGAGGTTTCGCTAGTCTCTCCTTTTAAAAAAGTAAAAGAGGTTAGTTAATCCTTTATCGATATCTTTTTTCTCTATTTCTTATTCGGACGATTTAGTTTCTTTTATCTTTTTCCTTTCGACGTTCTTTTCGGCTTATTTTTAATCTTTATTTCTTCGTTAGTCGTTTAATTAAACCTGTCGATATAGTTAACTTTACTATATAATATTAGATTATTATTTAAAACGGATAAAGGTACTTAATATACTACGACTATAAACTCGAAGGAAAAAAATAAAATAAAAAAATATACTAAACCTCTCTTTCCGTTAATAAAGTACTAAATAAAACCCGAAAATACTTAATTAATCTTAAGTTTACCGGAAAGGGTATTTAATATAAGTCCGGGATAATAGTAATAAAAATAAATAAACGTTAGTTGCCTTAATACTTATTAAAATAAAAAAAACACTTTAAATAAAATATTTTAAAAAGTAGAACGTAAAACAGATTTAATTAATACTATTATTAAACGGTATAACTATCGCAATAATCCTTCTCTTTCCCGGGCTTTTTAGAAAACCCGTCTTTTCTACTAGTTAACCGTTTAGCTATTCGTATATAATATTTTCTAAGTCTTTTAAAAAGAAAATAGCTTAAGACCTAGATTTTTAATTTAATTAACACGATACTAGTAAACCGTAAGGTTATATTCGACCGTAAGGACTTACTTCCCTTTTATATTTCTTCGTTTTAAATAAGTGTTCGGTTTAATAATAGGTAAAGAAACCCCTTTTTTCGTAGGCTTATCTCTATAACGTTATCGATCTATCGTATATTATAATAAAAGTAGAATTAATCGGTAAAATTCGGTATTAGGCGTTACGGCTCGAGTATTTACCTCGCTTCCCTTAGTCTATACCCTTAATATTTAGCGGTTATAAACCTCGGTTCCGGTAAGTCTTATACTTAAACGGCTTAAAGGTATATAGTTTTAAACGTCGACGTATTCTTTAAAACATCTTTAGTCTAATTAAATTAAAGAATCTAAAGAAGCCGAAGAAACCTATATTTAATTTATAAGGTAGATACTAAATATCGTAAAAGCGAGTAACCCTTATAAAGGACTAAAAGCTACCGGCCTTACTATATTAAGGTTAATTAAAAGTAAGCCTAAAGGCTTATACTCTCGAATAACCGTCGGCTATAAAAATAAAGGTAAAGAGATAAAAAGGATAATATTTAAGTTTAATTACGTCGGGATAAGTATAAGTAGTAAAACTTTATTATATGTTATTCTTATCTAAGTAAAAAGAGTAATTAAAATAAGCACTCGAAATGCTTTTAAAAGACACCGACGTAAGGTTAGTAGGTCTAGTACTACTAGCTACCGCGTTAGTATTATAGCTAAATATAAATAAAAGTATAGTCGTAAGTAGCTATATATTAAGTATTTTATAAAATAAACCGATTACCTTAGTTATTTTAACGTATAAATACTATAAAATACTTTAAATACCGATAAAAGGATTTAAGAATTCGAAATAAGATAAGAAAAGATAGAAAAGCTATACGTTTAGTTAATAATAAAAAAAGAACCGCTTATAAAGTAATTAAAACCTAAAGAAATAGTTACTTAAGTATTATAGCCTCGGCTAAAAGGAAAACTATTTAATAGATAACCGGTAGATCGGCCGGTAACGTTAACGTTAAAGCCGAAAAATAATATTCGATATTTATAAAAAGTTACCGGGTAATAAAGGTTAAATACGTCTACGTTAATATTAAGTAACGAATAATAATAAAGAAAACCTGTTTACCGACCGACTATTAATTTAAACTTTCTTTTTTATATTATTTATTACTTTTCTTTATTTTATTCTTTTTATTAAAGCTTACTTTTAAAATATTATATCGTTAGCTTAACTATTATACGAAGTATTCTGTTTAAGAACTTACTTTAAAGTTACTGTTTACTCGTTATTTTATATAATTTAAAACTATTATATCGAACTCGCTTTATATTTACTGTTAAGTACGTATATTAAACTAAAAAACCTATATAAAATATTAACAGCTAAATATTTTATAAATACTTTAAAATACTAAAGTTTTATTTAGTATTATACCTTACCTTTTATAACCTCGGTTATTTATACTTATAAAAAAGCTGTATAAAAGAATACTTAATAAAGGTTTATAAAGCCTTATATCGAGATATATTAAACTTCGATAGATATAAATAAGGACTTTACCTATATAAAGGAAAATTAGCGGTATTCGTTAAGACGTTTATTACTAATACCCGATTTAATACTTACTTATATCGTCGTATAGCCGAGCGGATACGTTTTCGATAAAAAGTAATCGATAAGAGATATATTAACCTTACCGACTAAAAGGTAGAGTTTAATATATACGTACTACCTTTAAAGCTTTTAGTATACCCGATTAGCTATAAGGTTACTTATTATAAGGCTTAGCGATATTTTAGTTAATATTTTATCCTTATATAGACTAACCGCGATAGTACGCTATACTATAAATAGAAGCTTTATTTTAATATGTAGAACGGCCGCGTAAGCTAAACGACAGATCTGCTTATAAACAGATATAAGGAAACTAACTTAGTATATTTATTAGATTCTTTTATAATATCGGCTTAAAAAGGTTTAAACTTATTTACTTATAGTCTTTTTACGCCTCCGTTTACCTTATTTCGTAAACGTAATAAATATATCTGCCGTAATAAAAAGGGCTAATTCGTTTAAAATATAGATAACCTTATTATTAATAAGACAGACCTAGTTACGATATAGTATACTACTATAAGCTTACAGTTCTTAAGTATCGAGCTTATAAATACCGGTTATACTATTATAAAGGAATAGTAAGAAACTAAAAAGAAATATTATAACCTTATATCTAATATTATTATCTACGCCGAAGTTATTATAAATATCTTTAAAAAGCTTAAGGCGTAGCTAACTCCCGGACGCTTACTATAAAACCTATAGTTATCGGGCCGAAAAGGCTTATCTACCGCTTTTATCTTTATAAAAGATAATATTAAAGAAGAATTAATATACGGCTTTCGGTTTAATCTTACTAAAAGCTTTTCTATAGGTAGAAAATATTATACTACCGATAACGGTTTACTTATTATAGTCTGTAAATTAGATAAGTTTAAAGTAAATTCGCCTTTTATAAAGTATAAACGCTCGATATATTTTATTATCGTTATCGACGATATATATAAAAACGATAAGCTTAAGGCGTCCGCTTAGTTTAATACTACTATATTTATTATATATATTATTAAAGTAGGCTGTAAGCCCGAAACTAACGTTTACGTTTAAATAAATAGTTAAAAGTTTTATATCGTTTTATTACTTAACGTAACTAGTACTAATATTATAATACTATATAGTACCGTTATATAGATAGTAAACTTTATCTGCTATATTTAAAAACTTAATAAGAAGTTATATACGTAATACTTTAACGTTATTTTTATACTTAAATACTTCCTTTACTATCGAATAGACTTCGGTTTTATTAAAACTAAGTTTTAAAAAGGCGGCGATATTAATTAAGCAGGTATTCGTTATAAATAGAAACGTTTTTACATAAATAACCTCGGTTATACGTTTACCGAAACGTTTAAATATTGCCTATACGGTATAAATTTATACTTTGAAGCCTATAACGTAATTAAGGCTATAGCTTTAACGTTTAACGAGGTTACGACGTTAACTAAAAACGTTTTTAATAAAGACGTAAAGGCGTTATTCGATTTACTATCCTTTTTAGCTAAAAAGGAGTTAAAACTTTATTAAATTCTTTAAAAATACGTTTCGTTTAATCGTTATTTAGTCGTTGTTTTATAGTTATTCTTATATTCGTTATTTTACGTTTATAGGTTTATAGGCTTTTTCGTAATATCGATTATACGTATAGGTAAACCGACGTTATATAGTAGGTATTTAAAAATAAAAACAGTTATTACCTTTTTTTTTCTATTCGTTTAGCGATATTAGTAGTATATATAGGTTTACTAATACCGTAAAGTAGATACTTAAAAATAAAAACTGCTTTTACTTTCCTTTTTTTATAGTTAACCGTACTCTTTTCCTAACTATACCTTATATTTTTATAAGCTTTTATTTTTTTTACTATATATATTACTATAATCTACTTAGGCTTTTACTAGTTTTTTCGTTATATTATAATTTAAATACCGTTATTACCTAAATATAATACCTTTTTTATAGATTAGTAACGGTTCTTCTCTTTATTTTATAAGTATAACTACTTTTATATTATAAACTTACTATTAATTTAATTACGACTATAATACCTATATCCTTATAGATAAGGATTTTTTCTTCTAAAGGTAATTATTATATACTTACTAGTAGGTTTATAACGAACCTACCTATAAACATACTTACGAATTTACTATATATTTACCGGTAATTCGGACGGTTAAACGTATAGTAATTATATAATAAACTTAAGGTAAGTTTATAATAGGTTCGTAAGTCTATATATAGTTTATAAAAGTACTCGGTTATATAAAGAGAAAAAGAGAGAATCTATCTTTATTATATACTACTATACCGTACCGTTACTATTATTTTATAAAAAGTAAATCTACTTTAAACTTATCCGACTTATAGATTATAATAAGCGAACTATTATTAATAATATAACGCTTTCTACTTATAAAAAAGCTTTTAATAAGGTTAAACTAGAAGCTATATACTAGTTTTTCTTTAATATTATCTTTTATAGAAATAAAAGTAATAAATAAGCCTTTTTAGCCTAATAACTATAAGTTCTATAATAAATATCCGGAAGTTAGTTACGTTTTAAGCTTTTTAAAAACATTTATAATAAGCTTAATATAAATAATAATATCGGATATAAAAGTATAGTATTTCTTCTCTATCTCTTACTATTCTTTTATAGTAATAAAACCGGTATTTATAAACTCGGTATTTAAAAACTATAAGCTTATAGTAGTATATTATATTATAACTAAGTTTATTTTATTAATAATAAAGTTACTTACGTTTTAAACGAATTAGCTCTTTTTATTATAATAAATATATTTATTACGCTTATAAAATAAAGTAAATAAAGGTATAAAAAGACTATAAGTAAATAAGTTTAAACTTTTTTAAGCCGATATTATAAAAGAATCTAATAAATATATTAAGTTAATTTCTTTATATTTATTTATAAGTAAATCTGTCGTTTAACTTATATAGCTATTTTATATATTAATGTCACGATACATTAAAATAATAAAGGCAAAGCTGCAATTCTGATGTGATATAAGCATTTTAGCTAAAGAGAAAGGGAAGGCTTAAGTATAGCTAAGCCCTTTCAATCGAAGGTCTAAATACTAAGGTACGGCTAAGCTTAGTAGGTCATTTAGTCTATACGTAGGCGCGCTAGGTCAGGTGACCCCTAGCCTTACGCCGTTCCGTTACATTACCTCCCCCGTAAAAAAAAATAAGCGGCGAGCGAGTTTAAACTACTAGCCTTTAAAGTATAACTGTTTTCTAAGTAAAGGTAGAGTACTCTCGGGATACACTACTACGCTAAAGGCCTATAATCCTTAACGACGAGGTATTTCTATAGTCGTGCTAACTAATCGCTAAGTAGCTTTATATAGCTATTTATTTTACTAGTCGTATGCTCTTACGTATTACTACTTTTAGTAATATCGTTTTCCTCGTTATTTTACGTACTCCCTTCCGTACTTATAATAGCGTATTATCGTCGATATAGTTACTATTAATAACACCTGATCTGTAGGCTATATCTTAGTTATTTAGTCGTTTTAAAGGGCTCTTATACTCGGGGTATTAATTATAGAATTCCTTTAATTTTACAGGTATATTCTTAAAATTAACTGCGTTATAGTATTTTAAGTTAAAATCTTAACTACACTATTAAACCTAGTACTATAGCTTGTTATATTATACCTATAAAGATAAAACTTTATTTACTTTCTATTTATTAATACCGTTTACCTTATCCGTTAACAGCCGCTTATATTTTTAGCCTAATAACAGGTTATTAAGGTAAAAACGGAAGCGGTTAGTATAGAATATATTCGATATCCGTTATAAATTAAGAACCTTTAACTTATATAAGTAACCCTTTATAGCACGGATATAGTACGCCTGCCGAGTAAGTAGTATATCGAGCTTTTCGTTAAAACGGTTTAATAATTACAGCTTTTTAATAATAAATACTTTATCTTTAATATTAAAGTTAAACTTATAGCGGTGTTTATTCGCCTATATCGCTATACAGTTTTATATACGCTTTAACGTAGCCCGAGCTGTTTTAATATAGCTTTTTAAAGTGTCTGCTATTTATTAAACATTAATACAGGCTAGCCTTTTTCGGGCCGTAAGGCCTTTTATATCCGATATATAAGCCTTTTAATTAAATTATAAAGGTATTAGGTAGCTATAGGTAACTTCGAATAGTGTTATACCTTCTAATATATTATATAAGGTATTAGCTTAAGCCGCGTTTATCGTAAGTAAGGCTTTAAGCTAGTTTTATTAATAATAGTTAGTATATATCTGTTAACGCTAGTCTAACTACTTATAGTAGTTTTCGACTTATCCTATAAACTAAGAGTATCCGGCTATAGATAATTTCTAGATAAATCTTAAAATTTTCGATATCTTATTCGTAAAATCTATAATAAACTAAAGACCTTTATCCGAGCTAATAGTTTAAGGTAAACTATATATTCGGAAAAGACTATAGTAGTATATCTATACAGTGTTTTTAGCGGTAACTATACGGTAATATATAATAGACTATATCTCTTTTATTAGCTTATCGATAATATTAAATATATTATTATATCTAGACTTACTTATTAGTATATACTTAAAGTCTATAACGATATAATATTATTTCTGTAACGGTACGGGAAGTAGGCGAAATAAGCCAGGGGTTTTATCGTAAAATACTTTTACCGAGCGATATAAACAGTTACCGATATATACGTCGATATCCTTAGCTATTTTTAGTTACTAATATTTAATAATAACTAATTGGCGGGTTTTATTATAACTTAAGTAAGCTGTAATAATACGGCTATATACCTCTTTAATAACTTTAATACAAAGGTTATTCTCGGCCGAAACGACTAGCCTACTCTTATATAGTATATAGTCTCGTAAGAATAACTAATAAAGGGCGTTATCCCGGGCCTTTTAGCGGTATATCTTTAAATTTATATTTAGTCGATTTACTTCTAATATAGCTTTAGCTAGTAGTACTCCCGACAGAGGCGGTACTTTATTATACTTTTTTAATATATATAAGTTACGTACTTCGAAGGAATTAGTAATAAACAGCTTAGCTATAAAAACAGCTACGTTTATAAGATTACAGTCTATATATCGAAAAATAGCTATTTCTCGCTCGACTTCCTATCTTACCTTAAAGGTTTTTAGCTTAGCCGCTTTATACGAAAAAAAGTCGGTAATTATATTATTAAAGCTTAGTCGGTAAGTAATTATATAGTAATACTAAGAAAGAGTTACAGCTTAATTAGCTTAACGTTAATTTAGTAAACGTTTAGTTATAAAGTACTTTAAAGCTTTATAGTCTATAATAATAGTAAATAGCTAAGGTTTTTACTATCCGATAAGCTCTATACGCTATACTTCTAAAGCCCAGACTACGACTATTAATTCTCTATTATAGATAAGGTAGTTTAGTATAAGCCTGTATAACGTCTCGAAGTAAAACGTAACAGAATACTAAATACTATCCTCGGTAATTTAAAATAAAACGTCGGCAAATATACTATCGGATACGTCCGTTTCTATCTTTATTTCTCTATTAAGATAATAGTATTATAGTAAAGATACGTAGATTAGTACGTCTTTTAATAACTAAAAAGCGTCTTTCTCCGCTTTACCTTAAGTCTAAACAGCGTCCTTATATATTAATACTGTTAACGGCTTTATTAGCTAACTATATTTAAAGACGAATTTCCGATAAAAGTTACAGAATTTTAAAAAAGATTATACCTCTTTAACAGTAGTTAATACTTCTTAATCCCGGACTACTAAAATCTTCTTAAAGTTTATAGCTATACTATTAGTACTAATAATAAACTTAAAGTATTTAGTTTTTATTATATAAAACTCGTACTTCTTAAGATCGGCGTAAAGTTTAGCTATATAAAGCTTTTTAAGTACTTATTATATATATTTACGATATTCTTTTAACAAATTAAAATAAATTAAAATATCATCGATATACGTATAAATATATTTATTAAAATATTCCCGAAGCTAGTTATTAATAAATCTTTAAAATATAACTAGTCTGTTAGTTAAACTAAATAGTATTACTTTATATTTATATAAATTATAATATACCCGGAAGGTTGTTAGCTTTTTATTTTCCGGTCGAGCTATTTTAATCTTATAAAAGGCTTATTTAATATCGATTTTAATAAAGATTTTCGCCTTTAAAATCCAAACTAATATTTTTTCGATTAAAAATAGTAGGTATTAATCTCGTTTAGTAATAGCGTTTAATTTTTAATAGTTAACATAAAATCGTAGTCTTCTGTCGGCTTTATAAAAGAAGAGTATTAATAATACTTATAAAGCCGTATTACTTTCAATAAAACCCTTTTAAAGGCTTTTAATAATATATTTTCGATATACCTTAAGCTCTTCTACCGACATTTTATATAATAAAGAGTATTTAAAGTCTTCGGGTCTTATACCTTCTTTTAAATAAATATAATAATTAATATATCGGTAAAAAGCTAACGTATTAAACTTATATTTATTTTAACTATTAAGTAAATAGTAATACTTAAACAGTACTATCTTTAGCGCTTTTTAGCAGAGTTCCTTTTTATTATATAGTAATATCTCTTTATATTATTCCTTTCGCTTATTTACAATTAATTTCTCGATTTCGTATAGGTTTATAAAACTAATTAGATCTTTTAATTAACTAGCAGTTTTAGTAAAAAACAGTATATTTACTACGTATACGTCGATCTAGTATTTATACTATTTAATTCTATCTTTTTTTAAGGTATATATACTACGTATATCGTACTACGTTCCCGGAGGGTTTTTTTAACAACGTAAAAATAAAGATAAAGAGGTTAGTTTAAACCTATATAGGTTAAGATTATATAACTCCCGGTTTATAGTCTTTAAGCCTTCGTCTCGTAATAAACAAGACTATATAGAAACGGAAGTATAAACTAGTAAATATAATATAAACGGATATCGTGTCTTAGATATCAGTAGTTAAATAAAGACTGCTTTTACTAATATTTTAGTCTTTAACGTAAGTTAAAAGTCGCCCGTTATAACGTCTTTTAGTTCTTTAACACATTATTTAATAAGTTATTATACTACGCGGTACCGGAGGTCCTTATCTTCTACTTCCTTTTATTATTATCGACGCTTATTATCGCAGTCTATAGCCTGCTTTTATTAGCAAACCTTTTTATCTTATTCTAAGTTACATATTTAATATATATCGTTATCTATAAAGATATCTGTAAAATTATAACTCGGTATTTATTTTTCCAGATAATATAAGTATTTACTTATATAGTCGATTATAATATTATAATATTCGAACTATTTTCTACTAAAAATAATATTATATTTTATATTAAGTATAAAAAAGAAAAGCCTTAGTTCTATTCTACTATATATTTTTAAAGCGGTAACTAAAGCTATATCTAATAATTAAATAGATTTACTATCGTATCCTTTAACTATTTATAGGTTAAACTCTGTAATCTGTTAAAGTTAAAATAATTTTTTTACTCGTTATATAAACTTTAAACTTATAAATATATATCTGCCTGCTTTCGTATTAACTAAAGCTTTTATAGTTAAAAACAGTCTATTATTAACTATCAAATATAGTATAGTAAAGGTATTACCTTTTAAGTATCTTTAAAATAAGTTAAATAGTAGCTTATTTAGCTACTTTTCTTTAAATACTGTATATTATTTATTTTATATCGATATATTTTTTAAAAGGGAGTTAATTTACCTTAAAGTTACTCGTTTCCCAAGTTACTATTACTTTCTGTATTTAGCTTATCGTTAGTTAATATAGTAGTAGATAGTAACTGTTAAGGAAACAGTTTACTATATAAG
This sequence comes from Cytospora piceicola, assembly GCA_023375675.1. NCBI lineage: Eukaryota > Fungi > Ascomycota > Sordariomycetes > Diaporthales > Cytosporaceae > Cytospora > Cytospora piceicola. The sequence continues at coordinate 378,251 of JALQBC010000033.1, read as the reverse complement.
TAATTAATACGGTTATTTTATTAAGCTAGCTTTCTGTTATTATTCTTAAAGGTATCGAAATATTTAAACGATCGATAACCCTCCTTTTTATATATAAAGTACTTTCCTTCCTTAACTAACTTCTTAAATTCTTCTTTACTTAACGGGTTAGCGATAACGTTATAGTAAAGCTGTTTAAACCTTCTACCTCGTCTTCTCGACGTAAATATACCGCTTTAAGTATTACTAGTTAATAATCGATTACCTTTAAGTTAAGCGGTAGTACACGCTTTCTCTCTCTTAACTTTAGCTATAGCTGCAGCTTAAGTATTAGTAAAGTTTACTTACTAAATAAGTTAAAAAAGCTTTATATACTTTATAAAGTTATTTAAAAACTAAACGGCTAAAGCGTTTTAAAGTATAAACGTTAAACAACGTTAAAACTCGTCCTTTTAAATTATTTAAAGCTTAAAAAGTTTAACCGTTAAACGGATAAAAACGTTTTAAAAAGCCTAATATAAGATAATAAACTCGTTATAAGATTTAAAGTATATTATATTTAATATATTTTACTTATTCTACGCTTTTCTTCTTCGGTTAAAGTTATCGTATTATAAGTTTAAGTATCGGAAAACGGACTCGATAATAAAAAAGCGTTTAAAGTTCTAATAGTCGAAATATAGTATAATATTCTTAACAAAAGTTCCGGCTATACAGTTTATAATATAATTAATCTTCGAAAATTCGGTAAAGAATTAGTCTGTATTATTATATAAACGGTTCTAAACCTTTATTTTCTATACTTTATAAAAAACCTTATCTTATTTAAAGTCGTTATAAAACTTAAAAGTATCGTTAACCTTCGCTATACAGCAGACCTTTATCCTACCTTTTATAAACTAAATATATAAAAAACTAAGAGTACTATCTTATTAGTATTTTCTGTCGAGGTTAAACGGAAAAGAAACGTTACACGCTAAATAAATAAGGTTAATAACTAGTTAGTTACTATCGTTAAATTATACTTAAAGCTCGCAGATACGCTTATCGCGTAAGCCGATCTCGCCGAGTATCGTATCGTTTAAAACGAAGTCGTTTCAGGTAAGTTTCTCTATATTAGTTATATTATATAAGCTTTTTATTACGTTAACCGCCTCAACTCTAAACTTAATAGCCTATTAATATAACACGTTAAAGTTTTAGTTTAACTCGACAGCTACTTAGTAAAGGTTTTTAACCTAAGTTACTAAAGCCGTTATACTTAAAGATCGAAGTTTATATTTTTAAAAAAAAGCGTCGAGATTTTTTATAAATCAGTTCTTAAAAACAGTTAAATTTATCGGGCCGTTTACTTAAAACTAAGTCGCCTTACCTGCTTTAGTTAAAAGCTTAAAAACGTATTTAAAACCCTCTTCCTAAGTTTTATATAAAGCGGCTAATTAATAAACCTTTTCGATAAAGTTATCTCCGAAATCGTTAACAGAAAATACGTACTTATATTCGCGGAACTTCTCTTCCGATAAGTCGCACAGAAAGTCAGTAAATATAAAATTAGTTTTTAAAATACTTTCGTAGTTTTCGAAAGTGCTTTCCTTTATCTCATGTTAAAAAGTTATAGTACTAACGATCTTCTTATCGAGGTTAATAATACAATAGAAAAGGGTAATATTAAAACGTCGTTATAGCGAGGTCTTAAAGGTTTTATCTTTTCGTAGTAAGGTCGATAAAAACTCGTCGAAGTTAAATCGAACCTTCTTTTAAGCCTTCTTAGCCTGTCTGTTTTAGTCGTCTCGTACTATTATAACGTTCGCGTTACGTTATATCGTAATTAAAGTATATACAAAGCTTATCTAAGGTTTTATTAGTATTATAAGCCTTCTTAAGCTATAAATAGTTAATTAAAGTAAGCTAAAATAATATCACGATATATTAAAATAATAAAAGTAAAGCTATAATTCTAATATAATATAAGCATTTTAGCTAAAGAGAAAGAGAAGGCTTAAGTATAGCTAAGCCCTTTTAATCGAAAGTTTAAATACTAAGGTATAGCTAAGCCTAGTAGGTTACTTAGTTTATACGCAGGCGCGCCAGGTTAGGTAACCTCTAGCCCTACGCCGTTCCGTTACAATTAAGATAAAACTTTTACTTATAGTATAATATATTATTATAGTTAACCTATATAAGGATAAAATATTAATTAAAGTATTACTAAGTTTTATAATAAATAACCTTATAGCTAATCAGGTATATTAAAAGCTTTAAAAGTAATACGTATATATTAAACTTTACTTTTCGGTCGATAAAGTTAATATATTCTTTATCGATTATTTTTTATCGAAAATATATTTACTCGGCTATATAACGATATAAGTAGGTATTAAATCGGATGTTAATAATAAACGTTTTAATAAATACCGCCGATTCTCTTTTATATAAGTAAAGCCTTTATTTATATCTGTCGAGGTTTAATATATCCTAATATAAAGCCTTATAAACTTTTATTAAGTATTCTTTTATATAACTTTTTTATAAATATAAATAACCGGGGTTATAAAAAGTAAGGTATAATATTAAGTAAAACTCTAATATTTTAAAGTATTTATAAAATATTCGGCTATTAATATTTTATATAGGTTTTTCTTTAGTTTAATATATATACTTAACAGTAAATATAAAGCAAGTTTAATATAATAATTCTAAATTATATAAAATAGTAAATAAATAGTAATTTTAAAATAAGTTTTTAAATAAAATACTTTATATAATAGTTAAGTTAACGATATAGTATTTTAAAAGTAAGCTTTAACGAAAAGAATAAAATAAAAAAAAGTAATAAATAATATAAAAAAAAAAGTTTAAGTTAATAATTAGTTAATAAACAGGTTTTTTTTATTATTATTTATTACTTAGTATTAATATAGATATATTTAACCTTTATTATCCGGTAACTTTTTATAAATATTAAATATTACTTTTCAACTTTAACGTTAGTATTATTAGCCGATTTACTAGTTATTTACTAAATAGTCTTTTTTTTAGCCGAGGTTATAATACTTAAATAATTATTTCTTTAGGTTCCGGTTACTTTATAAGCGGTTCTCTTTTTATTACTAATTAAATATATAGCTTTTTTATCTTTTCTTATCTTATCTCGAATTCTTAAATTATTTTATCGGTATTTAAAGTATTTCGCGGTATTTATATATTAAAATAGCTAAAATAATCGGTTTATTTTATAAGATATTTGATATATAGTTACTTATAACTATACTTTCGTTTACGTTTAGCTATAATATATTATAACTTATAATATTTAAAGGCTTTATTATACTTTTATACTTTATTATTATTTACTTTTATAAGCTTTATAGCTAGTAAATCTTACTTATATAGGTTAAACTATAACGGCTTACTTAAAAATAAATAAATTATAAATAATACTAAGTAAATATTTATATATAAAGCTATTTTAAGCTTATATATTAGTTTACTTATTTTATAAATAACTTAAAACAGTTTTATATATTATTAAAAATACTTTTAAGCTAAATTTTTAAGTAATATATAGCTATAATAAAGTTTAATAAAAGCTTAATTACTTAAAGTAAACTTATACTAATAATATTTCTTATTATATTATAGTTTTATAGCTATTTAAGCTTCGGCGATTATAAGTTATATTTTATTTTAAATATATTTTAAGCTAATACTAAAATACCTTTTTTTAGTTAGTTTATTTTAATAAGATTAAATTTATATAAAAGTTAGTTAATAGAGTATTTTATAGCTTTATTATAAACGTTATTTAAGTTAAACTATAATATTAAGATAATATCGGTTTATTCGACTTTAAAATATATTATAACGAATATTTAAATAGCTAATTCTACTATTTTATTTTTATTTTTAGACTAGCCGTTAGTTTATAAGTATTATACAGTTAAATAAACTAGCTTAATATTTAAACCGGACTATAAGTTTTATTAAAAGTTTAAAAAAAACTTAAAATTTTTATTAAAGATAATATTTTATAAAATACTTTAATTATATAGATATAATATATATAATAATATATATACTTAATCTATAACTATATATATAGTATTATTAAAGATAATAATAGTTATTTTACTATATTTATTTATAACCGAAAGAAAAACATTAAAGAAAAATATTTTAAAGATTACTTATAAAGTATTAGCAGCTAAAACGTTAAGTAAAGCTATTATAAAGTTTATAGTAATAATATAAAACAGGATTAACGGCGAGAGAATAAGCTATATTTCGTTTAATAACTATTAATTTTTACTACGATTTACTATATAAACCGGATAATTCTTAATATATTTAAAGACTTTCCGATAATAATTTTTAATTATAAACCGGTCGGTAAGGTTATATTAAACTTTATTTTTACCGAAATAATATTTAATATTATAAACTTTAATAATAAAATCTATAGCTACTTTTATTAAGATATAAAAATATTATTTATTTAATAACTTTATAAAATATAAAAGTCTATTTATATTTAACTCGAATAGTATATTTACTTTTATTTAATTACTTTATAGTTATTAAATAATATTAGTTTAATTAATATATTTTTAATATTTTATAATAATATAATTTTTAAACGTTTAATTAATAAAGATTTTAAATATACTATATAAAACGGTATTTTCTTATAATTTACCGAGTATACCCTTATCTTTTATAAACGGCTAACTTATCGGTAGCTTAAAAATAATATCTGTTAATATATTAGTTATTTTCGGAATATAATAAACGTTTAAACTATATTAATTTAAATACTTTAACGTAAAAATAAGCTTTATATTTATCTTAGTTTTATTTATTATATTAAAAAACGTTTATTTAATAATACCGACGATAGTAATATAATTTATAAAAATATATATAAGTTATTTACAGTTTAAACTAATAACTATATAAAGTTTATAAACTAGCTATATTAAATAAGTAACCTCGAGTTCGGTTAGTTAGTATTTATATTTAGCTATATTAATAGTTTTATTTAAATACTATAATAAGCGGATTTAAGTATAAGGTATAAATAACTTTCGGTTTTATTTAAAATTCTTACTTAACTAAAAAACAATACTTAAAAATCTAACTTCTTTTAAAGTATTTAACTAAATAAATAACAGCTTATCTAGGTTTTAGTAAAATAAGGCGTTTTTACTTATTAAAATAGACTTAAAATCGTTAAAAAAGTATACTTTTTTATAGGTAAGCTTAAAGAAAGTCCGACGAATATAGTTCTTTTAAGCGTTACTTTTCGAAAGCTTTTTATCTTTTTATTTTTTAATAAGTATTTAAGTCTTCTGTCTCTATAATAAATCAATACGTTTAATATATTATAGTATAAGATAGCGAAAATAACTAGTAAAGCTAATAAACTTCTCGAGTTATTATAATATAGTAAAAAACTATAACTAAATAATAATTTTTACCCGGTTTAAGGTATTATATATACTTAGTTTATTAATTTTAAATCCGAGTAATTCTATTAAAGAATATCTAATAAAAGATTTCTTAGCTAATAAAAATATATAACGTTTTATAAATAGTATAAATAGCTATTTTAAATACTTTATATACTCTTTAATAATATTAAAGAAAATAATAATATTATCGATAAACATTATAATAAAGTATTTAAATAGCCGGAGTATATAGTTTATATATTATTAAATATACGCCGGTAAGTTATAAAATTTTATAAATATAACTTTTAGTTGTTTTTAACTATAGTAACTAACTAAAGTAAACTATTCGCGATATAATAGGTATACTTAAAACTAATAAAAGAATAAGCTTATATTAATAATAGTAAAAAAAGACTTACTATAAATATTTTTAAAAACGTTTAACTAAAAAGGTAGTAAATATATATTAAGAATAGTTATCTTATTAAAAGTATAAAGGTTTATAACTATATATCTCTTATATTTACCTTTTACTATCTTTTATATTATAAAAACAAGTAAGCCGAATAAAGTAAACTAAGTAACTTATTCGGTATAACCTTATTTATAAAAACCGTTTATTATACTATTAATAATTTTCTAGTCTTTTTTATTAAAATAGTATAGTTATTATAATATCTTTTAATTTTACTAGCTTTCGATTAAAAGAACTTATATTTATTTATCTTTAAGTACTCGAATATTTAAAGTGTTTTTAAATATATATACGAACTTATATATAAGATAGTTTACTTTCGATATAAACTTAAACGAGTGCCGGTATATATATACGTCGTTTAATAGCTTTATTTCAGGTAGGTTTTTAATATAAGTAATACCTAGTTTTTTATTTAAATAAAGATATTTACGTATTTTTACGTTTATTTTATTTAAAGGCAGTTTATTCGGGATAAAGTCTTTAATACTAACAGGTTATTCGATACTATTTAAAGCGTTTAATATATTAGTAAAGTTAAACTTAAAAGATAAGTTAATAATTACATTTTATATAAATAGTTTAGAATAATAAAAAGGTAATTAATTATAATTTAATAAAGTTTAAATAATACTTTTTTATTTTATACGTTTTATATATTTTTTAAGGATAAGTTCGAGTATATTTAAATAAGTGTTTTTACTAATTTATAAAGGAAAAGACGATTAATTTATAGCTATTATATTATAAGAGTTTTAGCTAATTAAAGTATTTACTTAACTTTTTTACTTTAGCTTAAATAAAAAGGATTTAGGTTTTCTATAAGTAGTTTAATAATAAGTATAATACGGCTTAATCGTAATAGAATTATAGCGGCGGATACTATTTTTATCTTATATATATATAAGGCGGTTTTAGTAAAAACCGATATCTTTACTTATACGCTATTAAAGTAACTAAACGATATATTAGCTACCGAGTTAAAAATATCTACTTAATATAATACTATAAATTCTTATTTTACTAATAGTTTTATATTTAAACGTTTAAGTACTTATACTCTTATTTTTACCGATAAGATAATAGGTAAACTGTTTAAAATAGTTTAGTAAAAGATATTAAACTTAGTTTAACTAAAGGTACTTATTTTACTTATTTTTTAAAAATTAGCTCGGGCTTTTTAGTTTACTTTAGTATTAAGTATTAAGTTTAGTATCGCTTAAAAGATTATATATTTAAAAGCCTCGATATTATAACAGGTATTAAAAGTATAACCGGTTAAAGAACTATACGTTTCGGTATAAACGTATATATAACTATAACCTTTATATAATAATACTTAAAGTAGTATATTAAGATTTAAAATAAAACCTTCTTATTTTATTATACTATAGTACGTTTTAACGTTATTATAATAATAATAATGCTTAAAAAAACGTAGTTTAAACGAAAAAACGTAATTATAATTAATATAATAAAGATTATCCGGATAAAACAGATATCTTTTATAGTAGATATCGTTATCTAGTAGTTTCGGAGTAAATAGTTTTATATTAAAATTATATATATCGACGTTTTCGACTATTATATATTTATTATTCGAAGGTTTTTTTTCGTTAGTAAATTAATTATTTTTTAAACCTATTTATTTACTAGTATCGTTTAGTAGTTCGTCTGTTATAATAAACGTTATTTTTTCGTTAACCGGATAAAAGCCGTTTTATATTAGCTTTTTTTTATAAGTAATATTATATTAAAGGATATTATTATTTACGTTAAAGAGTTAAACGTTTTTTACTATTACGTTACCTTTACTATTCGGATAAGTAAAACGTTAGAAGATTTTAAGCTAATTATAACGTTTTTATAAGTAACGTTATTTAAAGAGATCTTAGTTTATAGTATTAGTTAGTAGCTATAGCGTTAGCTTAAGTAATAACAGGTTATAAGTAGCTTATTATTAGTCTTAAATAGCTTTTCGCGTTTCGATTAGCTATTTTTACTACTCGGATAATAACTTTTAATAATCGTTTAAACTAAGCTATAAAAGCTGTTTTAATACTTAAGCTTAAAGTAAAGCTTATTTAAACTGTTAAAAGTTAAAACAGTTAAACGATAAAACTAATTATTAAAAACCGGCTTTTTATAGCCGGAAATAGATAAGCTAAAGCTAATATTATAATAGCTCGGGTCGATATTTATTTATAATAAGCTATTATAGCCTTATATAGATAAACGCGGCTTTTTTTTTAAGTATATACTAAGTTTTTTATTTAGCTTTAAGCTTATATTCGAAGTCTTAAGAGTTAACGTTATATTCGAAGTAATTAAAATAATAAGTAACTATCTGTTTATCGATATAGTCTTATATATTTTAAACGATAAAACTATCCGGCTATTTAGTTAAAACGGTAAAATAACGGATATACTAAATAAAGTTTAAAATATTCTTATTATTTTAAGTATTATATTATATATATTAAAAGCTATTTAAAATTCTGTCGGCTATATTATAAAGTATACTAAAGTCTGTAATAAGGTACTCCTTCTACTTTATCTATATATTAAAGTAGATAGTTAAGTTAAATCTTTTTTTATTTAATAAAATATTTTAAAACTACGAATAAATAAATCTAATAAAGTAAGTAAAAAGATTTTAATATAAGGTTTATCGTTAAGTTTTAATATTAGTAATATATATACGATAACGTTAAATAAACGTTAATAAGTTTTTTTATACCGTTACCTTATTATTTATATAAAACACTTTTATAAGTTTTTCGGTATTATTTTAACTAGTATATAGTTTAAATCTTTTAAATATGTTTTTTTTTAAACTTATAAGTAAATAATAAGTCTATAAGTAGTTAAAGAACGTTAATCGATAATTTACGTTTATAGTTATATATATTTCGGCCTTTATTTTTATTAAAATAATAACTAAGTAGGCTTTTATCTTAGTTATAATTATAAACGAAGTTATTATCGTTTAAGCTATCGTTAAAGTTGTTATTAAAGTCTTTACTGTTACCGGCTATATAATATATATAGTCTTTAATAGGTTATATATTACTTCTTTAAACGACGCGACTATATTAACGAAAATTCTTAAAGTAAGCCGCCGGTTTATAAGTAATACGGTAGAAATTAAAAAGATTATTTAATAATATATAAGATAATAGTATTTATAAACTTATTTTTTACTTATATAGTTAAAACGTTTCGATATTTTTTAATATAAAGATTATAATATTAATATAACGTTCTTTTTTAAAAGTACTTAGTAAATTTATTTATATTAAAGTAATTTTTAGTCGGTTAAATATATTAGTTTAAATAGCTTATAAAACTAAATCCTTTTTTTATAATAGTATTATAAAAATAATTAAAAATAATATAATATATAGGTAAATAGTTTCGGTTATTAATTTAAATAAAGATAAAACCTTTAAATTATTATATTATATACTTTCTATTATTTTTAATTATTATTTAAAGTTTTAAATAGTCTTTTTATTTTCTTTATTTATTTTAACTATTATTTTTTAGCTTTTTAACTATTTAAGTTCTTTTACTATATAAACTACCGGTTCGACTAAGGTATAAATAAAAGATTAGTATTTTAATAAAAATAAAGTTTTTAAAACGTTATAAATAATTACTTTTTATTTACGTTTTATTTAGCTTAAACTAAGTATTACTTTAAAAAATAGCTTTTATTTTTTATAAAATAAGTTTTCGAACTTAAGTTTCTATAAAAACTAATAAATCGGTTTATATTTTTTTAAGTTATAAGTATAGTTTAACTATCGTAAGTTATAAAAGTACCGGAATTTATAATAAAACTTAATATTTTTACTAGACTAATTATATATAACAATAAAGAAATAAGCGTTATTAGGCTTTTATAGCTAACAATTAAAATAATATACTTTATAAATATATTTTATAAAGCGTTTTTAAATATAGCGAAGTTAGTTATTTTTATTTTAATTATTATAGTAATACTTAAAGTAAAAAGTATAAAGCTACTATTAGTTAATATAGCTAATTAAGTACTTTAAAAAAGTAAGATTATAGTTTATAATATAAAGTCGGTATTAAGTAAGGTATTCGGTAATAGCTACTTTAATACGACGTAAAAGCTAAATATCTTTAATAATTATATAGTTTTAAGGTATTATTAAAAATATATCCGGAAAGTATACGTCGAGTATATCGTTTAAACCTGATATAGCTATATATAGAATTCTTATAGTAAATAACCGGTAAGTTATAATAAATAAGTAATAATACCGGCTAAGTAAATAAGATAACGTTTTTATATTTTTTAATCTTTTAAAATCCGGAGATTAAAGCTAATTACCTATTAGCTACTATAATAATAGTAACTCGATAACTATTATAATATAGTCCGATAAACTTAATTTATAATATTAAAAGGCTAAGCGATATATAACGGAACGTATTTAAGTTATAGTTATTATTTAATAGTAATAGTATAGTATAATAGTATATAATAAAAATAGATTCTCTTTTTCTCTTTTTATATAACTAAATACTTTTATAAATTATATATAAACTTATAAACCTATTATAAACTTACTTTAAGTTTATTATATAATTACTGTACGTTTAACTATCCGAATTACCGGTAAATATATAGTAAATTTATAGGTATATTTACAGGTAGGTTCGCTATAAACTTACCGGTAGGTATATAATATATACCAGGTTATAAAATACGTTTATAGTTTTAATTTATAATAATCTGCTATATTATTTCTGTAGTTATACTAATATCTTACTTAGCCTTTAAAAGTTATATTTTAATTATAGCCTTTTCTTTTTTTAATAATAGCTTTATAAGTATAAAAAGAACTTTAAAGATTTCGGTCTTTTTAAGCTATAGTATAACTAAAAATTAATACAGTTAAACTTATAGCTAAAAGTTAAGCTAAACTATAATATAAAAAACTAATAGCTATTTTATAATAACGTTTATAGCTAGTTTAATAAGTAGTAGTTATCTGTTTTTTAAAAGATTATTATTATAGTAAAAACTATATTTAAAGATATATACTTTTTTATTTAAAGTTTAAAAAAGATAAAAAAGACTTTTTTTTTATAAGGCTTTTATAGCGTATATATAGGCTTATAGACAGGTTATTCTTTATATAGCCTTTTTTAGTATTATAATATTACTTTTCTTAAACGATTATATAGCTTATTTTCGCTTTCGGATTTTTATATTAATTTACTAAATATTATACACCTACCGGTAAGTTCGTAGCGAACCTACCTATAAACGTACCTACGAATTCACTGTATATTTACTAGTAATTCGAACAGTTAAACGTACGGTAATTATATAATAAACTTAAAGTAAGTTTATAATAGGTTCGTAAGTCTGTATATAGTTTATAAAAGTACTCGGTTATATAAAGAGAGAAAGAAAGAATCTATTATTATTATATACTACTATACCGTACCGTTACTATTAAATAGTAGCTATAACTTAAATACGCTTTATTACGTATCGCTTAACCTTTTAATATTACAAATTAAGTTTATCGAACTATACTACGATAGTTATTAAGTTACTATTACTATAGTAGCTAACAGGTAATTAGCTTTAATCTCCGGATTTTAAAAAATCGAAAAGTATAAAAACGTTATTTTATTTACTTAACCGGTATTATTACCTATTTATTATAACTTACCGGTTATTTACTATAAGAATTTTATATTATAGCTATATTAGGTTTAAACAACGTATTCGATATACGTTTCCCGGATATATTTTTAACGATATTATAAAACTATATAGTTGTTAAAAATATTTAGCTTTTATATTATATTAAAGTAGCTATTACCGAATACCTTACTTAATACCGACTTTACGTTATAAACTATAATCTTACCTTTTTAAAATATTCGACTAGCTATACTAACTAATAGCAGCTTTATACCTTTTACCTTAAGTATTACTATAATAATTAAAATAAAAATAACTAACTTTACTATACTCGAAAACGTTTTATAGAATATATTTATAAGGTATACTACTTTAGTTGTTAGCTATAAAAGCCCGACGACGTTTATTTCTTTATCGTTATATATAGCTAGTCCGGTAAAAATATTAAGTTCTACTATAAATTCCGGTATTTTTATAACTTATAACGGTTAAGTTATATTTATAACTTCGAAAAACGTAAACCGATTTATTAGTTTTTATAGAAACTTAAGTTTAAAAGCTTATTTTATAAAAGATAAAGGCTACTTTTCGAGGTAATACTCGGTTTAAGCTAAATAAAGCGTAAACGAAAGGTAATTATCTATAACGCTTTAAAAACTCTGTTTTTATTAAAATACTAACCTTCTGCTTATACCTTAATCGAACCGGTAGTTTACGTAGTAAGAGAACTCGAAGAGTTAAAAAACCGAGAAATAATAGTCGAAATAGACAGAAAAGATAAAAAGACTACTTAAAACCCTGAACGATAATTAAAAACGATAAAAAGTATATAGTATAGTAATTTAAAGGTTTTACTCTTATTTAGATTAATAACCGAAACTATCCGGCTATACGTTATATTGTTTTTAATTATTTCTATAATACTATTATAAAAAAAGAATTTAATTTTATAAGCCGTTTAAACTAATATACTTAACCGACCGGAAATTACTTTAGTATAGGCGAACTTACCGGGTAGTTTTAAAAAAGAACGTCGTATTAACGCTATAATTTCTATATTAAGAAATACCGAGGCGTTCCGACTATATAAATAAAAAATAAATCTATAAGTACCGTTATCTTATATATTATTAAGTAATCTTTTTAATTTCTACTATACTATTTATAAACCGATAGCTTACCTCGAGAATTCTTATTAATATAATTACGCTATTCGAAAAAATAATATATAACTTGCTAAAAACTATATATATTATATAGCCGGTAGTAATAAAAACCCCGGCGATAACTTAAACGATAGCTTAAATAATAACGACTTTGTTTATAATCGTAACTAAAACGGAAGCCTACTTAGTCGTTATCTTAACCGAAATAAAAGCCGAGATATATATAACTATAAACGTAAACTATCGATTAACGTTTTTTAACTACTTATAAACTTATTATTTACTTAAAAGTTTAAGGAAAATACTTTTAGAAGATTTAAACTATATACTAGCTAAAATAATACCGAAAAACTTATAAAAGTATCTTATATAGATAATAAAGTAACGGTATAAAAAAACCTGTTAACGTTTATCTAACGTTATCGTATATATATCGCTAATATTAAAACTCGACGATAAACTTTATATTAAAATCTCTTTACTTACTTTACTAGATCTACTTATTTATAGTTTTAAAATACTTTATTAAATAAAGAAAAATTTAACTTAACTATTTACCTTAATATATAGATAAAGTAAAAAAAGTACTTTATTATAAACTTTAATATACCTTATAATATAGCTGACGGAATTTTAAATAACCTTCGATATATATAACGTAATACCCGAAATAATAAGAATATTTTAGATTTTACTTAATATATCTATCGTTTTACCGTTTTAGTTAAGTAGCTAAATAGTTTTATCGCTTAAAATATATAAAACTAAATTAATAAACAGATAATCGCCTATTACTTTAATCGCTTCGAGTATAACGTTAACTTTTAAAACTTCGAATATAAGCTTAAAGTTAAGTAAAAGACTTAGTATATACTCGAAAAAAAAGCCGCGTTTATCTATATAAAGCTATAATAGCTTATTATAAATAAACGTCGATCTAAGCTACCGCGATACTAAGCTTAACCTATCCGTTCCCGGCTATAAAAAGCCGGCTTTTAATAACCGGTTTTATCGTTTAACCGTTTTAACTTTTAACAGTTTAAATAAGCCTTACCTTAAGCTTAAGTATTAAGATAGCTTCTATAGCTTAGTTTAAGCGATTATTAAAAGTTATTACCTAAATAGTAAAAATAACTAATCGAAACGTAAAAGGCCGTTTAAAACTAATAACAGACTACTTATAACCTACTACTACTTAAGCTAGCGTTATAGCTATTAACTAATACTATAAACTAAAGTCTTTTTAAATAACGTTACCTATAAAAGCGTTATAATTAGCTTAAAATCTTTCGACGTTTTATTCGTTAAAATAGTAAAAGTAACGTAATAGTAAAAAACGTTTAACTCTTTAACGTAAACGATAATACCCTTTAATATAATACCGCCTGCGAAAAGAAGCTAATATAAAACGGCTTTTATCTAGTTAACGAAAAAATAACACTTATTATAATAAACGAACTACCGGATAATATTAGTAAACAGATAAGCCTAAAAAATAACTAATCTACCGATAAAGAAAAGCCTTCGAATAATAAATATATAATAGTCGAAGACGTCGATATATATAACTTTAATATAAAACTATCTACTCCGAAACTATTAAACGACGGTATTTACTATAAAAAATATCCGTTTTATCCGGATAATCTCTATTATATCGATTATAGTTATATTTCTTTATTTAAACTACGTTTCTTTAAGTACTATCGTTATTATAATAATACTAAAACGTACTACGATACGATAAGATAAAAAGGTCCTGTTTTAAACTTTAATATACCGCTTTAAGTATCGTTATATAAAGGTTATAGCTATATATACGCCTATACCGAGGCACGTAGTTCTTTAACCGGTTATACTTTTAATACCTATTATAATACCGGGGCTTTTAAATATATAATCTCTTAAGTAATACTAAACCTAATACTTAATACTAAAATAAACTAAAAAGCCTAAGCTAATCTTCGAAAGATAAGTAAAATAAGTACCTTTAGCTAAGCTAAGTTTAATATCTTTTATTAAGCTAGCTTAAATAATTCGCCTACTATCTTATCGGTAAAAATAAAAGCGTAAATACTTAAACGCTTAAACGTAAAACTACTAATAAAATAAGAATTTATAGTATTATATTAGGTAAATATCTTTAACTCGGTAGTTAACGTATTATTTAATTATTTTAATAATACGCGAGTAAAGGTATCGGTCTTTATTAAGACCGCCTTATATACTTATAAGGTAAAAGCCGCCTTCGCCGCTATAATTCTATTATAATTAAACCGTATTATACCTATTATTAAGCTACTTATAGAAAAACTAAATCCTTTTTATTTAAGCTAAAGTAAAAAAGTTAGGTAAATACCTTAATTAGCTAAAACTTTTACAGCGTAATAGCTATAAATTAATCGTCTTTTCCTTTAAAAGTTAGTAAAAACACTTATTTAAATATACTCGAACCTATCTTTAAAAAATATATAAAACGTATAAGATAGGAAAACACTATTTAAACCTTATTAGATTATAATTAATTACCTTTCTATTATTCCGAGCTATTTACGTAAAACGTAATCGTTAACTTATTTTCTAAATTTAACTTTATTAATATATTAAACGCTTTAAGTAGTATCGAATAATCTATTAGTATTAAGGAATTTATCCCGAATAAGCCGCCTCTAAATAAAACAGACGTAAAGATACATAAACATCTTCGCTTAAATAAAAAACTTAGTATTACTTATATTAAAGACTTACTCGAAATAAAGCTATTAAATAATATATATATATACCGGTATTCGCTTAAGTTTATATTAAAGGTAAACCGTCTCGTACGTAAGTTTATATATATATTTAAAAACACTTCGAATATTCGAATACTTAAAGGTAAACAGATATAAGTTCCTTTAATCGAAGGCTAATAAAATCAGAAAATATCGTAATAACTATACTACTTTAATAAAAGAAACTAAAAAATTATTAACGATATAATAAACGGTTTTTATAAATAAGGTTATACCGAATAAGTTACCTAGTCTATTTTATTTAACTTACCTATTTTCGTAGTATAAAAGATAATAAAAAGTAAACGTAAAAGATATATAGTCGTAAACCTTTATACTTTTAATAAAGTAACTATTCCCGATACGTATCCGCTACCTCTTTAGTTAAACGTTTTTAAAAATATCTGTAGTAAGTCTTTTCTTACTATTATCGACGTAAGCTTATTTTTCTATTAATTTTAAGTATACTTACTATATCGTAAACGGTTTACTTTAATTAGTTATTATAGTTAAAAACGGCTAAAAGTTATATTTATAAAATTCTGTAACTTACCGGTATATATTTAACGGTATATAAATTATATACTCCGGCCGTTTAAGTATTTTACTACTGCGTTTATCGATAATATTATCGTCTTTTTTAATACTACCGAAGAGTATATAAAATATTTAAAGTAGCTATTTATATTATTTATAAAGCGTTATATATTTTTATTAGTTAAAAAATCCTTTATCGGATATCCTTTAATAGAATTACTTAGATTTAAGGTTAATAAACTAAATATATATAATACTTTAAACCAGGTAAAAACTATTACTTAGCTATAGTTCTTTACTACGTTATAGTAACTCGAGAAGTTTATTAGCCTTATAGGTTATCTTCGCTATTTTATACTACGGTATACTAAACGTATCGATTTATTATAAAGATAAAAGACTTAAATACTTGTTAAAAAATAAGAAAATAAAAAACTTCCGAAAAATAACGCCCGGAAAAACTATACTTATCGAACCTTTTTCGAGCTTACCTAAAAAAAGGTATATTCTTTTAACGATCTTAAGTCGGCTCTAATAAGTAAAAACGCCTTATTTTATTAAAACCCGGATAAACCGTTATTTATTTAGTTAAATACTTCGAAGGAAATTAGATTTTTAAGTATCGTTTTTTAGCTAAACGATAATTTTAAATAAAACCGGAAGTTATTTATACCTTATACTTAAATCCGTTTATTATAGTATCTAAATAAAACTATTAATACAGCTAAACGTAAATACTAGCTAACCGAACTCGAGGTTACTTATTTAGTATAGCTAGTTTATAAACTTTATACGGTTATTAGTTTAAACCGTAAATAACCTATATATATCTTTATAAACTATACTACTACTATCGATATCGTTAAGTAAACGTCCCTCGATATAGTAAATAAAACTAAGATAAATATAAAGCTTATTCTTATATTAAAGTACTTAAGCTAATATAGTTTAAACGTTTATTATATTCCGGAGGTAACTAATATATTAATAAATACTATCTTTAAGCTATCGACGAGTTAATAGCTTATAAAAAATAATAGCGTACTCGGTAAATTATAAAAAAACACCGCTTTATATAGTATATCCGAAATCTTTATTAACTAAATGTTTAAAAATCGTATTATCGTAAGATATTAAAAATATATTAGTTAAACTAATATTATCTAATAACTATAAAGTAATTAAATAAAAGTAAATATACCGTTCGAGTTAAATATAAATAAACTCTTATATCTCGTAAAGTTATTAAGTAAATAACGTCTTTATATCCCGGTATAAGTAGCTATAAATCTTATTATTAAAGCTTATAACGTTAAATACTACTTCGGTAAAAATAAAGTCTAATATAACCTTACCGACTAGTTTATAATTAAAAATTATTATCAGAAGGTTTTCGAATATATTAAGAATTATCTAGTTTATATAATAAATTGTAATAAAAACTAATAGTTATTAAAAAAGATATAGCCTATTCTTTCGCTACTAATTCTATTTTATACTATTACTATAAACTTTATAATAGCTTTACCCGACGTTTTAACTATTAATACTCTGTAAGTAATCTTTAAAGTACTTTTCTTCGACGTCTTTCTTTCGGTTATAAATAAGTATAATAAAACGATTATCGTTATCCTTAATAATACCGTATATATAGCCGTAGATTAAGTATACGTGCTATTACGTATATTATATCTATATAACTAAAGTATCTTATAACGTATTATCTTTAATAGAAATTCTAAGTTCTTTTCGGACTTTTAATAAAGCTTATAGTCTAGTTTAAATATTAAGCTAGCTTATTTAACCGTTTAATACCTATAGACCGACAGCTAGTCCGAAAGTAAGAATAAAATAGTAGAATTAGTAGTCCGGATATTCGCTATAACGTATTTTAAAGTCGAATAAACCGATATTATCTTAATATTATAGTTTAACTTAAATAACGCTTATAATAAAGCTATAAAATACTTTATTAACTAGCTTTTATACAGATTTAATTCTATCGGAATAAACTAGCTAAAAAAAGGTATTCCGGCGTTAACTTAAAATATATTTTAAAAAAAAGCGTAACTTATAATCGCCGAAGCTTAAATAGCCGTAAAACTATAGTATAATAAAAAGTATCGTTAATATAAGTTTACTTTAAGTAACTAGGTTTTTATCGAACTTTACTATAGCTATACGCTACTTAAAAATCTAGCCCGAAAGTATTTTTAATAGTATATAAGACTATTCTAAGTTATATATAAAATAAACAAACTAGTATATAAGCTTAAAATAGCTTTATATATAAATATTTACTTAATATTATCTATAATTTATCTATTTTTAAGTAAGCCGCTATAGTCTAACTTGTATAAACGAAATCTATTAGCCGTAAAGCTTATAAAAGTAAAAGATAACGAAGCGTAAAAGTATAATAAGGCCTTTAAATATTATAAGTTATAACGTATTATAGTTAAACGTAAGCGGAAGTATAGTTATAAATAGCTATACGTCGAGTATCTTATAAAATAAACCGATTACCTTAGCTATTTTAATATATAAATACTGTAAGATACTTTAAATACCGATAAAATAATTTAAGAATTCGAAATAAAATAAAAAAAAAATAAAAAACTATACGTTTAGTTAGTAATAAAAAAAGAACCGTTTATAAAACAACCGGAACTTAAAGAAATAGTTACTTAAGTACTATAGCCTCGGCTAAAAAGAAAACTACTTAATAAACAACCGGTAAATCGGCCGGTAACGCCGACGTTAAAGTCGAAAAGTAATATTCGACGTTTATAAAGAGTTACCGAGTAATAAAGGTTAAATACGTTTATATTAATATTAGGTAACAAATAATAATAAAGAAAACCTGTTTACTAACCGACTATTAACCTAAACTTTCTTTTTTATATTATCTACTACTTTTCTCTATTTCGTTCTTTTCGCTAAAGCTTACCTTTAAAATACTATATCGTTAGCTTAACTATTATACGAAATATTCTACTTAAAAACTTACCTTAAAGTTACCGTCTATTTACTATTTTATATAATTTAAAACTATTATATCGAACTTACTTTATATTTACCGTTAAGTACGTATACTAGATTAAAAAACCTATATAAAACATTAGTAGCCGAATATTTTATAAATACCTTAAAATACTAAAGTTTTACTTAGTACTATACCTTACCCCTTATAACCCCGGTTATCTATACCTACGGAAAAGCCGTATAAAGGAATACTTAATAAAGATCTATAAAGCCTTACGTCGGAATATATTAAACCTCGATAAATATAAATAAAAACTTTACCTATATAAAAGAAAATCGACGATATCCGTTAAAACGTCCGCTACTAATACCTAATTTAATACCTACTTATATCGCCGTACGGCCGAACAGACACGTTTTCAATAAAAAGTAATCGACGAAAGATATACTAACCTTACCGACTAAAAGGTAGAGTTTAATATTCTTTTATAATATCGGCTCGAAGAGATTTAAACTTATTCGCTCGTAGTCCCCCCGCGCCTTCGTCTACTCTATCTCGTAAATATAATAAACACATCTGCTGTAATAAAAAAGGCTAATTCGCCTAAAACGTAAGTAACCTTACTATTAATAAAATAAACCTAGTTATAATATAACACGCTACTATAAGCCTATAGTTTTTAAATACCGAACTTATAAATACTAGTTACACTACTATAAAGGAATAGTAAAAGACTAAAAAGAAATACTATAGCCTTATATCCGATATTATTACCTATACCGAGGTTATTATAAACGCCTTTTAAAAGCTTAAAGCGTAGCTAACTCCCGGACGTTTACTATAAAACCTATAGTTATTAAGCCGAAAAGGCTTATTTACCGCTCTTATCCCTATAAAAGACGATATTAAAAAAGAATTAATATATAGCCCCCGGTTTAACCTCGCTAAAAGCTCTTTTATAAGCAGAAAACGTCGTATTACCGACGACAGTTCGCCTATTATAGTTTATAAATCGGATAAGTTTAAAGTAAATTCGCCTTTTATAAAACGCGAACGTTTAATATACCTTATCGCCGTTATCGACGATATATATAAAAACGATAAGCCTAATATATCCGCTTAGTTTAATACTACTACACCTGTTATATACGCTATCGAAACAGGCTATAAGCTTAAAACTAATACTTACGTTTAGATAAACAGCTAAAAGCTTTACGTCGTTTTACTACTTAATATAATTAATACTAATATTATAGTACTATATAGTACCGCTGTATAAATAATAAACTTTATCTGCTATATTTAAAAACTTGATAAAAAGTCGTATATATAATACTTTAGCGTTACCTTCGTACTTAAACACTTTCTCTGTTACCGAATAAACTTCGGTTTTATTAAAACTAAGTTTTAAAAGAGTAGCGATATGAACTAAGTAAGTACTCGCTATAAATAAAAACGTCTTTATATAAGTAACCTCGGTTGTACGTCTACCGAAACGTTTAAACGTCGCTTATATAATATAAATTCGTACCTTAAAGCCTATAATATAATTAAGGCTATAGCCTTAACGTTTAATAAGGTTATAACGTTAATTAAAAACGTTTTTAATAAAAACGTAAAGGCGTTATTCGATCCGTTATCCCTTTTAGCTAAAAAGGAGTTAAAACTCCGTTAAATTCTTTAAAAATACGTTTCGTTTAGTCGTTATTTAATTATTATTTTATAATTATCCTTATATTCGTTATTTTACGTCTATAGGTCTATAAGCTTTTTCGTAGTATCGACTATATATATAAGTAAACCGACGTCGTATAATAAGTATCTAAAGATAAAAATAATCGTTACCTTTTTTTTTTTATTCGTTTAGCGATGTTAATAATATATATAAGTCTACTAATACTATAAGGTAAGTACTTAAAAATAAAAACTACTTTTACCTTCCTTTTTTTATAGTTAACCGTACTCTTTTCCTAACTATACTTTATACTTCTATAAGCTTTTATTTCTTTTACTATATATACTACTATAGTTTACCCGGGCTTTCGCCGGTTTTTTCGTTATATTATAATTTAAATACCGTCGTTACCTAAATATAATACCTCTTTTATAAATTAATAACGGTTCTTCTCTTTATCCTATAAATATAACTACCCTTATACTATAAACTTATTATTAATCTAATTACAACTATAATACCTGTATTTTTATAAACGAAGATTTTTTTCTTCCGGAGGTAATTATTATATACCTACCGGTAGGTTTATAACGAACCTACCTGTAAATATACTTACGAATTTACCGTATATTTACCGGTAATTCGGACAGTTAAATATATAGTAATTATATAATAAACTTAAAGTAAGTTTATAGTAAGTTTATAAGTCTGTATATAGTTTATAAGAGTACTCGGTTATATAGAAAGAGAAAGAAAGAATTTATTATTATTATATATTACTACACCGTACCGTTACTATTACTAAATGTTTATATATAGTATTAAAAAGAACTTTAAGCTTACAGACTTATTATAAGCTATATTATTTATTATTTAAAATAAGGTTTTTATATAGTATAAGTATTACTTTAAGGCTATAAACTATATATTATAAAATATTATATATAACGATAAGTTATTTAACGGGATTTTTATAGCTTTTAACGGTAATTTTATTTAAATTCTCTTAGTTATATAAAAGAGAGTATATATATAAATTATATAAGTATCTCTATTATAATTATATATTTAGTCTAATATATAAGTTCGGCGTTTTATAGAAAATATATAGGTTTAAAAGGCTAATAAAAAGAACTATAGCTTTATTTAATAGTTATAAGATATACTATATAAGCCGGAACTATATAGGTTAATCGAGTTATACTTTATAATTTCTTTATATTCCGATATTATAAACTTCTTTTAAACGGTATACTTAAACTAACTATTAGTATAAGCCCTTTTTAACTTAGGTATATTTATAGACTGCTATATACTATCCGGGATAAATACTACCGTTATAAAGCTAAATTATACTACTTTCCGCTACTTTCTTAATAATATTATAGCTTATTTAGCTATTATAAAGGTTATAAATAGCTTTAAAAATATCTTTATAGCTAGCTTTTCGTTAAAGTTTTTATAGTTTATAAAGTTTTCCTTTATTCTACTTACCCGTTTAAATTTAAAGTTTAAAGTTTTTATAATTCTTATACGAAATCTTAATATATAGTAAGGTTTATATAACGGTATTCGTATAATTATTTTATAAATAAAGAAGAATTATTTAAAGGTTTATATCTTTATAAGTAACTTTATAAGCGAAACTCGGTATATTCTTTATATTAAACTAATAATTTTATCAGAAAACTTCGTTTTTATTATCTTTTATATATAGTTTCCGGTCCGGCTTTACTTTATAATAATAATTAATAAATTATAAGGTTAGTCGTTTATATATATAGGTATAAACTTATAGTAGCCGGTGTTCTTTTATAGTTAGTTTTATATAGTAATATCTTATATTACGGATATTCGCGGTTTATACGTTTTATACTTAGTCGATATTTCTTATATAATAAACGTAGTTTATTTAAAAGTATTAGTTATAAAAAACTCTTTATAAATAATTTATAAATATATAATAAAACTTTTATTTTACTACTAATTAGTAATATATATAATAATTTTCTTTATATTTAAAAAAGCAGTTTATATATATACTCTCGGCTTACTACTATATAAATATATAGCTATAAAATATCTTATTTTCGTCTTTATAATACTAATATACTTTACTTTTCTTTTATAGTCTTATAGCTATATAAATAAAAACGGCTACTTACGTATATTCTTTTTCTTACCGTTTATTAAACTTATTTACTTTAAAGTTATAGATAATTAGGTTTTCTTTAGCTTACCGGCTTATTAATATAAAAAATAAAAGCGGTTATAGTATATAGATCTTTTACTTTTTAAGCTAAATTATAAAATATATTAATTTCCGGGTTTTATAAATTAATATACTTAAATAAAATATACTTAAAAATAATAAATAACTTTTAAATATCTGTTAAAAGGCTATTATACCGTTATTACTTCGTTATAGCCTTTTTTATTTCGTTTATAAACGTAATATAATCGTTATTAAAGTTAGAGTTTATATACATAATAATATTATATTATAAGTTTAAAAGAGCTATAAGAACTATAAAGTATAATATATAATAAAAGTATAGTTATTATATAAGTTAACGTATAGAATTTCCTCTTTTCTTAACTATAAAAGTTTATATTTATTATATAGTAATTTCTATTATAAGTTAAGATTTTTATAATTATAGGTTATAATAAAGCGAAATTATATAAACTTTTTAGTATTATCTTATTTTATTTTTAACTTATATACTTATTATAAACCGGTTTCCTCTTTACTTTACGTAATTTAAAGCTATAATTAAAGTATTTTAAACGTTATAGTTTACCTTTACTTATCTTACTTATTAAAAGCTACTTTTAAGGTAGTTATAAAGTTATAGAGTACTTTAACTGTTCTATAGCCCTTTACTATAAATATACAGAGTATAAAGATTATAAAAGAGGTTTCGGTAGCTATTTTAGCTTTTATATATTTAGCTATACTTATAAAGATAGCTACGTTAAAAACGTTAAAGGCTATAGTATTAATATAGTTAAACGTATAATATTAACTATAGCCGAATAAGGTATATATTATAAAGCTATACTATTAGAAACCGGGATTAAATATAAAGGTAGTATAAATACTATTAGGTATAAAATTAATATAGTTTTTAATAGTAGTAATAGTTATAGCTATAGCTATAGCTATAGCTATAATAGCTTCGCCGGTATACTAAAGTATAGTAGTCTTTATAAAAGATAAAGCGTTATTCGATTTTTATAAGCCGTTATCGTTAATCTTATTTAATGTTATATAAGGCTATTTAGCCTGCTTACCTTTTTATAGCTTCTTTATAGACTTTTAAGTTATAACGCAGTTACGATATTTTTTACTTATAGGCGTAACAGCTATAGGCTTTATTACTTTTTCTTTTTTTATTACGTTTTTTACTTTTTTTTTATCGGATAAGTTATAAGTCCGGCTTTTTTTTTAAGCTTACGGCTTTATAAAACGTATAATAGGTACCTTTTAAGTTATAGTAGTAGTTACTATAAGCTTTATAAGCGATACTTAGAACTTTATAGCAGCTTATAAATAAGCTTATAGCCTTTTAATAGTTTATATATACTATATATAAGCGGATTTTAATACTTATAATTTAGATTAATATAGCTTTCGGGTTAGTAAACCGACTTTAATTAATAGTTCTGTTACTTTATATAACGTAGTTATATTTTACTTATATTATTATAAATATCTTTATAGTTTATAATTCGGTTATAAAAGGTATTTATATTTATTAATATTAACGATTATATAGCCTTTATAAACTTTTCCGGTAAATATAATATAGTAAACTTTATACTAATAAGTATAACGTTGCTTATAAACTTATTTATAACTTTCGATATAGCTTTAGCTAAAGCTTTATTAAGGTTATAGTTTTTAACGATAGGCTTTATAGTAAGCTTTATAATAGTAATATAGCTTATAATATTTAAGATTTAAGTAAGCTACCGAGGCTATATAGCTATTATAAGCTAAATAAAGGTTAAAGGCTTAAAAAGGTTTATAGTTTTAAACGTATTAATAGCTTATATAAGCTATAAAGTCGGTATAGTTTCGGGCGTATTAATAGCTTATATAAGCTATAAAGTCGGCGTAGTTTTAAATATGTAAATAGTCTATATAGGCTAAAAAAGCGCTATAAGCTTTATAAAAGGTATAAAAGTTATAATAAAAGCAGTAGGTATATTTAAAGAAGGCGTGTCGGCTATAGGTTTAACGGCGTTACCTGTTAAAAGGCTTTAAAGGGTTACGTCGGTTATTTTTATATACAGAAATAATAAAAATAGACTTTTTAGTATTAGTTTAATTAAATCTATAGTTTAATTAGGTAAAGACGGGCTGTAAATAGTAGGAATACGGCCTGTTTATATAGTTAGTTAAAAGGTTAAGTTAGTAGTAGAAAGAAGAAAGTTAGACCTCGCGTGTGGCGGGGTGGTAAAACCTAGTGTATTTTACTCCCACACGTGTGTAGGCCTTTGACTGTGATATTGGACACATTCTAAGGGTTCCTAGGGTAGGAAGAAGATCACTAAATTCGTGAGTCTCGAAGATGTGAAGCAGAGAGGCTATACCTGAGATTTGATTTCAGGGCATGTGAACAGGCTTCATATCAAAGGGCTTGCTGCTCTACAACTCGTGCGATAACCTCGGTCAGGTCCTCCATCGGTAGCCCAAGTAACTCGTTGGACAGCAACCCATCCTTCTCGAAGTCTGCGCCTCTGTCTGGGTAATCCGCGTATAGAAGCATCAGAATCAGTAGCTTCAAGCCCTCCGAATGGTCCAGGTTGTCAAGCTTTTTGGCTTTCTCCAGTGCTGCCTCTGAAGTCATTTTCTGAACACCCCATTTGGTACCGGTAGCCTTCTCTAGTCCCCCAAGAACTTGCCGCTGTGACACTGTGAATGATTCCACAAACACGGGCTTGTTCTTCGTGTCGTCTGGATTCAACAGCACTCTCGCCACAGCAGTAGCCACGGTTCTTATGTTCGTAGTAGACCACTGCTTGTCTCCGGAGTCGTATATTGTGACACGTTTTTCTTTCAGATCATAATCGAGCCATCCACTGTCGAGCCCCCAATCAAAGAACTGTCCTGCATGGATAGCCGTCCAAGTCAAGCCGCAACTCTCTTTGGTCTTGAGGTAAGCGACAACCTTGGCCTTGTCGGCGTAGAGTGGGACAAGGTCAGCAGCTGCGGTGCAGGTATTGTTGCCATATTCAGAAGGGATGAAACGCTTGACGCCTGCTTGGACGGCGGCGTCAATCATGCGCAGGTGGACTGTGTAGGGCCGTCCAGGGAGCGCTGAGACAAGGGCATCTTGACTTTTGAAGGCGTCGACGAGCTGGTCGACTGGGTAGTCGTCGTCCACCTTGTAGACACTGATGTTCGAGGGAAAGGTAGAATTGGAACATTTCCGGGACAGAATGGTCAAGTTGAAAGCATTCTCTCTTTGAAGCGTGGAAAGACCTCGGTGCCGAAGAGACCTCCGGCCTACGTATGAAGTATTTTCTTATAAGTGCCCTGCCAAACATGTGCCCGGCGAGTAGGAAAAACGAGCAGGAAAGCCGGGGATCTTACACCCATCACCATGACATTCTTGATTGTCTGCGTCATTGCCTCAAGGAAATCGAGATTCAGTTTATATCCGACAGTTACGTGTATCTTGTACCAGATGTATGAGAGGAGTGTTTATTGGGGGGATGATGACGGAGATGGCGGTGTCGGGAGAGCTTCGCCGAGTCGCTTTAATACCCAAAACGCCCATGGGCACATACCTACCCCGTGACACACAGACACATGGACAGAAACACACAGACACACACACAAACAATTACCAGACATACGTTGTATGACGTATGTACGACAAGGAAAAGGTGAAAGTACCCTTCTCAGGGCCCAGATTAACATCGCATTCGTGCTGCCCGCCCGGGGCGGCCTCGCGGCGCCGGCGAGAAGCCACCAATCCACGCTCACAGCTTCTCTGGGTGGTTGCAAAACAGAGCAGAAAGATTATTCTGAGTGGAATTTCATGCCAGAAAGCGGCCCGGTATGAGAACTGCCCTTTTCCTTTCTTCCTCTGAGTCGGTGTACCCTAGGGTAAGGATGGGCCTGAGGTTCTTAGTGAGATAACCCCTGAGGTGATGCTTGGAAGACCAGCAGTACAACCATCATATTTATATAGAAGTAGGCATATTACCAATTATAAACAGAGTCATCATGAAAGCCACATAGTTCCTGGAGTGGGTGACCGTACTCGACCAAAGTACCAACAGAGACCTGATCCGACACAGATACCACAAAGGTTTCGAATTCTAAGCGGCTAGGCCTTAACATTACCATGGCTGTACTAGAACTCAGACGTATAGCAACAAATCGGACCTCGGCACAGTGCATCTCTGATATATTTATTGTTGAATTTACAGAGGTAACCTAGCGGGGACCTGAAAGAACACAAGGTAGAGACTTGATGCAATACAGACGTGCCATGTATTAAGCGGCCTTCTATGAAACTCGAAGCAGGCCTGCAAGTTATAGAACTAACAAGCCAGGCTATATTGCTAGACATATATCTTTCATCGTAAGATTTTATAGTCAAACAAAAATCTACTCATCTTCACATTCTGTAATATAACATCCTATGGGATCACAGAGAAAAGGCTCAAATTATACCTAGACCCTGGCCAGTGTACCTGTCATCTGATTAAGGATTGCAGCCTGGAGGTTTGAAACAATAGAACTGGCTGAATGTATTACTCGCCAAGTATGCTATAACAGGTCTGTTTCTAGGTACATTCACCAACTAATCTGGTAGCTTCCATCCTGTAATGCAGCAGTGCAGCAGTGCAGCAGTGAGGCCGCATGCGAGGCTGCTATATGCACAGGTTATTCAATAGCCTGTGTGCACACAACAGGCAAGGGACTACTTTGACCCGATATCCGTATCGATCAGGCTGTAGCCTGCTTTCATACTTTATCCTTCGAACTTCCAGATGCTTGCCAAATTATCTCTTGTAACTTCTCTAAGCAACGTGGAGATATTCGCACCCAACCTCTTCGAACACTTATCCCATCTGATTCTTCGTACAAGGTGCAAGATGAAACACATGCAGCTCGTCGCCAACCCTTTGAAGTTTAAGCGGCTTATCGTCGGTTTTTGCGATCTGTCCAGATGTCAGAAGCCCAAAATGCACAGCAGATCGAGCAACTCCAGGCGATACCCTAATATCAGACGACATGGCTGAGTCTGCTCTTGTACCCGAGGATGCGGAATTAGAGTCTGCAACAGAAACGAAAACACACGCAGCAAAACAGACCTGCGACAGTAGACTTGAGAGCCTCCCGCCCGAGATCCAGCGTCATCTCATGTCCACTCTAGACCTCCCGCGACTAAAGGCTTTAGTCCGCGCCTCCCCGACCTTTCACAAGCACCTTCTCGACCGCAAGTATATCCTCTGCAGAAGCCTTCAGGAAACATGGGGCAGTGTGACTGTTGACGCCTATGCTGTTCACCAGTCTGCGCCTCAGGCTGGAGGTATGAAACAGAATATGATGGAGAGTGTGAACAGGTACTCGGAGCAGACTTCGCAGCGGTGTCTCTCGCTCTCCGACAAGCTCAGTCTGGACGAGGTTGTGGATATGGCCGTCTTCTACCTTGACCACGTGAAGCCTATCACAGAATATTTTGCTGAGCTGAATGGTGTCTGGGGTCGGTGTCGTGGGTTGAGTTGATGGGTAGTTCCGCAAGGCTAGTGATAATTACCAACTCGAGGATAGCTCATTTGGTTGAGTTGGTTGTCACTACATTATTGTCTGATCTCTTCTGTGACAAGGACAGCCAGCCGCGAAACATCATGGTAATGGAATCGTCAATTGCATATTCAATAAATCAACCCTACTCGCTCTAAACCTGCCCTCTGCGCCCTTCATACACTCCCCCGGGACCCGTACGCCAAGTAGCGCACGGCATGCAAGCCACACTCGCAACTTCAATCCAGAGTCCCTGCCTGTTTAGCTCCCCTTCCTGGACACCTGTCATAATATCCATGGCTGGTGATGTTCCAATTATTGCGCTGCGGCGCCTCACACCTGCTCTGCAAGAGCCCGCGTCGCCCCTACACTGCCACCAGCAACGGGCACGAACGAAGGCATGGTCTTGGAAAGATCGCCCTTCCCCTCCTTTCCTACATCACGACTGATGCCATACCCACCGCCTCCAGGAGTCTCAATCACCAGCCTGTCACCAGCCTCCACGGCGATTGAGTTCTTACCCCCGATATTGATCCGCCGCCCCGCCTTCTGCACCCATGTGTTGCGGCCACGCTGCCCATCCGCACCGCCCTCCATGCCGTACGGCGCGAAGCTCCGCCGCTCGGAGAGGATCGATGCCGACATGGGCATCCGGAAGCCCACGTCGCGGATGACACCCTCGCCGCCGCGGAAGGCCCCGCCGCCACCGCTACCGGCCCGGAGGCTGAAGCGGTGCAGCACCACGGGGTACCGCCGCTCGAGGGACTCCGGGTCGGTGATGCGGGTGTTGGTCATGTTGGTGTGGACGCCGCTCGTGCCGTCCCACGACGGGCCGGCGCCGCTGCCGCCCGAGATGGTCTCGTAGTAGCCGAAGCCGTTCTCCTCGCCGTCGAGCCCGAAGGTGAAGTTGTTCATGCAGCCCTGGCTGGCGGCGCAGGCGCCGAAGGCCCGGAAGATAACGTCCACGATGCGCTGCGACGTCAGAACGTTGCCCGCGCATATGGCGGCCTGGAAGCTCGGCCGGAGCAGCGACTGGTCCGGGATGGCGAGCGTGATGGGCCTGATGCAGCCTTGGTTGAGCGGGATGTCCGAGTCCACCATGCAGCGCAGCGCGTAGATGACGGCCGAGTTGCAGATGGCCACGGGCGCGTTCCAGTTGCCGTACACCTCGGGCCCGGTGCCGGCGAAGTCGAAGTGCGCGGACCCGTCGTCGCCGTTGATGGTCACCTTGAGCTGGATGGGGGTCCCGTCGTCCATGTGGTCGATCGCGCACAGCGCGGAGCCCTTGGACTTGACGGCCAGTTTCTTGAACAGGTTGCGGATGGCCAGTTCAGCCGAGTCTTGAATGGCTCCCATGTACATCTGTCACTCATTGTAAGCCAAGGGCCGAGGGAGATATGAGAGAAAGACAGAGGCGCAGGAACTCAAACATACCTGAACGACATCCATGGTGTACTCCTCGATTAGCTGACGGACCAGGCGTATACCAGTGTGATTCGCCGCAACCTGGGCTTTGAGATCGGTGACGTTGTCCTGGAAGCACCTGGTGCCGCTGGTGCCAGGCATTTTGGCCGGCTCCTCGCAAAGCAGGCGTTTGAGCTCCTTTTCGGCGAATACACCGTCCCGCACGAGAAGGAAAGAGTCGAAAACAGCACCCTCTTCCCACAAGAACTTTGAGTTCGGGGGCATTGAACCGGGGAGGATACCACCGACCTAAGAATATGTTAGAAACACTACAGTGACACAACAAGGGCAGAGAAAGGGCGCTTACATCTGCATGGTGGCCGCGGGAGGCAGCCCAGAAGATGATTTCCTTGCCCTGCGAGTCGAATACAGGCGTGACGATGGTTAGGTCTGGTAAGTGTGTACCGCCGAAAGCTAAACCGTTGGCTGCGTTAGATTTACTGCTGCTTTCGCGCCATGGGAAGTAAGAAAGACCACCCACCTGGAGAGTTGGAGAGAATGACATCGCCATCCTTCAACCTGCCTGCCCAGTTCTCAATCTGGGACTTGACGGCGAAGGCCATACTGCCGATCATAGCAGGAACATGGGGTGCGTTCGCAACCAAAGAACCATCCGGAGTGAAGATAGCGCAGCTGAAGTCGAGACGCTCCTTGATGTTAGCACTGACACTGACGTTCTGCAACACGCGACCCATCTGCTCGGCGACACCCATAAAGCGGTGGCGGAATACAGATAGCGCCACCGGGTCGAGGACAGTCGTGCTGATATTGTGCGCCTGTGGTGGTCTGACGTCCATCACCAGCTTCTCGCCCACGATTCGTGCCGTCGAGTTAGGTCCCACTAGCAGTGTCTGCGTCTTGTCCACTACCAAAGCCGGCCCCGGGATGGCTACTCCAGATGGGATGGAAGCAAATAGGTATACTGGTGTATCGGCCCAGCCTAGAGAGTTGAAGTACACCGACTTGACAGAAGAGGGTCCTGGCGCAGAGTCGGTGCTGTCGGACAGGACCGGCGTCTTGCTGACTGCTGCTGTCGGTGCTGCCTCGGACGAAACTTGGCGACCGACAACCCGTACACGGATAGTATCCACGAAGAGCTTGCGGTTGACGGGCGTGAACCCGAACTGCTGATGATGAGCATCGATGAAAGCCTTCCCAGCGTCCAGGCCGTCCTCCAAGGCAATCATGATGGCCGTATCGCTGCCGTCATAGCGCATGTTGACAAACCGGTGGGCGTCGACAGCGTTGAAAGTCCGCATCGATGAGTGGCCCTGCAGCTCGTGGCTCAGACTGTCAAGGTCGTTCATGATGGTTGGGATGTGTTCAGCATCATATGTCTTGGCACACGGCCTCTCCTCCTCGTGTACAACATCCGCCAGGCCGATACCGTACGCCGACAGAATGGACGAGTACTTGTGAATAGTTACGCGCCGTATTCCTAGGGCTTCTGCGATTGCACAGGCATGCTGTCCTCCCGCACCTCCAAAGGATGCGAGCTCGTGGGCAGCAGTGTGGTGGCCGCGTGCCTCGGTCAAGCTACGAATAGGACCGCACATGGCAGAGTTGGCGACCTGGAGGAAACTGGAAACGCGTATAAGATCAGCTTCTGGAAAACAACAGTAGCAGCGAGACACGACAACACTTACCCATCAGCGACCTCAGCCCAGGTCAACGACCTGCCGGTATCTCGGTTTATAGTCTCCGTCAACTCCTCAAACATCTTGATAACAATCTCACGATTCAGGGGCTCGTCCTCGTTGGGTCCAAAGATGGATGGGAAGTGTTCAGGAAGCAACCTTCCCAGGGCCAGATTCGCATCCGTAACAGTGAGAGGGCCTCCTTTCCTATAGCATGCAGGTCCCGGGTGGGACGAAGCGCTCTCGGGGCCTACAGACATGAGGTTATCTCGCCAGGCGAGAATACTTCCGCCGCCTGCGGCAATAGTGTTCACGTTGAGCTGTGGGACGTGAATACTGATGCCAGCCGTGGTCGTTTCGAATATGTGGTCCAGCTTTCCGTCATAACGGCTCACGTCGGTACTTGTGCCACCCATATCGAAGCCAATGACAGGGACCTTGGTCTGCTCATCGTAGCATGTCTGAGAGTAGCCCACCACGCCGCCTGCGGGTCCCGAGAGGATCGAGTGTAGGCCTCTCAGGGTGGAAGCTGGTACGAGGCCACCGTCCGACTGCATGAACTCGAGTCTGGCGCCGGACTCCTCCAGGTCCGGAAAGCTGGCCGAAAACTGGCTGAGGTACTGCTTGATTGTCGGGGTGAGGTAGGCATCTACCACAGCCGAGTTTCCCCTCGGCACGAGCTTTGGCCTTTGGGACACCTGGTGTGACAGAGTGATGTGTTCGAAGCCAACCTCGCGGGCAATCTCGGCGATCTGGACCTCGTGGCGGGGAAAGATGTACGAGTGCATCAGGCACACAGCAACGGAGCGGAAACCCTCATCGTATATCCTCCTCAGGTAACCACGGGCGCTCTCGGCGTCAAGGTGCTCGACGACCTGGACCGTCTCGCCCGACGTCCCGACGACAGTCTCCAATGGCTCGGGGGAGTCTAGTTTTATGGTGCGCAGGTCCGAGTCGGCACACGACTGGAGTACAACCCGCTCGTCGACCTCGAAGACATCCGAGTACAGGGGGGCAGGTCGCCTGATGGCGAGGTCAAACATGTACGGTCGGGACTGGTTGCCGATCTGCAACACGTCCTTGAAGCCGCGAGTGATGAGGAAGGCCGTCCTCTCCCCCTTGCGTTCGAGCAGGGCATTTGTGGCCACAGTGGTTCCCATGCGAACCCATTCTGCAATATTTAGTCAGCTTGTGTGCGGTCGTACTATGCAACTATAGGGAGTCGCGAATTCCTTACCGACGTCCTTGAGGTCTAGCTCGGCGCCTCTTGGGATCACCTTGCCATAGAACCTCTCCAGCACCTGTCTTATAGCTTCTGTAGGTGCATCTTTGTAGTTGCGCGGGTCCACGGAGAGGATCTTGATGACGATGTCCTCCTGACCAGTAATGCGGGCTACACAATCCGTAAAGGTGCCGCCGCGATCTAGAAGGGTACCAGGTTAAGATAGGCTCTCCTATACGCGGTCTTGTTGATCAGGATACTTACCTATAGATATCCGGATCGGCCGTTCAACTATTAATGCAACCATTGTGATGTGATATTGGCGAAGCTCTTGAGGCAAGACAAATATTCTCCGGTTCCAACATGAGCAGATTGGGCATTTCCATGTCGTCTATGTATGTATGTATTCATGGCCTTGTATGACCATAATAGTCAATCTATTTGCCGATACCGTTATACGGGTCTTAACGGACTGGAGGGCCGACGGAGGGGGAGCACCACCATCATGCCTGCTTGTGGATACTCCAGGAACATAGGAAGTAACTTCGAAGCGTAATCATGTGCCATTTACTGGCCGATAAAGAGTTCAAGATAACAGTCTCACCCGAATGTTACCGTGTGCTTGGCAACTGAAGCGGCAAAAGGTTAACGGCATATATGTGGAGGTTAGCGGTGCGGTGGAGGTGGAGGTGGAGGTGGAGGTGGAGCACTTGAGAGTGTGCTATAGTAGTATGATGGGGATGGATTTGGAGACCCTTGAGACGGCACATCTACTCCGATTTGGGGCGGGCAACGTGAATATCATACGACTGATATTCTGTAGGACTGGAGCTCCGCCACTTAGAGGGTACTTGTGGGTTTGTAACCGCTCTGGCAAAGTACCTGATAATACTACTCAAGTCGGGGATAACAACAACCCGGATGCTCTGACATCCCATCAGATTTGTTCTCCTTTATATTGCCTATCTCAGTCGTACATTGGTGGTCATCATATATAACGTTCCTCACATAACAAACGACCTGACACAAACACCAACCTAGATCTGAACACTACACAAACACACAATGGGTTCTGTCGACTACACAACAAACGGGCTGGCATCCAAGCCCGAGTACGAGGTCGTTGAGAAGCCCAGTCGTGCTGGCAGGAAACTCCGCATCATTTGCCTTGGTGCTGGCGCCAGCGCATTGAACCTCGCTCACGAGATTGACATAAGCCCTCTGGATCTCGAGCTGGTATGTTACGAAAAGAACCCTTCCATCGGCGGCACCTGGTATGAAAACAAATACCCTGGGTGTGGTTGCGACATACCTTCCGTCAACTACCAGTTCTCATGGGCACCGTCCAGTGAGTGGAGTCACTTGTAAGTTTCCTCTATGGCCCAGACTTGAGATGGCGAGAACCGGACTGACCAGGTTTCCTCGTAAAGCTACTCTGGTGCTCCTGAGATCCTTCAATACTTCAAGGATGTCGCGGAGAAGTATGACCTCAACAAGTACATTCGCCTCAACCACAGAGTGGTGGGTGCCTACTGGAACGAGGAGGAGCAGATGTGGCACGTCAAGATCCAGAATGGTGATGATCCCAACACTATCATCGAAGACAAGGCCAACATCTTCGTAAACGCCAGCGGCGTGCTGAAGTATGCAAAACTCTATCCCCTGTTTTCGACACCACCAGAACTAACCCGCTGTTTTAGCAAATGGAAGTGGCCTGCAATTAAGGGTAGAGAAACCTTCCAGGGATCAATGATCCACAGCGCAAACTGGGACGACAGCATCGAGCTCAAGGGAAAGCGTATCGGAGTCATCGGTGGTGGATCTTCAGCTGTGCAGATCGTCCCCAACATTCAGCCCAGTCCGTTGAGATTCCCTCTTCCCCTTCCCCCCGCCAAGTAGGAAGATGTAATTGCTGACAAGACGGTTTTAGTTGTGGGCAACATGAAGTGCTTCATCCGCAGTGCGTCCTGGATAACGGCTGGTTTCGGACAGCGGTTTGCCGGCAAGGGGGGCGTCAACTTTGAGTGTAAGTCGACCATCCGCCTTCCCCAGCGCAAGTTGATGCTTCTGACACTTTGAAAATTAGACACCGAGTCACAGCGGGAAGTCCTGCGGAACGACCCCAAGAAATATCTTTCCTACCGGAAGAAGATCGAATCCGAGCTTAATAGTCGATTCCGATTTATCCTGAACGGATCAAAGGAGCAGAAGGAAGCCAGAGATGTAGGTTAAGGCAGCCCGCCGCCCCGGCTCATAGCCGCCATGACCAATTTTGCTGACCAGATACAACAGTTCGCGGAGAAGGACATGCGGGCCAAGCTCGCGAGCCATCCGGAAATCGCCGACCTGATCGTGCCCAAAGACTTCGCCGTGGGGTGCCGGAGGCCAACACCAGGCAACGGGTACCTCGAGGCGCTGTGCAAGGACAACGTCGCTGTTGTGTCGTCGAGTATTGAGGAGATTACTCCTAAGGGAATCAAGACGGCGGACGGCGTGGAGCATGAGTTCGATGTCATCGTGTGTGCTACTGGCTTCGACGTCAGCTGGCGGCCACATTATCCCACGATCGGTCGCAACGGCGTCAGCCTCGGCGACTACTGGAAGGACGTCCCAAACACGTACCTTTCAATCACAGTCGCCAACTTCCCCAACTATATCAGTACGTTACCACCCTCGCAGTTAATTTTCTTTCCAAGATCCCAAACTGATGATGATGGAATTAGTCTTCAACGGGCCATTCGGTCCATACGGCCACGGCAGCTTCCTCCCCATTACCGAGACGGTCTCTAGGTATGTCATGCAGATGTTGACCAAGATGTCCGAGGAGGAGATCACCTCGTTCGCGCCCAAGGAGGAGGCGGTCGCGGACTTTGCCGAGCACCGCCGCAAGTTCCTCCCGCGCACGGCGTGGACGTCGCCCTGCCGCTCCTGGTTCAAGCAGGGGACCGTCGACGGCGAGCCCATGATGTGGCCCGGCTCGCGCATCCACTTCTTCCGGACGGTCGAGAGGCCGCGCTGGGAGGACTACGAGCTGAAGTACACCACCTCCAACCGCTTCGGGTACTTCGGGAACGGCTTCGCCGCCTGCGAGGCCGACGGCACCGACCTCACCTGGTACATCGGCCTGCTGGACGGGAGTGATAGGCAACCTGCGCTGCCGGATGAGGACTTTGAGGAGTTTTTGACAAACAAATAAGGGCCTTCTGCGGGATACTGGCAGATCATTACCCTAGGGTACCTGATTTTTTTCTTATTCGTTGTATATATCCTTGGATAGGGGTCACCTCAATTCTGTGTATTATACACACTGAGTATCGATCTCAATTTTATTCATATAAATTAAACCGTTGATCCATGCATAAACCATTGCAGTACTCATTTCCACCAATCATCATCCATTTGGACGAATTTCAATAATATGGTTGGCAATATAATTGGATAAACTGCTAAACTTTTAACATTCTCAACTTCTAGAAACCTCTAGAAACCTCTTGACATGAACTTAGAACAGGGACGGTAATCTCATGAAGTGGCAGTAGTGTTTGAACGAATACAAAGTTCACCGAAAAACAGATCCCTTCAACCTATCATTTCATTCCTTTACATCAATCTGTAATCACTCAAGCATCACGTAAAGTTGCACCGGCAATGTGAAAGCGAGGGAAGAAAACATCCGTATTGATAAACTAAATTCTACTTCAATCACATCCAGCACCGAAAAATCTCCCTAATCGCTACACGAAACACACAGTACTCTCCGATCACAGCATGTAGCGGAAGTTGGGCTGCTCGAAATCCGTCAGATCAAGGAACTCGGTACCAGCAGAGCTGGTCTCAGGATGCTCGATAGCCTTCTTGTCGCGACGTCTATTCTCCATGATGTTGACGACACGAATAGCGACGATGATAAGAGCTGAAACCCCGTACATTACAGCTACCATCATCTTGCCGTGGTAATAGTCGGGTGCCTCGGTGGAGCGGAAGGTTTGAGGCCCAATCCAGTTGCCGGCGGCGTAGGCGAGGATCTGGGCGCCGTTGACGGTGGCCTTCTTTGTGTAGCCGAGAGTGTTGTTCGAGATCATGACCATGACAAGACACCAGGCGGCTCCGGCGGCTCCGATGAAGTAGTATCCGATGAGCAGCGCAGCCGGGGCTGTGAGGGGGATCGCAATCATCATGATGCCGCCAACCATTGGGATAAGGATGGCGATGAATGCAAAAAGGGAGCGGTCAAGGAACCTGTCCGACAAGTAGGTGAAGCCCAGCTTGCATGTGATATCGACGA
Source organism: Cytospora piceicola (assembly GCA_023375675.1). Lineage (NCBI taxonomy): Eukaryota > Fungi > Ascomycota > Sordariomycetes > Diaporthales > Cytosporaceae > Cytospora > Cytospora piceicola. The sequence continues at coordinate 341,126 of JALQBC010000033.1, read as the reverse complement.
TACCGGTAGGCATGTTGAGCAGCAGGGACAGCCGGCTGCTGAAGCCGAAGGAGTTGATGACGATGGAACCAAAGGAGGTAATACCGCCGTTGGGGATGTTCATGAGCAGCGAGAAGAGCACGTAGAGGTAGGTGCGAGGGTCACGGAAGGCCTCGAAGAACTGAGCCCACTTCCACTTGCGGCTGCCAATGCCCTGGAAGTTGACGCGGATGCGCTCGATCGCGATGAGCTTCTCGCGGCGGTTGAGGAAGCGGGCGTTGATCTGATTGTCGGGCATGTAGAACCAACAATATATGCCCGTCACGACGGTAGGGAGACCGAAGACGAGGTACAGGATCTTCCAGGTGGCAATCTTGGCGTCGGTCACCCCAGATAGGCCGTAGGCGATGGGGCCGACCACTAGCAGGGCGAGGCCGTTGCAACTGAGCCAGAAGCCCACCCGCTTGGCCTGCTCATTCTTCTTGTACCAGGCCGAGGTCAGGATGATGAAGGCGGGAGTCACTGTGGCCTCGAGTGCGCCGAGGAAGAAGCGAAGGCTCAGGAGGCCCGCGTAGTTGGCAGCAAAGACGTGGCAAGTGAGTACTACACCCCACAGAGCGATGTTGGCCGACGTATACTTGCCGAGAGGGAGGCTGCGAAGCAAGTACGTGGTAGGGAATCTGTTCCATGTTAGTATTATATTCGAGATGGGATGGAAATGCGGTCCCCTTCTGGGGTGATTATAATTACTTACTCCCATATGATGTAACCGGCATAGAAAATGCTCGACACCCAGCTGTACTGCTGGCTGTTAGGCGCCAAGTGGGTATCGTCGCGGATGCCCATCAGGGAGGAGTAGTTGAGTGATGTCTTGTCGGCGAACTGGAGCGCATAGATCCAGCACAGCATGGGCATCAGGGCCCAGTCGATCTTGCGCAGCACACTCTGCTCCTCTTGAAGAGTATATACAACCTCTTCGCCGCCAATGAACTGGAAGGCCGGGTCTACATCCGTGTTCTCTGGCTTCTCCTCAATGGCACCCTCATCAATATCCGTCACTGTCCGTATAACGTCCCCTCCATCCTGCTCCGGCACTTTCTTGGTAGTGTCTTCGGAAGACATGATTGGACGATGGCTTCTGTAATGAGATTGTCCGAGTAACAAGACCAGGAAGATGTGGCCTTCTTGTCCCCTTCCGGATTAGGGGTGTGGAAGAATACGTCCAATTCCCACGAGAACAATACAAACGACCTGAATTGACGAAAGGCGAGCGAAAGGGAAAACAAGTAGATGGTGTATGTTATGAAGAAGTGAGAGATTTGAAGTGGTAATGAGGATGATGGGGATGGAGAGGGAAGCCCTAAATATTGCCTAGGCAAGGCAGCAAACACCTCGATTAAGGCTGAGAGATATCTCCAATACCAATGCAAATGGGGGGTAGATGGGAAGGAAGCCGTATCTCTCCTAGCGGCATTGACTATACCGAGTAAGCGGAGGCTTATCACACACCAAGAAGGTTAAGATGGGCAGGGAGCAATCTATGTGGAGCTCCGCGGCCGACTTATCTCCTGCCCATCCCCCTCTGGGCATTTCTGTCTTTGAGCAGAGGCCAAGCCCGACTGCATTGGTATGTGATTATCCGGTCTTATCAGGTCAATCTCTTGGTACCGAGTAATGAGAAAGACACAAGGAAGTAGAACAGCGGGGTGGACTATTATTGGTTGGCTATTACAAGAATGTCTAACTGTTTAACATCCAAATTTACGAATACTGCTTCTCCAGATCGATAACCTCCTTGATAGGTCCCACAATGTCGTCGGCGAGGGCAGATACCGTCGTGACCCCCAGCGGCCTCCTGCCCCGGCCAGAGCCATATGAGAAGAAGTTGGACACAATGGCCTTGACGCCCGCGACGCCGACCTTGGAGAGGGCCCAGTCGGCATGGCTGAGCTTGGACTGCAGCTCAATCGCCGCCTTGAGGTCACCCTCCTGGTACAGCTTCAACAGCCGAACGTGTGTCTTGGGCGCCACGTTGGCCAGGGCCGCAATGACACCGTTGGACCCGGCTACAAGCGCAGGCAGGAAGAAGTCAGACTTGCCAGCAAAGGGCGAGAAGGAGTCCGCCGGCAGCGCCGAACTGATCCGCTGAAGCTTGCCCACGTTACCACAGGTCAGCTTGACACCAACAATCTTGCCCGGGTATTTCTTCGCCAGCCTGATGACCGCGTCCGAGCTTATATCGATGTTCGAGGTAACGCCGGGGAAGTTGTAGATGAGGATGGGGAGGGCGGATTCTTCTGCTATCTGATGTTGGGAAGCCTAGTTGTCAGCATGTCGCTTTGAATCTCGAGCGGAGGACGTGCAACGGGTGTGAAGTGACATACCGCACTGAAGAAACCCTCGACGACGGCGGGGGTCATGGCAGCGGACCAGTATGCTGGGGGCAGCACCAAGGCAAAGTCGGCACCGGCCTCCTTCGCCTCGGCAATGTATGACAGGGTCTCGCGGACACTGGGGGCCCCACAGCCAACGATCAGCTTCACCTGGGGGAACCCGAGATGGTCGAGGTGCGTACGGGCGGTGTGGACTATGGTCTTCCGCTCGTCGTGCATGAGATGTGGCGCCTCGCCGTTGCTGCCCTGAAGCACCAGGCCTGTGACACCGCCCTCGGCCATACGCTGGATGTGGGCCTTTGTGCTCTCGATATCGATGGACTCGTCATCGTTGAAGAATGTCACAAGGGGGGTGTATACGCCAAACGGCGGCTTTGTCGTGGATGCCATGATATGAGATGCAGGGTTTGTGGTACTGTGTATGTGTACGTGTATGTGTATGCGGTGGGTGTGTCAAAGAGGAGGGGATGATTGATGGGTGAGTCCGGGATAGCGAATGACAAGAAATCCCATGTGAAGGAGGAGACTGTGGAATGCGGACTTTATGATGAGTTCAACAGTACTCTGAAGACATTGGGAGTCACGCCATTGCTCCATGTTTTCCTGTCCCAAGTTGAAAGCAACGGTCATAATTACCACAATGACCGTGTAATTCCTTGCACTCCCATCCTCTCTCCGCGGCGGCAGCTTCACATTCTAGAGTGTTTCACCCAAGCATGTGGAGCACCACATGCACCACATGAACCTCCGCCGCTCCGCCGCCTCCACCTCAACAAGCCTGGAACCCGGCATCGGCATATGACCCCGAACCAGGACGGCAGCAGTCCTGGGCAATCGTCTCCCGAGTGCTCATCAGGAGGTCTAAATATCTAAGATAATAGCTCCAGGGCTTCAAGCAATAGTCGTAATGAATATCGCTGTAGGTGCTAGTTTGTCCCTTCGCCTTTTGCCACACAACAACAGCGTATCTTTTGCTCTAAGTCGCCATGGGTTCTCTTGATGCTAATGACTCTCTCTTCGAAGCAGTCGAGTATATCCCACCCGATGCCATCTTTGACTTGACCCGACTGTATCTTGCAGACACAGACGCCCATAAGGTCAATCTGGGCCAGGGCACATACAAGGACGAGCAAGGAGACCCGTGGATCCTGCCCTCGGTCCGTGCAGCCAAGGAGACGATCAAGGATGCAAACCATGAGTATCTCCCAATCCTGGGCCTGGCTTCATTCCGGGCCTTAGCTACTCAGCTGGTATACGGGGAGAAGTCGACGGTCATTAGGGAGAATAGGGTCAGTGCTGGCCAAGGCCTCGTAATCAAACCCATGTCTGAGTCTTGTATTGATGTGTATATCTCTCCAGGTCGCCTCGTGTCAGGCGCTGTCAGGAACCGGTGCCCTCCACCTAGCCGGCTCTTTCTTGTACCAGACCCTGCCCCCCGGCACGCCCGTCTACATCACCGACCCGACCTGGTCGAACCACCGACAGGTCTTCGAGTCCGTCGGCTTCGCGGTCCGCGAGTTCAGGTGGTACTCGCCCGAGACGGGCCGCCTGGACTTCCCGTCCATCCTGGACGCCCTCTCGCGGGCGCCGCCGCGGTCCGTGTTTGTGTTCCACGCCAGCGCGCACAACCCCAGCGGCTGCGACCCGAGCAAGGAGGAGTGGCAGCAGATCGCGGAGGTGGTCAGGGAGAAGCGGCTCCTGCCGCTGTTCGACTCGGCCTACCTGGGCATCACCTCGGGCAGCTACGACAACGACGCCTATGCGGTGCGGTACTTCGCTGACGAGATGGGGCTGGAGACGGTCGTCTGCGCGTCTTTTGCCAAGAACATGGGCCTCTACGGTAAGTGTTGGTCGGTCTGGATCCCAAGGTCGGGGTAAGGTTATCTGAAGTGGAACATTGATTACTGACTGCTTTTTTATATGGCGACATGTAGGCGAGCGCCTCGGTCATGCGTCTATCACTACTAAGTCTGTCAGCTCGGCCAAGGCCGTGGAGTCGAGGTTGGCACAATTAACCCGTGCTCACATCTCCAACCCACCAGCGTTTGGTGCGCGCATCGCGGCGGCCATCCTGGGTGACAGCAAGATGCGTGCACAGTGGGACCAAGACTTAGTTACGATGAGTTCCCGCATTGCTGGGATGAGAAAGGCGCTATACGAGGAATTGGTGAAGCTGGGTAGGCACTACGTCCCCATCACTACTTCATACCCTGGAACATTGAATCATGACTGACATTACGCTATGAAGGTACACCGGGTGACTGGACACATGTTATGGAGCAAAAAGGCATGTTCTGCATCCTAGGGTTGAGTGTCGAAAAGGTACTCGAGTTGAGAGGTATGTTAGAACCTGAGCGCTTCTCTGCTGCCGCAAATTGCAAAAATACTGACTGGGATTGTTTTTGTTAGAGAAATATCATATCTATATGGCGGATAGCTCGAGAGTATCCATCGCCGGTCTGAACTGGAGTAACGTAGCATATGTCGCTGCTGGGATTGACAAAGTGGTGCGGGCATAGACAAATTTAATATCCCTTCACACGTACTTGGATAAATGCAAAGATAATAAACATGCTTCGTGTCTGGTAGTTCTGAAAACTGTTTAGTTTCGTGACGGAGAAGAACAGGACATCCAGATGTCCTGATCCACCATTTGCTGATGATTATTGTGCGTATATTGAACTTCCTTGGTTACGTCTTCGGTGCTCTATACGCTCCCAAACATCTCGAAAGACTATATGAAAAGGGTGAATCGACGGAACTACATATTACTAGAACTTGGTATCAATGCTGGTACGTAAAAGGTTTATCTGGGGTCCAAAAGAATAAAGTCTATGTGAAAATTGATGCGTGGCTCAAGATACAAGCTTGCTGTTCGCCTTTTCTTTGACGTGCTTCTTCACCGTGTCCTATCTACTCTCTCTATTATGACTTTATCCAGACACCCGAGACTGCTGTCTAGGTGAATTCCTGTTATTGAAGCACAGAAACCACTCCTGCAAGCACGAAACACAAGGCGACTAGTGACCACGCCATCCAGGAAAATATGTGCCATCCAGAGAGCCCAAAAATAGTACATCTGGGTGTATATTCCTACATAGACTACGGAATAGACCGTATGGTTCGGGAGTAAGTAGTCAGGTCAGTGTACACAGTAAGGAGGGAAAAGGAATCCAGCCAGCCCGCACTCCGCAATATTCGTGGGGAGCTCCATCAGGCCGACCACCCACACTCCACAAAGGTGGGCCCGCCGGTAAAGCGTAATCGTATTGACTAAGCGCGAGTGCGGACGGAAATTTATACCCGGCACCCTGTGATAATAAGTATGCATCCGTCCGGCTCAAAGTATAGCAGTGAGTGAACTGCACTTGGAATTAATATGGAATATTAGTATTTCTCACCCTAGCTTTGTTGTTTACCCCCCCCCCCCCTCTCCGCCCCCCAAGAAGGAAATCAGAAGAGACGGTGTATTATTGACAAAAGTTAATTGATTCCCATTGCCACCAATAATATGGCGTCTACGAACACTACAGCCACGCCCATCGGCTTCATTGGACTCGGGGCCATGGGCTTTGGAATGGCATGTAATCTCTCAAACAAACCACAGTATTGTGTCACGGGATATGATGTGTTCGCACCGAGCGTGCAGAGGTGGTCAGACCTGGGAGGTCTCATTGGTGGATCTCCTAGGATCGTTGCCCAGAAGAGCAGATTCCTGATTTGCATGGCGGCCAATTCCCAGCAAGTCGATCAAATACTATTCAGTGAAGAGACAGGTGCTCTGCAAGGTAAATAAAACGACAGCTTGACACACAGCTTACATCTCAATTGTGGCTGGCATATTTGAATGGCAGGTGACTGACCATTCTAATATTTATAGCACTACCAACCGCAGCGACTATACTCATATGTTCAACTGTCAATCCTACCTATCACGAGGCTCTGCTCTCCCGAATCGCCAAGGCTGGCAGGCCGGACGTGAAGGTGCTCGACTGTCCAGTCTCCGGTGGCACGAAGCGCGCCGCCGAGGGTGCCCTCACCGTGTTTGCGTCAGGGGAGGCCTATGCCCTCGAGGAGGCCGGCGCCCTGCTTCACGACATGTCGGAGAAGCTGTACCTCATCCCCGGCGCGGCGGGCGCCGCCAGCAAGGTGAAGACGGTGAACCAGCTCCTCGTCGGGACACATATCGCCGCGGCAGCCGAGGCCATGGCGCTCGCGACGAAGGCCGGCTTGAACACTCGTGAGGTCTACAACATCATCACCAACGCCGCGGGCAACTCGTGGGCTTTTGAGAACCGTGTGCCGCATATGCTTGACGGAGACTGGACACCTCATTCGGCATTGGACATCTTCGTGAAGGATATGGTATGTTCGATCTCCATCTCCCATGTTTGTACCTTTGTTCACCCACTGATATCCCACCTCTAGGGCATAGTTGTATCAACCGCCCGGACATTGCAGTTCCCTCTACCCCTGTCTTCAGTAGTTGAGCAATTATACATCTATGGTTCTTCCCAAGGGTACGGGAAAGAGGATGATTCAGGGCTCGTCCGTCTTTTCCTGCCCGGGACACCAAACGGAGTTAATGAAAACTCGCACCCGACCAGCAACCATCAAGATGAGCCAACAACGGACATCAAAGCCCTGGATATCTCCAAGATTGGCTTCATAGGTCTGGGGGCGATGGGCCACGGCATGGCAGTATCTCTTCTCCGAGCAGGTTATGTCGTCCAGGGCTTTGATGTGTATGCGCCAGCCATTGACAGGTTCTTATCGAGCGAGGGCAAGGCCGAGGGGGCCACGTCAGCGGTAGAGGCAGTAAAAGGGGCCCAGGTCGTATTCCTCATGGTCCAGAATTCATCCCAAGTCGATGAGCTCCTATTTGGGACTGGCAGGGCGGTTGATTCCCTATCCGAAGGCGCCATCGTCATTCTCAGTTCCACTGTCCCACCCTCGTTCGTGAGGGACTTGGACACTAGACTGACGGCGCTGGGTAAGGGGGTCAGCCTGATCGACGCTCCTGTCAGCGGAGGTGTGCTTCGTGCCGCAAACGGAACTCTCACGGTAAGTGATCATGATCCCGCCGCAACGAAATTCAAAGGCTGATTCGCATATGTTTAGATTATCTGCTCTGGGCGCGACTCCGCCATCGCCCAAGCGAACGGCCCATTGATGGCCACGGCGGGGGTCCCTGACAACCTATGCCATGTACAAGGTGGAGTCGGCGCCGCATCATCCGTCAAGCTCATCAACCAGCACCTCGCGGGCGTCCACATCGCAGCGGCCGCCGAGGCCATGGCGTTCGCCGCCCGCCTGGGGCTCGACACAAGGTCTGTGTTCGAGATACTGAAGAACGCGGCTGCCTGGAGCTGGATGTTCGAGAACAGGGTACCACAGATGCTGGACGCGGACTGGACAGCACACTCGGCGCTGGCCATATTCGTCAAGGACCTGGGGATCGTGGTGGATGAGGCCAAACGCCTCCTGGCCTTTGCCCCGATCGCATCTGCGGCGCACACGATCTACCTCGCCGGCGCGGCTCATGGGCTGTCGACACAGTCGGATGCGGGAGCTGTGCGCCTCTGGCAGCTCATCACAGGCGTAGATGTCAACGAGAGCGCGGGCCCCAAGTCGGAGGAGAAGCCGCTTGTATACCAGGAGAAGGTCGAGGTCCCATCCCAGTCCGACCCTCAGCCAATCCCAGCGCAACAGACGCTCGACAAACTGCCGCTTGAGTATGCTTCCGATGTGCTTGGACCGATCACAGAAGCTGTTAGCAGTGACGCAACCCCAGTCCTGGTCGTTCTCGATGATGATCCTACCGGGACGCAAACATGCCATGATCTTGACGTGCTGATGACCTGGGACTCTGCAACGTTAGACTACGAGTTCAGTCTCGGTGTCAAAGGGTTTTTTATTCTGACAAACTCTCGTGCTCTCCCTCCTGCTGACGCACGACGTTTGATCGTTGAGATTACCCGTAACGTCAAGGAGGCGGCAGAGAAAGCGGGCAAGTCGATCGAGATAGTTCTCCGCGGTGATTCCACCCTGCGTGGCCACTTGCCCGAGGAGCCGGAGGCCGTGGAGGAGGTCTTGGGCCAGTTCGATGCATGGATCGTGACGCCATTCTTCTACGAGGGTGGTAGGTTTACCATCAACGACATCCACTATGTCAAGGAGGGTGATATGCTGGTCCCAGCAAGCCAGACGCCCTTTGCCCGAGACGCCACCTTTGGCTACAGGAACTCCAATCTCAGACAATATGTCATGGAGAAGTGTGGCTCACGCTTTGATGCGTCGTCATTCCTCTCGATCACGTTGGACGACATCCGACTTCAAGGCCCAGCCGGTGTCACGCAGAAGCTTCTGTCGGCACCGCCTAGGTCGGTGGTTATAGTCAATGCTGCAGCGGAGTCGGATATGCGCGTGTTTGTTGCGGGTCTGCTGGAGGCTGAAAAGAGTGGCAGGCGGTATCTCTACCGCACAGGAGCGGCCTTCGTCTCGACTCGGCTGGGCATCACACGCATCCCACCACTGACGTTGCAGGACCTTGGGGTGTCAGCCATCACGGCGAGCGGCCATCAGCCAGGTGGGCTGATAGTTGCAGGATCTTATGTGCCCAAGACAACGGCCCAGCTAAAGTTCCTCCGGGAGTCGCGGGGGGACAAGCTTGTCGTGATAGAGCTGGAGGTTGCCGAGCTAATCGGCTCGCCGGATGTGGCAAGGGCAGCAGTCGTGGCAGCAGCAGGTAAAGCATCGCAGAAGCTGGAAGCCGGGCAGGATGTTCTCGTCATGACGTCTCGGGCACTCATCACGGGCAGCGATGCCCTCAGCTCCCTCGAGATCGGCTCCAAGGTTGCACAAGCCCTCGTACAGCTCGTAGAACTGATCGAGGTTCGACCTCGGTACCTCATCGCCAAGGGGGGCATCACGTCGTCTGACGCCGCGACCAAGGGCTTGAAGATGAGGCGGGCTAGAATCCTGGGGCAAGCTGCACCGGGCGTGCCTCTCTGGAGGTGCGACGAGAAGACCAGCCGCCATACGGGGGTTCCGTATGTTGTGTTTCCGGGAAATGTGGGGAGTGATGAGACACTGGCCGAGGTCGTACAAGCATGGGCGATTGGTGATTCTGTTTAGATGTGGATAGCGATGGTGTCTTTAGCAAGTTAACTAGTAGCTCAACGGTTGGAACAATCAATACACACCATTTACCGTAATGTGCCATAACATGCTTATATTATTAGCATTGGGTTGGTGTTATCGGAGAGCTCTACTTCGGCGATGTCGGCCTCCACCCGCTCAACCACGGCAGACTAGATGCCGGTCTGCTCTTCCAGGCCGCACGTCGGGCATCAAGTCATCACATATCATCAGCGATTATCTCCTCAAGGACAGTCGCCATGGAAGTCCCTATAGGCCAGACGCTCCTTTTCTCCCAGAACCTTCGCACTGTTTTCGTGAAGCACGCCTCGCCCGCTTCCGGCGAGGCGGCAAATAGGGCGTCAAGCCCTTCTGACTCCGAATTTTGGCCGGCATCCCCTCCGAGCACCTGTTCCGGCTGCTGCTCCATCACCACCTCCATTATCGCATGAAAAATCACCGTGGATGCCTCGAATCGCCTGCGTATCTGCACCTGCGACACGGCCCGCCCACGCATCTCTGCGGCGGACCACCTGAGCGAGCGCCAGATGGACAGGACGATCCTATAAGAGGCCATCGTCGCCCAGGGCGGCTCGCGCAGCGCGTCCTGGCTGTCGCTGCAGAGGATGGAGGACAGCACACACATGGCCTCGTCGAGGATCATCAGCAGGGCGTCGTCGCCCGAGTGGTGCTGCAGCAGGGACTCCAGCGACCGCCTGGTGCCGGCGTAGCGCCCCAGCGTCAGGTGTGTCGCGGTCGCGAGGCCGGCCACCACACTGCTGTCGACGATGCCACCGATGAGGAGATCGTCGGGCTTGTAGAGGGAGATCTTGATGGCCAGGGCCATGCACTCGATAGCCCGCCAGATCGGCCGGTATGGGTACGACCCGTCCCCTGCCGGGTCCCGCTCCGCGACCGTTCGTGAGATGTGGCCCAGGGCCGCATTGACCTGCCTGTTCTGCGACTGTGTAAAGATGTGGAAAGGCGAGGGGTCCGCCAGGTTTGGTGGTAGCTGGTAGTAGCAACGCGTGAAGTCCCTGACAAAGGTGTCAATATTGGTCAGCAAAAAGAGGGTTGCAATTGGAGAGGCCGCTAGAGCCCTCATGAGGTGCGGGCTTGGTGAGTCCGACATCAGCGACTGCGTCGCCAGGGTCAGCGATCTCGTATAAGGACAAGGGAGGTCGACCGCCTCGTCAGGCCTGAGTGAGGCGTAAATGCGTGGCTCCTGGCTGAGTCTTTCGCACCAGGTAACTGCCGTATCTGCCTCCCACAGAGCGATGGAGAATGGGAGCTCCCAGTCGAGGTCGAGCGGGGAGGTCATCATGCGAACGTTACAGGGGGACGATATGTGGAAGTCCAGGAATAGAAGTGTGTACATAGACAGCTTCATGGACTCCTCATTCACATAAAGCATCCATAGATCGTGAAGTGTTTGCGCATCGCCGACTCCCGGTACTTCATCACAGGCCCTGACCCACGATTGAGATGCAGATGTAGCTACAGTTTGTCGGAGCAGGCCGAGATCTTGGGCAGCCTACATGACGATATATTTTAGCGTGCGGTCTTGAGGAGGACGTAGGAGGAAAGTTATGTCTTAGTCTTACGTCCACGACAGTACGGAACATCTTTTTGGCGCTGTTGTACTGAGAAGCATCACCTATGAAGGCACCGTAGATGATGTGCAGCAGCCAGGCCTGCATGGCCCATGTCCTCCGCAGCTCTCTCCAGTCCGAGCCCACCTGGAGCAAGACGTCAGCAGGGTCATCACGGAGCAGGCAGTTGATTCAAGGTGACGAACGAGGAGGGCGAGTCTCTTGCATCCCGCGTCCCATAGGTATCGGCTCCGCCGCACACAGGACTTTGCATCATCCTCCGACAGGGTACGGGCGGTATACAGGCTGCCAATGGCAATGATGATGTTCCGCAGCACCTCTGGGGTATCATCGCCAATAGTCGGTCGGTGCAGCAGTGGGAACGAGGGGTGGAAATACTCAAAATAGGCGGCGATGTGAGCATCCTTACTTATGGACGCAGCACTGTATCAATACGTACGGTTCAGCGAGGGAGACAGGCTTGGATATGAACGTAGACAGAGGGGACTGGGGACGTACACGGTGCTTCCTGGGGAGGAATCCGACAGAGCAGGCCTTGTCCGAGTACTCACTGGGCTGGCGCCTAGCGGCTGGCCCTCGACTGAAGCGGTGATGGGACTTCCCAGGGAAACATGGGGACTGGAGGATGAGATGGGTACTTGGGGGTTCGGCGGCGACGCATCCTCGTCGAGGTAAGCCGACTCTTCCTCCAGTTCCGGGTTGTCTTGAGAGAGGGCAGGACGGCGGCTGCTTCCGCTACGACATCTCGTTATGTGTCGCTTGCACACATCCCTTCTCGAGAATCTAGCCTGGCAGAGAAGACACTGAAAGGGTCTATGGATGCCAATCCCGTGTTCTAATGGTTCCTGATCAGCAAGACCACGGGCAACAAGCAAACAGACAGATAACAGGACAGGTAGTGTGCTTGCTGCCTACTTGAGCGTCTGTGTCGTTCCAGGTTCTCCTTTATCGGGCCGGCTTGGTCAGTATGTAGATAGAAGCTTGGGTGAAACGTGATACCGGCAGATGAGACTGCAGATAGAATGCAGGAGATAGCTTGAGATGCATGCGGTGGAAACCTGGAACAAACAGGGCGGGGTGGGACGGGGCGGGGCGAGGCGAGGCCTGAATCGTACATACATTCCTGGTAAATGTTTGCGGACACGAGCTACAGACAAAAGGTCGATTGGAACCCATTTCTGTCTGTATGCTTATCTCAACCTTGTTACAGTTGGTAGGCTCGTCGTTGGGCGTACGTTGGGTTTGATGTGGCTGATGATAACAGTCATGGAGGGTAGCACGTGGAGGGAAAACATGTCCCGCGAGCCCTAACCCTTATCGTACAGCCCCACTACTCTGCCTTGACATCACATCACTCACTGTCTGGCTCGTTAACATGCCTTCATCATTTTAAAGTCTCTTCTAATCAAAGGATGATCTACTATGATAAATCCTTTTTGAAGTGTTCTACATGTATCCGTTGCTTTTTAATATCTCAGGTGGTGATTTCTCTATCTAACAAGACTAAGAGTAGGTATATGTACTCGGACTTCGAAACAGAATACATGCTTGTCTTATATTGTGTTTAATACTTTGAAAACCTGCGTCCTCGACTGCCTAATTATATACTAGGTTATTGCAATTCTGGCGGAAGTTGTGTCTGGGCACTCTTGTAACGGCCTTGAAACGACGGACAAGACTACCAGTGCCGCGTGCGCAGCTGTATAACAGTACATAGAATAACGTCAACGTACCTCTTCCTTCCGATCACACTGTGATTGCATATGGTCATCCTCTGCAATTCCGACTTATATAGCACCCTTGCATTGACTAATGACCAAAGACGGTATCTTGAGTCGGGAATTCTCCGGCCTCGTCTGCCGAAATTACTACAGACCTATTCTCTTCGGTCCTCCCAAGTGCCGACTGAAGGCCAGAGTGTGACCTGCGTTTCGCTTTCGATTTCTGGTTCACAGTAGTAGCACCGGAGCCCGTAGTAGTCTGCGTGTTTATATCTCCAGCGATGGAGCTATAAGCCTCGAAGCGATCATTCGCTGTATTTCCTGCTTCGTTTTCGCTGTTGGTTCTTGTCATTGTACCGTCGTCCACCTGATTCACGTGAAATCCCATGATTGCAGCGAATAGTCTCAAAATGACCGCAATGAGTGGCATCCGCGTCAGCCAAATGATCATCTCGATATCCGACTGCTCATCGTCTGTATAACCCTCTGGCTTGGCTTTCGCTGCCTTTCGCCTTGGCTCCACCCTGAAACCATGGACGATACTGTCCTCTCCACCACTACCGACCAAGGTACGAGACGATAATTCCGGAGCCTGGTAAGCATATGGTCGTCCACGCGCGGTTGCTGGTACTGCATGTACAATCCGAGGAAATCCAGCTGCGCTCGCAAGATCATCCAATGTGACCTCGTTCAAGCCATGAGGGACATTGGGTAGCCCAGGTAAACCAGGCCAGTCGGTTTCTGATGGTCTGTCTTCAGGGAAGGCCCCTATTACTGGACCACTTCGCCCTGCCACTGACTGAAACTTTGCAGGTAATGTATCAGGCATTTCGACCGGTGTTTCGTACATATTCTTGTACTCCATAGCATCTGACAGCCCTTTTGCCACCTTATCCAAACGTCTTGGACAAGAGTAATCGTTGGTCCACTGGAACTTTGTGGTCACTGTCTCACGAACCTTGCTCTTGCCTCCACCAAATCTCTTCATTCGGTTCTTGAGCTGATCTGACAAGCTAAGGAGCTTTCCACTAACTTCTACCGTCATGTAGAACTCGCTGGCGTTGTGCTCTAAAGCAAAGGCTGTGTGGAAGTTATTTCTGTGTAGAGACTGTGATTCCAGCTCGTTCTCTTCCAAGGTCCACTTTAGTGTATTGTTACTGGTATCAAGGTGACCGGTGAACTTCCATCTGCTGACTCTGTTGAGGTCTTGCTTTGTAGTCAAGCCAATACCTCCGGCGCCATAGCCAAGAATACTGAAGTTCGGAGTCAGATTCTTTTCACGAAGTATCCGTGTTGATCTTTCCCGTCCGTAGAATTGCTTTGGGCCGTAGCAATCCGTAAAATGGGCAGCAAAAGACCGATTGTCGTGGTTAACCACTGTCGAGCCATATCTAATTTTGCCACTTCTCTTTTCATTTCCTTTTAAGGTGATGAGGACTGTAGCTGAACGGAGTCTTGTGTCTGCGGGTTGATCGAAGTCCAGGTCAAGATACAAAATCCCAGCTGGCCTAGGTTCCCGGTTGTCGCCACCGGGGCCCCGGCCCCCAATCAAACCCCATTGAGACTGTGTGAAGAGGAAGCGGCAATCGACGGCGACGTTGCCTATCATACCGTGTCCAACGCTATGTAAGGAGGAAACGTCGTCAAACCTCTCATAGTCATATCTTCCATATCTTCTTGGCACCTTTGTCGACAACGCTGGGTGTGTGTCCAAACCGTCCATTGCTGAAGGCACATGGAACATCCTGGGATGTAGGGAAACCGAAGGAAGCAGTGTTCTTTGACAGAATGCATAAATAGCTGAGCCTCGAGCGACCTGGAATGCGCGGGGCCGGATAATTATGTGGAATCCCTTGCCCACCTAATTAGTATTGGCCAGTATTGAGCCTAGAGATGCATTGTATTACCCTACACAACATTATGCATGGAATTAACTAAGATATTGAACAGCGTATAGCAGAGGACACCAGATCCTGCTTGCAGCTGCAATGCATGCTCGCGTCGTAGGAACTATTGGCAGGAGGCTGCCGCCACTACCGTACCGATTGGAGGAGAGCCTGTCCTTTCCATAGCGACCCTCGGGGAATCGCCGGCGATAGGCCTGGTCACTCCTGCAGTGTAATCGTGACTGACCAGGTTACATGCAAGTAATACCAATCACCGCAGTGCGCCGAAATATCATTCAATACTGAAGAGATCAGGTCCGCTCATTCCCCGCGATTGCGGCTCCGCGCGGGCGCCGCTACCTTTGAACGTTCATTTCATAAGAACCACAGGACCTTCAGGCAGACAGACCAGTCACCTGGGTGCATAATCTCGATTAATCTGAAATTTTGCTTTCTCTCTGTATTGCGTCTGCGCGAGGCTCTCGAAAGATTCGACTATTACAGTCAATTACCGTGGGAATGCCGGTGCCGACTCCTTCGTCGTCATATGTCGAGGACTGGCTGTCTTCTGGAGATGGAACATCGGCCAAAATGGCCTCCAGAGGAACGAAAACAGGCGATGCGTCCGCAGCAGATGAGGGCCACACAGAACCACGGCGGTTATCTTCAGAATCCCTCGCCAACGTAGGCGCTCGCCCACATCCACATGCCACAGGCTTGTGGGGCTATTCGGGTTATCCTTACGCGACACCAACATCCTACGACCCAAGAAGCCAGACTGCTTACGGAGACACAGGGGCCAAAGACTTCTGGAATACAGGTTATTATTGGAACACCTTTCCCCCCATGGCGTGCACCGATATAGCCCCTGTTCCAGCAAAGGACAGCAAAGGCGTCATTCCTTCCCAAAACTTGACTTCTAACGCTCTGAACCAACTTGGATCGCATCCAAATACAACGAACACATACCAACAGCCATATTCTAACACTAGCTATCCATACCGCGATCCCCTGCCTGTATCCTCAACACTAGTACCAGAGGCCACTCTAGATTGTCAGGAGCGAAAGAGAACCTACATTGTGAGGGAATCGAGAAAAGAAGATAGTCCCGGACATACAGTCACCGAGAAACTCGAACAGACACCCAGAGAGGAGAAAATGGTCGACATAATACATGATCCTTCTACAGGCCCAAGAGACGTAACAGTCAGGATGCAAATGGAGATCAAAGAAGATTACAGCGAACATCTCGAGAAATTTTCCAGATTGAAGCGTCTAGGAAGAACAATAGAAGCACAGGCCCTATTCCACGACAGAATCGACCACCCCCGGCCGGACGAGGTTTCTTACCCCCTAGCACAATACGCAGAGATGCTATTATCGGCCGGTGACTACAAGAGCTTTCAGAAGCTCGCCTCTACTCTGGACGCAGCGAAAGTGACCCCGGACCCGTCCGGTGAGCCTCACCTGGACAAGATACTAGCAAACTTCCAATTATTGAAGCTCCTCTCGCAACCTGACGTGCCGCCCGAGACATATATCAACGATTGTCTAAAAACTATATATGAATCAATGCAAATATTGGGGGCGGAATCATGTTTTGGATCAACAGAGGTATGTCCAATTTATACGTCCATAACTTGATATGTTGACTAAACCTATTTTCACAGGTACAGCTCATTGTGCTTTGCCTCCGTCTTCTCCATGAATTGGAAACTTCCACTCGTGACGACGTGGCACAAGAAGCGAAGAAGGTGGTACAGGGAACCATTCGATGGAGTGATATATATCAACTACTTCTTCAAGAAGAGAGAGTCTGGGACTTCAGAGACCTCTTGGTCGCTTCAGTGCCTGTATTTGGTTGGCAGGAAGTCGGAGACAAGATCTTGAAGAAAGCATCGTTCCCGGAAATCTTACATGGTATCATGGACGATTGGATGGAACCCGACTACGATGAATCCACGACTCTCGCTTTCCTGGACCTCTTCACTTCCTTGGTGCTCCAGGAAGTCTTTACCGATGATACAGATCCGCGGATATCATTGTGTCTGGAGTACGCTCGCCAACTTTCAGAATCTGTACTAAAGAACGACCCGCAAAATACCAGATCCAGGCCCTTCATCCAGTGGATACTAGCCAAAGCTGCGTTTGAGATGCGCAAATCCCGTGATTCTGAGAGAATCAGTGCTTTGCAAGAATTTCCAGGGCTGTTAATTCAGCAGGGAAATAGTGTCCAGCTTCCCGTTTTCGTTCCTCGGAAACATTTGAAACGACCAGATTGGAGCTTCTTTGTCCTTCAACCTTTGGCTACTCAAGACTTTCCACTCCAAGTAGCGTTACAGGCTGCCAGATTTCTTGGGGACTACAGCCTACAGTGCATCTGCTTGAAGCTCATCATCCTGCAATCCTCTCAGCCCACAGGACACATGGATGACCTCGCTACACTACAGCTTGAGAAACAACAGGACAGGGAAGGCTTTTTGAGCACCTGCCTTGCCAAATATCTCGTTACGAGACCTCCGATGACGCTGGCTAGCCTGTTGAAAGATACCAAGCGGCTTGATCAACTGAGTGGTGGTTCGTACCTCAAGCGTGGGGTCAATGCGTCTTTGCTATGGGCAAAAACCATGATCCAGGAGGCTCTGATCTCCGACATGGAATCAGAGGAAACCTCTGACATATCTGCTGCCCCCGACTGGGAGAGTGTTCTACGTGAAGAGCTCGCTATTTATGGCCCGAGGCTCCCAAATTACATAGCAGACTACGTCCGGTCGAAATACAACGTTGACATACCGAAGCCTATCAAGCCGTACCGGCCTGCAAAGATTCGATTTTCCGACTCAACAGTCGGTGGCAAAGGGGACCTGGGAAGTCAAAAACGTCCGAAGAGGATCAAGTCAAGGCTCGAGGCTAGCAACGAAGAGTCTTGTCAAGGGAGCACCCAGGCATCGCCAGAACAACAGAGATTGATGAAACGTTTCGACTTATCTGAGAAACATGCCGCGCCTTTACCAACCTGGGTCGATTTTCCCGTTGAAGGATGGCCGCCGACATGGCGCTACGATGCAGAACGGATAGCTGCTGATACACGGTATAGGCAACAAGTGGTCGATGCCATGGCTGTCCCTGAAATGTACGTTGATTTTCCTCCTGAGGAGATCGCGCAACATAATGTTGACGACAGTATCACTGGCAGTGACCAGACAGATGGAGAGGTAGACTTGGAGGGTGGTGAACATGCGACACCAGAGAACCGACTGGAACTTGCGTCAAGCTCAGAGCCTGAAAATGATGAACTTCCGGAGTTAACCTACGGAGATGACGGCTGGCCTGACTTCCAAATACCACGGAGCTTCCTCAGAGACAACACCATGATAGTCACTCTGCAGAGAAATTCAGGAGCCCTCGGGGCGCGGACTTACGTGTTTAGAGGAAAAGGCCGGCATGAAGCTGAAGTCGAGATGCTACACAACAAAAAACTTCCAGACGCCTCCAATGCCTCAAATGATGCTTCAGATGACGGCTCAGACGACAATTCGAATGAACTCTCAAGTGAAGCCTCGGGCGACGGCAGTGTGGAGCGGGATTCTGAAGGTTCGAGCACTGTGAAGAGACCCGAGAAGCAACCGGAACGGGTTCCGGGACAGGATGATACTGCTGATGGTGATCCTGGAAAGGGTAATGTGAGCATATCCCATCCATGCTTCATCACGACGAGAGTTGACAAAGGTGTATTATGACCAGAAGCGAAACAATACGGTCAACGTAGCAGAGGACATGGCTGGGTCGGTTTCGTCTAGTGGAGTAGCAGCACAAGAAAAAGTATCAGCGGCCGATTCTCCTAGCGACCGAAATCAACAAATGAATAGGTTTTCCCCAGTGGACTCCGGGGAACCACATGGTGAGGGAAATCACTTTTCAATGACATCCGAGAAAAAAGGAGCACAAGCAGGCTTGTATATACCGACAGTTGAGGGAGACAATGACGAGGTTGGTTCTGGAACCATTACATAGGGCAGACGAAGAAGGTGGAACCGCTAGCAAGACAATGATCCTGTCCATCGGAGTCTATCCTAATATAGTTGACAGAGAACCCACTTGCGGGTAGATCCTGATAATGCGACAGTACATAGATACCCGTCGATGCAAGCCACAAATCCTCCGAAGTCTAAAAATGACGCCCCTGGAAAATATTCTGACGCCCCGAGAGCCTCACGGCGTGTATCAATTAGCTATGCCTAGCATCTCCTCTTCTTCCTTAGCTAAAATACTTATATATCCATAGGAACCGCAGCTTTACCTCTCTTCTTTCTACATATCGTAACAGTGTGTAGGGATATAGGTATATAAGTGTGTAGGTGTGTAGGTGTGTATAGGTGTGTAGGTGTGTGGGTGTGTAGGTGTAAGAGTATATGGGTGTGTAGGTGTCAGTGTTTTCGGTGGTATACTTGGGGGCGTCAGAAGATTTCCTGGGGGCGTCATTTCAAAGATCTCGCCAATCCTCATGTTACGAGACCTGAAATCAGTACATGGACGTATCATGCTGCTGTCAAGACACAACCTGATAGGCCCACGGGGAGTTATGCGGGGCCTACGGAGCATTTACCCGGAAAATGTATTGATTAACTGCAGGTACTGTCCAGGTGCTGTCTTTTAGTATATGCGAAAGGCACAAGTATGAGGACTAACGTAAAGCCCTAATCTTCGAGCCTACGCTCCCGCTAAACTAGGTAGTACCGTACTTGCCGAGCGGAACCTATAAGTTCCGGCCTACCCACACCGTATATTACGGCCTACGGCTATAAGGCTAACCTCGCTGTCGTCGTATTTAAGGGCTAAATATCGTAATAGCTTTATTAGATAGATAGAAATCTCGTAGTAGTCTATATAAAACACGCTTTTTATATATTAACCTACCTTTTTATTTATTTATATAAGGCTAAGGCAGGTAAAATCGTAGCTTATAATCGTAACTATTATAAAGCTTAATTACTATCTGTATAGCTATTTATATAATGTTTTATATACTGTTTTATATACGCTCTATCGTCTGTTAGTATATCTGTTTACTTTATAGTACTTTATATTACTTAACTTAAATAGTACCTACTATATAAAGCCGACGTAATACCTAAATAGCGTTAGTAATACGGCGGCTTTAAGGTTAAGGACGCCGACCTTATAAAGGTTAATCCGGGCTAGTACCTACTTTTATAAGAGTTTCTCTTTATCACGGGCTAGAGCCTACAGGGGCTTCGGTATATACGGGCCGAAGCCTGTGCTATAACGCTATACCTGCGCTATAACGCTTAAAAGTAGTATAATCTCTGCTTTACGTACTACTATAGCAGCTACTTAGAATCTTCTCTTATAAAAGATTATAAATAGTAATAGAATCCCTTTTTATAACTACTTAAAGGCTAGTTTTTTATATATAATCTTCTATTTATTATAACAGACGATAGTACTATTAAAGAGCAGTTATAGCCTAAAACGATATTAAACGAGTTTTTACTTAAAATAAAGCGACTTACTTTTACGTTAAACCTCTTTTAATAGCTATAAAAGTAGTAATTCGAGGCCTATAAACGAAACCGTGTTAATAAATATAACGAACTTATATAAGTTATTTTAAAACTATACGAAAGTAGTAAAGTAAGCCGTTATAAACTATAAGAGCAGTTTATAAACGCCCTTTAAAAAGCCGAAACGAAATAAGCTATTAATTAAATTTATACCTAGTTATAAGCTAGTAATATATCGGCTATAAGAGAAGCGCCTCCCGATAAAAACCGAATAAAACCTGCTTTTACGTTTAAAGAACTACTATTTTTAAGCTTATATAATAACTAAGGCTTAAGACGTAATAATATAAACCGAGATTTTTTAACTAACAAAAAGCGTAAACTTTTCTTTTAGCCTAAGAAGTTTAATAGTAATCGGACGTGTTATTTCTTATAGAAAGCGTAGATAAAATATAAACTCGATCGGGATATAGACTTTATCGGTAATAATTACGATAAATACTACGCGATTTATAATCGCTTAAAAGAAGTAACTAAAAAGCTTATTAGCCTTTACTATACTACCGGTAAGCTTAATTAAAACTATAACTTTATCGTTTTTATAATATACTTTCGTAGTTATTACTATAATAAAAATATATTAGTATAAGTAAAATAAAAACTACTTAAAACTATATAAAGCGAAAATTAAAAATTTTTTTTATTTTATATAAACTAAAAATAAATACTTTTCGAGTTAAGAAAAACCTTTTAGCTTAATAAAGCTAAGCTTACTATTTTTTTAAAAGCGATTAATAATAAGCTAAAAAAAGAACTTATATTTATAAATATACCGATTTACTATATAAAATAAGTTAAAACTATATTTAAAATTATAAAAAATATAAAACGTTTAAGCTTAAAAAAGAAAAGTAATTACTTAGCTACTTTTTATATAAATACGTTTAAATAATCGAAATAATAAACGTTAATAATAATATATTATATCGCCGTTAATAAAAATAGCGATATTATAATAACCGGCGTAAACGTTATAAAAGCCGGATAAGGTAAAAAGTAGTAAACGTATTAAATAAGTAATAAAAAGATTTAATAACGTAAGAATAAAAACTTTTATTTATATTATACTCGGTTCGACTACTATATAAACTGTTATTATTTATTATTAATTACGCTTTTTTTATAAAGTAACGTTTAAGCTATTACTACCTAAAAAAAAAGAAAGAAAGATAAAAACCTAATCGGCTTTTAAACGGAAAATAAGTAGCTTTTATACTTAGTTATATATAAAAGCTAAAAGGTATTAAGTTCGAGTTAAAGGCTATAAAGCTATTTATAAACGGTTCTTTTTTTATAATTAACCTATTATATAATTAAATTAAGTTCGTTAACGTACTAATAAATACCGGCTATAAAAGCTACTTTATAGTTAGTAACTAGCTTATTTATAACCTTTGCTTTATACGCTTTCTTATTTCCTTTTATATCTTAAAATAAGTAGTAGGGTTTAAAACTATTACTTTTTTAGAAGTTATTTTAAAAATAATTTTCTTAAACGTCGACCTCGATAAATATAAATATCGCGTTTAAGCCTATATTATTTTATATTTATATTATAATATTATTTTAAAAACGTTATAAGCCGAAATAAAACGTATTACTTATACAGCTTATAAATATTATATTATAATCGAACGAGGAGGTAACTTTAAAGTATAAAAATAAAGGTTTATTTTTATTTTAAAGTATATCGTTATAAACGTTAATATACTTATCTTTAAAGCTAAAATATAGTAAGGTAAACGTTTACGAATAGTAATTATATAGCTTTTTATTATAACGCTTATAAATATTAATAAAGTACTTACTTTAAAAACCGAAGTATAAGTTATTAACTGCTTTTTATAAAGGTTTATTTATTTTATTAAACTTTTCGATAAAAATAAAAGAGATAAGCTTTTACTATACCGTTTAAAAGCTAACTACGAGATTTACTTTACTTTTAATATAAACGGTAAACTAGTTAAAGCCTTATAAAGCTCTTTATACAGAATATCGTAAAATAAGCTTTTAGTTTTTTATAAGATATTTACTAAGCTATTTAATAAAGGCTATATATAAGTAAGTAGCTTATTAATAAACGCGCTGGTTATTTTCGTTAAAAAGCTTAATAAAGGCGTTCGTTTTTATATAAACTATTATACTTTTAATACTATTACTTAAACGGATCGGTACCTTTTCTTTTTTATTAAGAAAATACTTATAAGTATTTTATAAGTAAAGTAATTTACTAAGCTTAATATCCGAACGGTTTTTTATAAGCTTTATATTAAAGAAGGAAATAAGTAGAAAATAGCTTTTTAAACTCGATTTAGCCTTTTCGAATAGTTAGTAATACCTTTTAGCTTATCCGAAGTACCTACTATCTTTTAACGATATATTAACTTAGTATTATATAAATACCTCGATATTATTTATTTAACGTACTTTAATAATATATTTATTTACTTTAATAAAATATACTAAAACTATAATATTAAGGTTAAGTAGATTTTAAACGTTTTATAAGCCGTAGGTTTTAACTTAAATATCTTTAAATATAAGTTTAGCGTATAGAAAACGAAATATCTTAGGTTTATTATTAAAGCCGAGGTCGGAATTAAAATAAACCCGGAAAAACTACTTATTATTAAAGACTAAAAAGCTTCGAATATATTTAAAAATATATATAACTTTTTTAGCTTTATTAACTTTTATCGGTAGTTTATTAAAAATTACTTAAAAATCGCCGGCCTTTTTTTACTTTTTATAAAGAAAAAGACTTCTTTTCGCTAAAAACCTAAGTAAAAAGCCTTTTTCGAATAGCTTAAATACTATTTTATTACCGAACTAGTTTTAGTTTAGTATAATTTAAACTTCTATATATTTCTTAAAATAAATAGCTTTAAGTATTCTTTAAAAAGCTACTTATTTTAGTAAAGCTATAATAAACTACTCCGCCCGGTAATATATTACTTATAATAACTTACGTTTATAAAAAGTAATTATAAAATCTATAATAAAGAACTCTTTACTATTATAAGCTACTTAAACGTATAAAACGTTAAGCTTTATAGTATAGCTTTTTTATTTACTATTTACTTAAACTATAAGAATTTAAAGTACTTTATAATAACTCGATATTTTTTAAAATAATAAGTTCGTTAATTAAAAGAACTCTTACGTTTCTACTTTTAGCTTAAATATTATAAAAAAGCCGTTATAACGTAACTAAATATACTATTTAAAAAGAAATAAGATATACCGAAAAGGATAAATAATAAACGTTTTATAAGTTAAGATATTTAACTACTTTATAAAGAATAGCTATTTTTAAAATAATATCGGAACGGCTTTATTTAACTTACTACTTTTATCGTTAATAGTAAGATAATTCTTTAAAACGAAAAGCTATTTACTTATAAAAACCTATAAAGCGTATAAGATACTACTTTTAAGTACGATACGAACTATCTTTACCTTATCGAAGCTATTTATAAAAAAGCTAAAAGCTTTTTTTTTAATATATAAACGATAAATAATATACCTTTTAACGTTTCGATTATAAAATACGAAATAGATAATAATTATATTTTCCGGTTTTAAAGGAATATATAGGTACTTAAGTAAAAGCTATTATATACTAGCTTTATTTAAAATACTTATAACTCTTATATCTTTAGCTACCTTAAGTAAAATATAACTATCTTATTACTTAATTATAAATACTTTTAGCTTAAAATATATCGTATAATACGTTGCTTTATAAAGAACTACGACGTTTATAAAAGGAAGACTATTTAGCGATACCGGAAAAAAAGCTTTTTTAAGCTTTTTTTAGTTTTTAAACAGATATAAAACGAGTTATTTATTAATTTTATAACTTACTTACTTTAAGAATATCCGAGAGACTCCGAGTTCTTTATAATTATTATAAATAAGCTAAGTAAGGCTATTACGTTTAAAGTTATAACTATAATAAAAGCTAAAGCTTATACTAAACGGTTTTTAAACTACTATTAACGATTTTATAGTTTCTTTAACGCTTTAACTAATAACTATGGCTTTAACTAAGTAAAGGGATTTTAAAAACGCTTTTATAATCTTATTAGTATTAAATAATAACTAAGTACTATATATTATCCCGAAACCGATAGTATTACCGAACAGGCTAACTAAAAGGTTTTTAATTACTTATAAGCTTTTATTATATATATTTAATTCGACTAAATCTTACTTTTCTTAAAAGCGTAGCTTATTATTAATAACTAAAATACTTTTATAATCGGTATTAGCTTATTTTTCCTTTAATATAGCTATTATACCGAGCTAATTTAATAAGTATAGCGTTTAGCTATACCGGCTTATAAGTTATATATTTAAGCCGAAGACTTTATATAACGGTTTAAAGATATAACGGAATTTATTTAAGTAGTTATAGCTATTACTTAATAAAGGATAAAGGGAGTAGCTAACTAACGGTATAGCTTTATAAAGCGCTTTATTATTAGGGATTATACTTAATTATTTTTTAAAAATATTTAAACTAACTAACCTTTTAAGAAACTTACTTAGCTATATAAAAAGTATTATATATCTGCTATAATAAACTTTTATATTATAAAACTAAAAGTACTATTAAATATATATTTACGTTTTTATATAGATCTCTTATTAAAAGCGAGTAGCGACCTGTTTTTATTTTAAGCTTTTTACGATTATTAGCTACCTTTAATCGTTTTAAAAAAGAGCGGAAATAAGGTAAAGCTTAAGTACTATATTAAAACTATTTTTAATATATATAAAAAGCCGGTATAAAGTAAACTTAAAGTAAATATAATATTAAAACGTAAAGTTTACGTTAAATAGGTTAGTTAAGTTTAGCCTTTTTAAAAACTATTAAAAAACTTCGAAGATATAGCTATATTCGATAAGTATAAAAGCCGTTACGAATTAGCTTATAACTATAACGGTCTTTTTATATAAATAAAAAGAAAATCTATTATATTATAGTTATAGTAATTCGCTATAATAAGTTATTACGTTTTTATTATTAATATAGTAAACGGTTAATACTAAATAATATAAAAACTTATATTATTTCGTACTAATAAGTACTAACTTATTATATAAGCCGAAACGATAAAGTAGTATTAATAAGATAGAATTTAATTAGTTTAAAAAGAGTAAGCTATTTAATATTAACTATATACCTACTTAAACTATAGACTTTCTTTTCTTTTAATAGTAGTAGTAACTCTTTACGTTTTTATCTTTCTTTTTAAACTTATTAAACCGAGCGAAAAAACAGCTTATAACGTATTTATATATACGATTATACTAGCTAACTTTCGTTCGAATCGTAGTTTATATATAAAACGATAAAGTTTTTAATTTTAACTACTTTATCCTTTAATTTACTAAACTTAACCGTTAAAAGACAGACGGTAGTAATAAAACTTTAAATAAGCTTATTTTTCTGTTTTTAAAAAAGAGTTAGCCGTTACTTAACGAATATAGTACTATTTACTATTTATATAATAAGCTTAAACCTCGTTATCTAAGTTTATACTAATAATATATAAGCTGTTTATAGCTTAAATACTATTACTACCCGAGTTATTTACCCGAGTATCTTTTTTACTTTATAATTACTTATAGGCTTAAATTACTATAAGACCGGCGGCGTTTTACGTCTTTATAGAATTTACGAAAACGAGTTAACCGTTTAAAGCCTGCTTATAATAAAAAAGGGAAAGGCTTACTATAATTTTAAGAATTAAACTCTTTTATCTTTTTAGTTAAGGTTTTAATAGCTTCGATTAACTCCGGGTATTTAAATAGTTACCGAGTAGGTTAATACTATAATATAAACGGCTTTTAAAAGAAGAAACTTACCGGAGTATATAAGTAACCGGTGTTCTTTCTGTTATTATTATACGTATAAAACGTATAACAGGCTTTTTAACTTACCGAAGGGGTTAGTAAAGTATAAGCTGTTTAAAATAAGCTTTCGACTAGCTTACTATTTATTAAGGTAGTTATAGCAGAATATATTAAGATTTTTAGTTAAGTAGTAAATATATTTAAAGTAAAAAACTTTATAAATATTATTAAGGTAAGTAGCTAAAGCGTTATAAAAGAACTAAGCTTTAACTTTTTAGATATGATTTCGTTTCTTTTAGTTAGTAGTAGCGAACGTTTTACTTATAGACGACGTATAGGTAAAAAACGACGATAAGCCGCGTTTTCGTTTTTTAACTATAGTAAATAAACGTTAAGGATTAAGCCGTTTATAAACGATATAGAAATAGCTATATAGCGGCTTAAAACCTTTATCGTAATTAAAATAGAAAGAAAAGGGGAGGGGGGTATTTATAGTAAGGTTAACGGTTAAAAGAAAAGGAAAGAGAAAGGGTACGTTCGAAAAGCTACGAAGGGTAACGGACTTAAATAGGTAACGTTAAAGGTTCTTATAAGCGTACTTTTATATAACGCGCGGCGTATAGACCTTTAAGGTTAGGAATATACTTAAAAAGAGAGGGGTTAATATTACGGGCTAGAGCCTATAAGGGCTTCGGTATATATAGGCCGAAGCTTACGCTATAACGCTATACCTACGCTATAACGCTTAAGAGCAGTATAATTTCTGCTCTGCGTATTACTATAGTAGCTACTTAAAATCTTCTTTTATAGAAGATTATAAACAGTAATAGGATCCCTTTCTGTGACTACTTAAAGGCTAGCCTTTCACACTCTTTAACGTATAGTCGAAACGCGGATTTAATAATACAGATAACTACTCTTAAAAGGCCTTAGCTAACAGCTCCTTTATTATTAAATACTAGTATTATAAATATAATAACTAAAAGGTAAAGTTTAAAAACGAAGGTATTATAGCTAAAATAGGTAACAGCTATACTATATACCTTACGCGGATAACTATAATAAAGACGTTTAAAGTAGTAGATAGAAACTTAAAAAATAACTTAAAATCTGTAAGTATATAGCCCTGCCTATATAAAACAGATTACTTACTATAATTAAGGTTTTACTTAAGTACTACGGCCGTTACGGCGACGACTATAATCTAATATACTATAATACCGTATACTTTTTAAACGGTATCGTAGCTGCTATTAAAAAATATCTCGAACGTAGCTACGGCCTAAAAAAAACCTAAGCTAATAATATATAAAAAAAGGACGTCGAGTTATAACGGCAGGTAAAATTATATAAGGTATACGATATACGGCTTATTAACTTAGTCGTCTTTCGTAACTAAGAAAAATCGATTTAAGTAAAAAGACTAGCTAAAAAGGCGTTAATTAGCGATAGCTTTATATAGTAGTAATAAGTAAAACGTTATATTAGTTAATAAGTATAGTAAGTTAGCTATTATTAACTCGGGAGGATTAAAACTTACTTTATATAAGCGTAAAGAAGTCTTTAATTAGTTATACGAAAAAGAATTACCTTATTAGATTATTAATTTAAATAATAACGAGAAAGGTAAATAATAACAGATATTTTATAACGTAATGTTTTTATCGCTTAAGCTTAATAAAGCAGTTGTAGGTATAACGTTATAAAAATATAGCCGTTTTATATTACTTAATAGCTTATATAAAACTAACTATTTAAGCTAATATCTTTTTACTGTTTAATCTTATAATAATTACGAGTTATAGCGGTAAAGCGTTTTCTTTTTAACGTAAAGCTAATACGTATAGTTAATCGAAAACTGTTTAACTACTATAAATAACCTTATATTAAGCTAACAGCTAGAATAAGTAATAAACGACGATTCGAATACTAAATAGAAAGGCTTTTATAATTTCTTATGTTATAATTAAAGTAAGTAGGTTATCTCTTTACTTTATTAAAAATACTAAATAAATATAATCGAAAGGCGTTTACCTAATAAAGCATTTAACGTTTTCTATAAATAGCTACGTTATATAGTATATAACGTAGTTAACGAAAAGGAGTATACGATATTCTGTTAAAAGGCCGTTAACGCTATACTTACTATATACGTTATATAGAGAGAGTATTTAAGAAAAAAGCTATTAAGGAGTAAAAACGCTAGGTAGGTATTATAAGCGAGGTAAGTTTTAGCCGTTATACTTTATTAGTTTTATTAGCTAACGTATTAGTTTTATAGTAGATTTTATATACCTGTTCTTTTTTAAGTATTTATAATATTTCCTTTAAAAAGCTTTTATAGCTATTTAAAAAAGAATAGGTTTAAAAGAATAATAAATAAGTTTACCTTTTTAAAAACCGTTTAACGCGTTTTTAATATATATACGTAGTAGTATAGAAAAGCCGAAAGAGTAGCTACTAAGGCGTAGGTAAGAAAGCTACTTAATCTTTATTAGTATTCTAATTACTTTAACGGCTTATTTAAAACCTTTTAATTACTTTAAATAAAGTATATTTATAAAGCTAAAAAAGATAACTATAACGACGATAACCTTTATTATAATACCGACGTATATAGGCTAAAGTACTTATATTGCTTTTAACGGCGATAGCGCTTAATCTACGCTTATATATAGAGGAAATACCTTTTTAAAGGCGAGAAGATCTTTAAGGTAAACTTTAAGCAGGTTTATATACCTTTTAAGTAAAAAGGCTAGCTTATTTACTACTATACTTTTAATAACCTTTTTATAATATATACTTAAAGTAGTATAAAACTCGAATAGTAAAAACGTAGGTACGTATAAACTCTACGATTATAATTAATTTAATAATACTTATAAACTAACGATAGCTTTAAGCGATACCTTAACCTTATATAGAAAACTTAAAATAATTATATAATAGTTAAAGAGATCTGATTTAAAAGGATTAAACAGCTTAAAGTAATGTAGTACGCTTTAGCCGAGATATCTATTAGCTTTAATAATAAAGGCTAATTTTTACTAAAGATTGTAAACGGCTTAAATAGCCGCTTTTTCTTTAAAGCTATAAATATATAACAGGTAGTATAAGATAAGCTAGCGGTAATAAAGCTTATAACTATACTGTAAGATTTATAGTTAAGTACGTTTATCGTATTTATATAAATAAGTATAACTTTAAAACTATTTATATAGTATTTACTAATAATCGGCTTTAATAAACGATAACCTTATATTCCTTTATAAAGGTAAAGTAACTTAAACCTCTTATATAACTTAAACCTTTTATATAATAACTACTTTTTATAATAACCTTTATCGTAATACCTTTACTTATAATACCCCTACTTATATAACTATATATACCTATAGGCCTTATAACATTATAACGGCCGGGGCCTTTTATATAAGACTAGTTTTCGTATATAGTAACGCTTACTTTCTTTAAGTAAAGTATATAGCTTAAGCTAAACGGCGTACTATTATAGTTAAGCTTTTTAGCCTTATATAAACAGACGCGAGATTTAAACGTAACTACGCTTATAATATTAAAAAAACTACAGCTAAAGGTCGTAATAACTTTATTTACTATATTACCTTAATAAGGCGATAGCACTTTATAACGGTATATATAAAGCGTTTTAAATAATTCGGATAAGTTTACTAAAAGGTTATTTAGTATACCGATATACCTTTTTGCCTTAAAATAGTCTTATAGCTATTATAATATCTTTTTAGCTATAAAAGGTATAGTAATACCTTTAACTATAACTTTATTAATATAAACGATTTAAAAGCCGTTATATAAAGTTTTTATATAATATATACTTATAGCTAATAAAACGTCGTACGGTATTTCTAACGATTTAAAAGATATATTAAAAAGGCTACTAATACTATAGTAAGTGCCTTAAAACGTATAACCGCGCGCTTAACTAATAAGGTAACAGATCTCGTAATAGCTACGGCGATAAAGCTATAGCCGTAGGCTAAATATAGTAGGCTAGATAGTGTAATAGTACTAGGCGAGCGGGCTTATAAGTAAGTTTTAGTAGTACCCCGCTTATATAAGACTTAACTAATATACTAGACCTGCTAGCGGGTCTCTTAATCGGGGCACCTGCTAGAAAGGGTATCGGGTTGTGCCTTTCGCAAATACCGAAGCTCTGTTATCCAACGGTGGATACTCTTCTAGCACAAAAATACCGAGTTCGTGCAGCTTGCTCCCGATCCAGGAAAGTCGGTTCTCAACCAGAGGAGACTAGGGAACGGCGGTAGGACCGCCTGCCGAGAAGGCCTTCCGTTAAGAAGGATCGGAAACTTAATAGCTAGTTAGTTAGATAGTTAAATACGCCGCTTAGGCTGCTCCGGATCCGATAGAGTAACGCCCTTCGAGCGTTACTCTATCGTCTCCTCCGCAGCCTTAAGCAGCGAGATAATTAACTAACTAACTAACTTACTAGCTACTTTACTAACTAACCTATTAGCTAACTTACTTATATACTTACCTACTTACTTACTTACTTAATATCTAGATAACTAACTTACTAGCTACTTTACTAACTAACTTATTAGCTAACTTACTTATATACTTACCTACTTACTTACTTACTTAATAACTAAATAACTAACTTATTAGCTATTTTAATAGCTAACTTACTAGCTAACTTATTAGTTAACTTACTTACTTATTTACTTACTTATTTACTTACTTACTTAATAATTATATAACTAAGTTATTAACTACTTTACTAGCTACTTAACTAACTACTTTACTAGCTAACTTACTAGCTAACTTACTTATTAGCTATTTTACTTATTAGCTATTTTACTTATTAGTTAATTTACTTAATAGCTAAGTTACTAGCTAAGTTATTAGCTAACTTACTAGCTAACTTAGCTATTTACTTACTTACTTACTTACTTACCTACTTACTTAGTTACTAACTTACCTACTTACTTACTTACTTATTTACTTACTAACTTACTTACTAACTTACTTAATAATTAACTAGCTAACCTACTAACTACTTTACTAGTTAACCTACTAGCTAACCTACTTACCTACTTACTTACTTACTTATTTATTTATTTACTTATTTAATAGCGAATTTACTTACTAGCTAATATATTAGCGAACTTACTAAGTAACTTACTAAGTAACCTACTAACTTACTTACTAACTAACCTACTTACTTACTTATTTACTAACTTATTTACTTACTTACTTACTTACTTACCTACTTACCTACTTACCTACTTACTTACTTACTTACTTACTTACCTACTTACTTACTTACTTACTTACTTACCTACTTACTTACTTACTTACTTACTTACTTACTTACTTACCTACTTACTTACTTATCTACTTACTTACTTACTTATCTACCTACTTACTTTTTTACTTACTTACTTATTAGCTAACGTATTTACTAATAAACTTAATTACTAGCTTATTAGCTTACTTTACCTACTTACTTATTTACTAGCTTATTTACTAATTAAGTAGCTTATTTATTTACTTATTTACTTACTTACTTACTTTTAATTTACTTACTTATCTACTTACTTATTAATTAACCTACTTAGTTACTTACTTACTTACTTAATACTTAAATAACTAAATTACTAGCTATAATATAATAGCGTTAGCTTAAGGGTTACTTAACTTAACGCGCTTATATATAAACTAAGTAACCTTTTAAGCTTTACTATACCTTAGTATTTAAACCTTCGATTAAAAGGGCTTAACTATACTTAAGCTTTCCCTTTCTTTTTAAGTAAAATGCTTATATTATATTAGAATTATAGCTTTACTTTTATTATTCTAATATATTATAATACTAGCTACTTTAATAACTACTTTACTAGCTAACTTACTAGCTAACTTACTAGCTAACGTATTAGCTAACTTACTAGCTAACTTACTAGCTAACTTACTAGCTAACTTACTAGCTAACTTACTAGCTAACTTACTAGCTAACTTACTTACTTACCTACTTACTTACCTACTTACTTACCTACTTACTTACTTACTTACCTACTTAGTTACTAGCTAACTTACTAACTAACTTACTAAGTACTTTATTAGCTAACCTACTAGCTAACTAACTTATTCACTTACTTACTTATTTATTTATTTATTTACTTACTAGTTAATTTAATAGCTAATTTAATAGCTAACTTTTTAACTAACCTACTTACTTACTTACTTACTTACTTATTTACTTACTTACTTACCTACTTACTTATTTACTTATTTAATAGCGAATTTACTTACTAGCTAATTTACTAGCGAACTTACGTACTTACTTACGTACTTACTTACCTACTTACTTACTTACTTACTTAGTTACTAACTAACTTACTAACTAACTTACTAACTAACTTACTAACTAACTTACTAACTAACTTACTAACTAACTTACTAACTAACTTACTAACTTACTTACTTACTTACTTACTTACTTACTTACTTACTTACTTACTTACTTACTTACCTACTTACTTACTTACTTACTTACTTAATTACCTACTTACTTACTTACTTACTTACTAACTTACTAGCTAACTTACTAGCTAACTTACTTATTTACCTACCTACTTACTTACTTACTTACCTACTTACTTACTTAATTCGAATCTAAAGGCTTATATAAGCCTTCGGTAAAGAAAAAGAAAGGGAAAGTCTAGGGTTCAGGTTAAGAACCTTAAGAACCTAGAGAATTAAAACTATAAGCTTTAATAGTAAGCCTACCCTAAGAGCTACGATTTAATTAAATATACCGTTTAATAGCCCTTTTTCTATAGATTTAGATTTAGGTATCTACGTCTTAATCGGATTAAAACTCGAGCGTACATCTTAGTTTAAACTTAAGGTCTTCGGTAGAGAGGAAGAGAGGGAAAGGCTAGGGTTCGGGTTAAGAACTTTAGAAACCTAAGGAATTAAGACTATTAGCTTTAATAGTAAGCCTACCTTAAGGGCTACGATTTAATTAAATATACCGTTTAATAGCCCTTTTTCTATAGATTTAGATTTAGGTATCTACGTTTTAATCGGATTAAAACTCGAGCGTACATCTTAGTTCGAACCTAAGGTCTATTACAAACGGCCTTATCGTAGGCCTTCGGCCTTATCGTAAGCCTTAAAGTGACTGTAAGTCTTCCGGCAGGCATTAAAGGCCTTACAATCTCTAGTTCTCTTAGCCGTTCGACGGCTAAAAACACTGCTTTCAGCAGCCAATCAGATCCTCTAGACGGGTGCTGTAGCGAATCAGCATGATTGTAATTCAGAGCCAATCAGAATCAAAAACAGGTGGCACAATCTTAAGGGCAACAATTTCTGTGTGCTCGCCCGCCTTGTAAAACAAACATCAACCTTCCTAACGGAAGGCATTCGTCATGAGGAGAACACAAAGTCCCCATTAATGATTGTAGGGTCATCTGGCCCTCGTTAGCAGTCTTCTTTTCCCTTCCCCTCCCCTCATATATAATCATGGGATGTAGGAAATTTGCCTGAATGGATTAATCCACACGACACCTGTCAGGCTTGGTGGTTGCGGTGACGAGTAAGACACACTAGTTTGTGGCTTTCCCATCCTCGGTCTGCACTAATCAAATTACCATACTGCCATGTGGCGTGAAAGAAATTCGACAAACCACAGATTGTAATTCGACAGAGCGTGGACCGGGGAACTCATCGATGCCCCCTTTAGAGATTTGTTGCTTCCGTGGAGGAATTACTTCGAGGCGTCCACATTTTATGCAGCTGGGGTATGACATGGGGACTCCCCAACTTGGGCTGCGTGGGCAAACAGAGAGCCAACAGGCCCACCGTTAGTTGCGTCATGGACAAAGAGCTATAAGCCGGAGATCCACCCAGGTGCCATGGTTCGTCCAGCAAGTTCTCCCTAGCCATAATCCAGCTGGCAGCAACGCCGCCATTATTCCTAGCTTCCTACCTTGCTGTACGCATCAGGCTCCCTATTCAGACTAGCACAAAAGCGGACAATTCCTTGTACCAGGGGGGAGGAATACCTGGGTATCTGCTGCTTGGACGGACATCCCGTAAAAATGACGTGGAAGGCTTTGGTCCTTTTGGGGGCTTTATAACTTATAACAACGAACTATTCGACGACAACGACGATGATGGGAAATTCCCAGACAACTTCACACTAATATCGGAATATCAGCACACTGTTGCGCCCACACCCACTGAGCCCCGTGACGACTCACAACCCTCCCGTGTCGCGAAGATGAAGTCGTCCAGGAATGAGAACGGGGAGCGGATCCACAAGAAGGCGAAGCCCCGTCACATCGGCCCCATGGAGGGCCACCTGATCGCTGCCGTGGGAGAGTTCGTCGGCACATTTTTCTTCCTGTGGATGGCCTACTCCGCGCAGTTGATGGTCATCAACCAGGCCTCAAGCGCGTCTCTGATTGGTGGCGCAAGTAGCCATACTGTCGTCTATATCTCCCTGATATATGGCCTCTCGCTCTTGGTCAACGCGTGGGCGTTCTACAGGATCTCAGGAGGTCTCTTCAACCCAGCCGTAAGGATCATATCCCCGCCCCCGTAACATTGCTCCCGGATTGTCACATATTCGGTATACTAACTAACCATGCTTCTAGGTGGCATTGGGCCTCAGTCTTTCCGGACAACTACCATGGCTACGAAGTGCGTTTTTGATCCCGTCGCAACTCATCGCTTGTATGTGTGCTGGAGGCTTGGTATCTGCAATGTTTTCGGGTCCCAACGGTATCACAAAAGTCAACACAACCCTGGCCCCGGAGACATCCATTGCCCAGGGACTATTCATCGAGATGTTCATGACTGCTGAGTTGGTCTTTGTTGTCCTGATGCTTGCCGCCGAGAAGTCCAAGGATACGTTCATCGCTCCCATCGGGATAGGTCTGGCGCTTTTTGTCGCCGAGCTTACAGGTAAGAATAGGGAGACGTCGCTGTGATGCAAGCGTACAAAAGCTAACAAGGCAACGCAACTATAGGCGTTTATTACACGGGCGGCTCGTTGAATCCTGCTCGCAGTTTCGGCTGTGCCGTGGCTGGCCGGAGTTTCCCTGGCTATCACTGGATATACTGGCTTGGGCCTGTGATGGGAGCAGCCATCGCATCGGGTTTCTATCGCTTTGTGAAATGGGCGCATTATGAGGAAGCCAACCCTGGACAAGATCATATCAACCCCCACACTCCTCCGGAGGAGGAGGAGG
The DNA here is from genome assembly GCA_023375675.1 of Cytospora piceicola. NCBI lineage: Eukaryota > Fungi > Ascomycota > Sordariomycetes > Diaporthales > Cytosporaceae > Cytospora > Cytospora piceicola. Next base: position 305,687 of record JALQBC010000033.1, on the reverse strand, counting down.
TATGAATAGCCTGAGAATACATTGTGGTTTTGCAATGTCATCTAATTTGCGAAGGGTACTCCGGCGTTTTTTCGAGTCTAAGTAGCAGACAACACTGGAACGATTTTATCAAGTTTTGCGGCACGTAACTAGGCAGAAGCGGTCCTACTGAAGAGTAGTGGAATATGGTCATCAAGTCGTCAACAGAAATTACGATCACGAGACAATCCTGGCTCGCCTTAATAACAACCACGAAGGGGATACATGATCATCTGGGGATCCAAACACGATCCGTTCGAGATAGGATTCCTTCATGGAGGCCGTGTTCCAAAATTACTATAGTGTCGGCAGCGACGTTCCCAGTCTTTAAATAATGATATTCAGCTTCGACACATTCGTACTGGGATATCTCAGATATCAAAGCAGTCGAGAGAAATTTTTGATAGGACATTATGAGGAGTTGAAAAAGTTACAAGTTGATTGTCTGACATTCTTTCTGGTTGCATCAATCTTGTCAACGTTGTACCCTATTCTCTCCCTAAGATCCATTGACTTCTCCACTGTTTCCAATCGACTAATTCATGGCACACATTTGCAACACAACATTGAATCTAGGACGATCTTTGCCACTCTACGTATCTCTCCATCCCCGTATGACCAGAGCCGAGCTTCTGTTTGAACTCCTCTTTCGCTCCCTTCTGATTTGGCCGCAGATTCACTCGCATGGGCCATTCACCCACGATGGTGTTCCGGGGCTTCATCCTCATGCCAACCGCTTCTCCGGCCCCGCGAAAGTCTTCGAGCTGCATGTACCTACACAGCCAGATTAGATATGCTCAGGATGATGATCTTGTAGCTCAAGAATCACGCGAAGGAACTGTTTCTCTTACCTGTTGAAGAACTTGTCGACATCCCGGACCATATCTTTGGCTGCAGAGGCCCGCAGGACTTCAGCGTCGTTGGCATTATTCCCCGGCGGCACTGATGGCGGAAGGTATGTGATGACCTTCATCAACTCTTTCCTTGTTTCCTGGTATTTATCCATCGGTGAAGTGGCCTCCTGAACTGCGTTGAGAAACAGCGTTATGAGAGTGGCATAGGGGTTGTCCTCCCGCGGGCAAAGACGAGGTACAAATAGAGCCAGTGTTTGCTTGATTCCCAGGTAGCCACGGTCGGAGATGTTCGATACCTAGGCATAGATCAGTATTTCTGCAGCCTCATGCGGCGGGGAGGCCCTTCGCCGATTGCCCAGGAGGTAGAAATCATGATGCATACCTCGATCCTGTCGTAAAATGTACTCGCATGAAGTAGACGTGGAACGACCTGCCCAACGTCACCCTGGTAGAGCTGAAACTTCACGTCCAGAGATCGAAGACGGCTGTGAAAACCGACCAACGTGGAACGGACGTATTGATGCAGCTTTCCATTCACATCGCCTCTGGCCCTCGTGCGGATGCTCAAAACTTCAGAAAGCGGCCAGCCTTCTAGGGGATCAGCTGAATCCTTCATAGGCCACTCATCTGCCGTCTGGAAGAAGGTACTGTACCTCGAAATTAGCCAGTATTCCCTCAATACTTCATAGAAGTGTATATAGGTTGGTATGCCTCACGGATTCGGGATCGTGTATTGGTTGCGAGGCTGACCGAAGGGCAGCAAGATGCCGTCCTGGCGGAACTTGTGGGTACACATGCGCCAGCCAGAGTCCATCTGCTCGAACAGCTTCCGGTGAATGTGGTCTATTCGTTGTGGCGCATTCATGATCGTAGAACGGACTTCTTCGGCGCGATCCGCTGTCAGGCCCTCTGGGACTTTCAGGTAAGACAGTAGAGACTCCCACATGGCCCTTGTCAGAAGGACTCTCAGGGACCCCTTGCCCTCTGCGAAGGTCCATGTCTTGCGAAATAAGTCGTGAGCCGATTTGTTCTTGATCTTGGAGCACACATCTCCGACGAGATCCGCTAGTGTGTCCAGCTTTTGTAGGCATAGCTGGGTGATCAGGGTCGAGTACCACAGTTGGAGGACACAATCGGCCGCTTCTTCACCGTCCTCAATTGTGTAGAATAAGAGTAGAAAGATGATGTTTCTTGCAACGATGTCCATATCACGGTCGTTGATGTCGACACTGAGACCGCTGGAGAACCCCTCCGGCAGGGAATTGATGGTTCTCACCACATTACGTAGATCTCCGGACGCTGGCATGCACCGGTTTGTTAGCTAGAGCACAGCCGGACAGACTGCTGAAGAATACCAGTGCTTACCCGCGAAGAGCAAGTTCATGTGCTTGTTGTAAGCCTTGCCCTCATTTGCTTCTAGGTTGATGATGTCTAATGCAGGCACATTGCCCCAGAGGAATTTGGAGCGACCGAAAGGGATGAAAGGGGCAATGTTGTTGCCCACGAAAGCCGGGGACCGCCCCTCTCGCTCCCAAGAAGGCCGCCAACTGCTCTTCAGAAGTTCGGATTTGCAGTCCTTCTTGTGGACTGGCCAGTGAGATACCTGGCAGTCCTTGCTGCAGTACTGAGAGGAGGAGGGTCAATAAGTCAGCATGCGACGATGTCAAAATAGGAAGTAACCCGTGAATCCATATCTCCCATGGGTTTCAAGACGTACAGTCACCAGGTGGCAATTGGCACATTCCATGGTGCCATCCTTTTCACATGGTGAGCGACGTTCTGGGCCTTCGTTTGCACAAGCTGATCGTGCTGGAGTAGCCATGGTTGGAACTGCGAAGCTTCAGGTCTGGTTCGTCAGCCTGTTGTCATGTAGATCATGAATGAGAGCGGGAATAAGACGAGGAAAGAAGTTTCAAGAGACATAGCCTTTATAACTTGATGATGACTGGGTTGAGATGGCATGTCCACCGGTAAGAAGACCAAGTCAGCCAGTTCCATTGGAGGAAATGAAGTTGTCCAAAAACCCATACCCCGCTGGCAAGATGGCGGGCCTCACGCATTTGCATACCACCATACTTCGAAGAAGAAACAACTCACCTGTTACGCCGCGGATGGGCACCATGCTTCGAAGCAGAAGAAACAACTCATCTGTTACGCCGCGGATGGGTACATGATTGGCTGCTAGCGTGCAAGTCTTCGAGCCAATGCTTGCCAGTGGAGGAGGGGGAAAGGGCGCGCGGAGGAACATTTGTCACACGCTACTAATATATCTGAGAGGACTTCGGGAAGAGGACGGTCTATGCTTGCCAGAGAGTTCCATAATTTGACAGGCGTTGGCTCCGGAGGGCTTTGATGATCGACGCTTGACTTATTAGCCGGCTTGGAAAACTTTCCGTACGAATGAGTCCAGTGTCCATCCGCACCAGCCAGTGATATCCAAGGTAAAGCGTATACAAAGACATGGAAATGGAGAGTTTGCGACCCAGACATGAACAATGGCCATGAGTGAGCAATATGTAATAGCAATAAAGAGAAAAATTTTGCTGATTCATTAACATTGCCCAATAATCATATGCACCCAAGTAATACCATCTATTCCAATACTGGAGCGCTCCCCATGGACATCTCTTCACCCACTCTAGCGCCGCCGTATCCGACCCAACCCTCCTTTTCAAAGAATCCAAAAACAAGATCGTAATCCTCAAATTGGTGAACAATCCGGTCGACACGTTTATACCCAGAAATGGCCTCGGTCCGGTTCTTGCGAAGACCAAATGGGTCCGGATTGCGGAAGGCTCCGGTACCCTTGGCCTCGAACAGTGTGATGATGAAACGGCCTGGCTTGAAGATACCAACAACATGCTCAACGATTTCACTAGTCTCGCGGCCGTTCTGTCCGCCTGGGACATTGGTCTCAAACGAGGCGAAGCTGCAGTTCGGCTCGGGGGTGACATGGACGGTGAAGTAGTGCGCCACGCCGGCAGTCTTCTTGACATCGTCGTTCACCTCAGCATCGGCATGGACCGGGGCGGGGATGACGGCGTTGGCGGAGAAACCGCAGGGCGAGAATTGATAGGCGTCGATGCGGGCATCGGGGTACTTGGATGATGGGTACACACCCGACAGACCGCAGGTCTCCGAGACGACGGTACCCAGAGCATGGCCCTCGGTGGTCAGTTGCTCCAGGTCTGTGGGGCCCTGCAAGCCGTCTGGGCCAGTGCCGTTGTTGAAGACATCAACAGTCTCGTCATTCGCAGGAACCCGTTCACACGCGACCGCACTCGCGTGCGATAGGTAGAACTGCTTGGCATTCTCAACGTCAAGGTCCGTCATCAGGATCTCCAGTGTCTCGTCCTGGTAGTCCTCTCCGGCTTCGATTTGCGGGAAGGAAGACATCAGACCTGTTGGGATCTTGGCTGGACGGGTGGGGCTGTTTCCGTCCTTCTCGCTGTTGGGAGTACGTGGCGGAGTAATCTCGCTGTCTGGAGTAGTGATGTAGAGGTACCAGTGGTCGCCATTCATCTTGCCAACGAGGTAGGCGCTGCCACCGTCGAAGAGGTTGTCAAGAAATTTGACCTCGTCATTCCAGCTGCGGTGGGGACCGCGCTGCTTGTCGGGGAAGAGGAAGTTCTTTCGGCTGTAGAAGACACGGTATGGAGACGCCATGGCGTTCTCGTCCTTCAATTCGGGAACATTGTGGAAGGGGAACCCAGCCTCCACAGCGGCAATGCGGAGAAGACGCCTCAGGCCAAGGAGCAGGGTGGTGGTGCCACAAGTCTTGAGGATGAGCTTGTGGGGGAAGACGAACATGCTCGACTCAGACAAGAGGTAGGCATCCATTTGCTCAGATGAGACGACAGACAACACCTCGCAGTGGACAAGCTGGAGCATCTCCTTCCAAATATCGGACGAGACGCACATGAGCCCATTTTCGTTGGCTCCAGTAGGAAGAGCCGAGGGGCTGGGAGCGAACCAAACTTCCAGCAACTTCTCGGGGCCCTCAAATGCATTGCTCGAGTCTAGATCGGCGGCGACATCGTGGTTGATGGTCAGAAGCGGAGCACCCTCCGAAGTCGAAGTCGACAAGACGGGGTTGGCCGAGACCTCAAGATCAACCATCTCCAAATATTATCTGCTTTGAGAGCAGCGATCGCGAGGGTCGAGTATCGAGATGGAACCGAATGGGGTCCGGTCCGGCAGGTCGAAGGAAGAGAACTTTCTTCCGCGGGACACTAACTGCCAGCTCAAACAGACCTTGCGGCGTCCGTTTGGAGGAGTAGGCCCACAGGACAGTGGTCTCTCGTGAGTGCTGGCGGAAGCCAGCTACAGGTGGATGGTGTGTAGTATAAACGTCTCACGTATGGGACGTTAAGGAGGTCGAGCGGGGAGAGGAAGGATGAAAACCTGCGACGACGGAATGGTGGGCTGCTTGGAATTCGTGTGCCCTGGGGCGGTTGCGAGGCCTGACGCCGATACCTATGGTGGAGTATCGGTGTTTTGATAGCTATATAGCTATAGGTATTTGTAGCTTCGAGGCCTGGTTCGTTTGGGGCGCGTCGAGTTCAATTCGAGGCGGAGGATGTGATCGGACGTGGCCGCGGAGCTCGTAGAATGAATCTAGCGAGACGTTGCGACGTTGTCGAAGGTCGTAATTATTTCTCGTGACGATGAGGTCTTTGAGATGGGAAAATTTTCTTATCTTGGAAATGCATTTGGATGGTGGGGTTTTTGGTTGGGTTTCTTCTTTTGATTTGGGGCAGAGCGTCGCTAGCGTCACCGCTTTTACCCCAGGCCGTTTCTAAGTACCGTACCCCAGTGTCGCACCGGTCATATGTACTGAACCAACGGGATACCCTGCTATATATAGCTTGGTGATCTACTTACCAAGGTATGCTGGTATGTAGCGTATACGGTAGTAGAAATTTGGGTCACAATTGGTCGGAACTGCACCCACCTGGGCGGCAATCTTCATACAAAGCTCAAAGTTGGAATGAATGGAGGGCAAAGCCTCATATTCTGCCTATGTTCATCCCATCTTGTCTTCGCTTCTTCAAGATGTCGCACAAAGCTCTGTCTTTGTGCGGAGAGTGTCATCGGATGAGGCCAAAAGCCTAGATGCCCATTGGAGATTCCCCCGAAGCTTCCAAGGTTCTTCCACTAGATTTGGGCATCTCATGCTGAGTATCTCATATTAGAATCTCTCCATGTTGGGAACGGCCTCGGTTCTTCAAACTGATATGTCGCTAGTCTAGTGCTCTTCCTCCCCTTTTCAAGGGCCTGCCGCTGCAGCTGTGATTACTCCATCCGTGATTGTTTTGAACACTGGGTAGAGAGCGCAGTGTTGATATTTCAAAGCCAAGGCCTGACCGTCATCTACACCCTGTTCGAGCGCCGCTCCGCCGTCGCTGGGATCTTCCTTTGTAGCACCAGACATGTCATGTCCATTGAGCACTGTCCCCTCGGGATACCACGGTGTTTTCCCTGTCGTAATCATCTTCGTAAATTGTGGGTCGATAGGAACGCTGCCCAGGAGCTGCGTCCCGAAGTCGTGTGCCAGAACCTGCCCGCCGCCCTTGCTAAAGATGTAGGTGCATTCCGAGCAATGCGGACACACGAAGCCAGACATGTTCTCAACGATCCCTATGACGTTCAATCCTGTTTTCCTGCAGAAGTCCAGCTCCTTGCGCACCATGGCGGTCGACATATCCTGCGGCATGGTCACTAACACTGCGCCCGCGAGCTGCTCCGGCCGCGCCAGTTGTAGCAAGTACTCCACGGCGGATATATGTTCGTCAGACGTTCCAGGTGGTGTGTCGATAAGCAGGTAGTCTGTCTCGTCCCATGCGACATCTGTGAGGAATTGTTTGATCATGGCCGTCTTCTTGGGACCTCTCCAAACAACAGAGTCGCCGCGCTTGACGAGGAAGCCTAGACTCATTATTCGGAGGGCACCGAGCGAGAGAGAGGGGTCGGCGTCGTGGATACTGACGGGGACCCAGCCGCTGGGGCCTGCGGTTATGCGAGCATTATCGTCGACGCGGAACATGTGGGGGATGTTAGGGCCAGTAAGGTCGATGTCGAGAACACCCACGGAGTGGCCGGCGAGGGATAGCGAGAGGGCGAGTTGAGTTGTGACACAGGATTTGCCTACTCCGCCTTTGCCGGAGAGGACCTATAAATTCCAGTGGTTAGTAGATATTACCTAGGTATGCTTTCGACCGGCTTTTCAAACGCACCAGCACAATGTGCTTGACCTTGGACAGGTTCGCATTCGACATGCTGAAGTGTTGTTGGTATTGGTCCTGCCTGATATTGGAGTTGGTGGTGGCGGGGTAGTGGCTGGAAGATCTCAGCGTGGTAGTGGGATGGTCTCGGCGGGATAACCAGATATCCTCATGGCGGTTTGTGACTGGAAAGGCTACTATCAGAATAAACGTGGGAAACTGTTGATATGGTCTTGGTCGTCGCCATTTCGCCTTGGGAATGATGCGACGGGACCAAAAACTATCGTTGGATTTATCATCTTTGTCATCGACCAAAATCCGCCGGAGCGATCTCGGCAGCTGATCAAGCAAGCATCTGGGCATTTATGTGAGCAAGCATTGGGCCATGCATGGTACGTACCCAGGCATGGACTGGGACCTGCAGCGTGCAGGCCGCCTACACTACAGTACCAGGAGTACCTGTCCAGGTACCTATTTCCCCTGGAGCGGCGATTGTTACTCCCTCTGTCCCTGTGCACGGACTAATTTTGCACGCCGTAACGCCGACCTCAGACTAAACTAGGTACCTTTTACTCTCTTTAACCCCCGACGTCCCTAAGTATAAATTTCCAACCTTATAGAAACTTCAACAAGTTGAAGGTTGTATGGTGAAGGGGTCCGAGTCTAGACTCCACCACTACTCATGTCGACAGGGCCGGGATTTGGTGACGGGGAGTAGAAATCACCGCTCTCCTTCCCCTGAGTCCCCTTGAACGCCAGGCCGCCAGGGCTGCTTGGCCGCTTAGCTGCTTGCTGATCCACCGTCACTGCAGCCCCCCAGACGGCCAGACGGTAGGCATCACGTCAGGACCGGGGTTTACGGATCAGAATTGCGGTGGCCCAAGGGAACCTACCTACCTACATAGGTACTTACAGTGTTCAAAAAAGCCTCTTATATTCCTAGCCCTGTTTTTGTCAATTTAACAATAAACTCTGGTCTCTCAGTCCAGGTCTGTCAGGTATAAGTGACTACGAAGGCGTAGATACTCAATCAAGGCACCTGGGCAGTTACCGTCTCACCGTCTCACCGTTTCGACGGCGGACTTGGCCTGGCCAGACTACGCGAGTCTCGACCCTCAAAAGCCGGACAAGCTCGTAATAACACCAGTCGACCTTATACCGTACGGAATACGTAACCTCCAACAACTCGCGTGAAACGCACCATCGAAACACCATCCCGACAAGAATATAAGATCCCTTCCGTCTCGAATAACACCACCGCTTGGAACAAATCCCAGCCAAGATCCCCAGACACCCGCTGTTCTAAAGTCACGGTTCGCATAGATACGACTCGGAATCCCCGGCGACGTATCGCTCAAAGAAGACGGCCCTGCGAAAACGACTGTCAATGGTCACATTATAGCGCCCATCAACATGAGAAAGAGCTCTCGAAAGCATGGAAGATCCATGGGGTTCACCGTGGGCGACCAACGATACCAACACAGCCCTTGAGCCAGCTCCTCCAAGATCGACCCTCGAACTGCCAGGGCGCACTCTCGCGAGGCAACGGTCCTTTACGACGCAATCGCCATGGGCAACGGATGACGATGGCTCTAGCGATTGGGGCACCGCCGACTCGAGCCTAGCTTTGCCCATTCCTGCCCCGACCTCTGGTGGTAGTATTTGGGGTGCATGGGGAGGAGGAGGAGAGAATGGGCCAAACTCGAGCCAGACGCAATTGACACCAAGAGCAAGAGAAGGAAGCCTTAGCCAGGGGCAAAGCAGTCCAGCATGGCCCGCTGCCACTTCTCCGGGCCTGGTTCAGGGGAAGACATTGTCGCGAAGAAATAGCGCCCGCTCCTTGTACGCGCAACCCTCACCAGATCCTGCGGGCAAAACACTGTCGAGAAGAAGCAGCGCCCGCTCGTTGTTCGGCCACCCCTCACCAGATCCATGGTCCGCCGATGCCCAGAATCGGCTGAGCCTTCCGCTTCCCGCCCTGATATCGGCCGAGCAGGTCGTATTCTCTACATTGGACAGGCATGATGAAGAGGAGGAGGTAGAGGAAGAGGAAAATGAGAAAGTGGATACGGGCAAAGGCACGAAAGACGGGCCACAACCCGTGAATGATGCCGAAGAGAAGATTGAATCTCCTGGTGCTACACAACCCCCAGAAGAGGACCAACGGGTGGATTCGAAGCCGGATACGCAAGCCGCCGATTATCATCCAAAGTCTCCTAGTCGATCCCGGCACTCATCCGTCTCAGACCGAAGTCAGCGTAATGAGCATCCAGACTCGCCAATCACCTCAATGGATGAGGACTCAAAAGACCGCCCGCAATCACAACGGCGCCCATCAACGAGGGTCCAGGAGTCGGTGGGTACGTTGGGTGAACTCGAAAAGAAGCATGGAGATGCGCTCGCAGTGCCGGACCCGACACGCGGCCGACGGCGTAGCACAAGTCAGGGTGCGATGAGTATCAGGAGTGTGATAACAGATTGCGCAAGTGACTTCGGCGACTTCGAGGATGCCCAAAGCTCCAATTCTGCTCCGCCATCCAGGCGACCTTCCTATGTTGGTTCTCCTCGTCCAACTAGTCCTGGGGCCACCCGAACAAGGTCTCTTTCCAGATCATCACTGCCAGGTACAAGCATATCGAAGGTTGCTGAGCCGCCGGCAATACCAGAACCAGAAGTAAGAGTGAACCAGTTCCAGAAATTGCGGGACAAATTTGGACCTTTGAAGTTTACTCCGGATCTCAAGAGCACCGACAAGCTGTTTGACGTGGCCAAATTGGATGCAGAGCAACCTAGTGCGAAAGACTTTAGTCTTGATCACATTGATGGGGTCATCAATGATAGCTTCACGTCTATATCAGAGCGCAAGACATGGTGGCGGATATCCCGTCATGGCACGATGCGCAAGCACGATTCAGGGGATGATGACAATTACCGCCGTATCACATGGGCAACTTCGAAGATGAGAGAAGAGACAAACACGATTGTCCGCCGCTGGATGGAAGACGGCTCCTATACAGGAGGACGGCCGTCTTTTGGGGACGTTGCTACAGTGAAGGGAGGAGCATTCAATTGGAACTCGAGAGCAGAGCCACTATCAATGGATCAAGTCTTTGGCACGAGGAAGAGCACGCAGCATCTGCAGGCGACGGCGGCTTCTATACCACGGCCGCTCTCATTGCAGCCGCAGGCAAAAAGTTACGCTCACTCTCGAGACCTGTCGATAGGTGTTAAAAGTCTACCACCCCGGTCCCCGGGTACAAATAGCCTACCACCTCCCTCTCCATCTCCTCTGAGTATCCCGGGACCACTCAGGAGTCCCGCCTTTGGTTGGAGTACGGCCACTGGTAGTTCGACCTCAGAAACACCTGGTTCTTCACTCCCGGCTAGCCGAACAGTTAGGCGGTCGATCGAAGTCACCTCGGTGAATTCGGCGCATAGCAGGTCGATTGCTGCTAGCATTCATGAACCAGAGAGCAGGACCTCGTTACAACTAGCTCATCTACCCGTGCCGCCCTCTGTATCCCCAGACAAACAGACTGACCCTATCCCGGAAGTAGACGATGGGGATGACGACGATGACGATTGGGGAGAGATGGTTATTTCTCCGCCGAGCGCAACTCGTCCTGTGAGCAGTTTTTTCGATGTCGGCAATAGTTCACTGGCTGAACTGGCCGCGAATAAGCCTGCTTCTTCAGCACCAACAACCGAAACCAGCATCACACTTGATGCTGTATCATCGAAACTTGAACAAGGGCAGACTGCTATCAAGGCAGAGGCAGCACCTACGCCTCCACCAGCACCAGCAGCCCATGTCTGGGACTTCTCAGCCTTCGATGTGGCACCGCAAGTATCAGCCACCCCCAGTTCTCCGATGGTGCCCTCCATCCCCCCAACCACAACATCAAAACCGGAGTTTGAATTCGATACGCCGCTACAATCACCCGCTCTCAGTGGACCTTCAAGAACCGCTTCACCGATGTCTGCATTCCAGCTGTCCAAACCTCCGACGCCTACGGTCCCCACTGTGTTGTCGAGAACGTCTTCGATAGCATCGTTTCGAAACCCACAACCTACGTCTACAACCCCGACAGCGCTGTCAAGACCGTCGTCGATAGGATCCTTCCAAGCTCCACAGTCACCTACGCCCACTGTTCCAGCCGTGCTGTCGAGAACATCCTCAATAGGATCGTTTCAACCCCCACAACCACCTACACCAACCATGCCTACCGCGCTGTCCAGGACCTCCTCGATAGCGTCATTTCAACTACCACAACCACCTGCGTCTATGGTTCCGCCTCAACCTCAGCATGCTTCAAAACCGTCGATCAGCTCGACCATTTCGAATGGCCTTTCAAGGCCAAGTTCCCCTGCAGCTCTGCAGATGTCAAAACCTCCTACCTCTCCCGTACCCTTTATACCCCAACACACACAGCGATCATCACTCAGCATGGGCCGGCCATCACCATTACAGAAGGTCCTAACACCTAACCCATCTTCGCCACAACCTATGAGTCCAGCCATCGCATCGCCGTTGAAGAGCATGAGCTTTGCGCACAACAATAGCGACGAGGGTGTTCTCGCCAAACGGATCGTTGACGAGCTTCCGGATCTGTCATATATGTTACGTTGAATATGGTGCCGGCGCTTCGTATCAACTTGGAAGGTTGGTTGGTCCTGTTGCATTACCGACGGCGTTGGATCTGAGCCTGTACAACCGCATTTACCGAATTCATAGAAATAGCTATCGATGCATGAGCATGTAAGGTGCACGATTGAGCATCCTATTTGACCAATAATCCTCGCCGTTACTTGTCCATCGACACCCGGGCGCCTTGCGCCTACCATAACATACCCTGCGGCCCATAGATCCAGATCTATGTGAGTTGCCGACGTCAAATTCTTTCTTTTTTGTTTTATTCTTATACAGCTATACAAGTCTGATTATCCTCTTACATGCATCCCAAATGATATCATTTCATTCTTTTCGTTATACCACAACGCCGTGCCTGTTTGATGTTACAACAAAAGGAAAGCAAACTTCGCCGTCTACCATTCTGGACATTTCCCTTTGATTCACTGTCCGTGCTCACCAGCCTGCCGATACTTTGGCGTCTTTTGATGTATCTCCAGGCAGTAAGTTCAGCCGAATATTCCCATGAAGAGGATCATCCTACTATTGATCGCACTTCCATGCACTCCTCTTCCCGTGCCACCCGCCATCTGCTTCATCTGTTGCCCGATGCACTTCCATAATTTTCCACCCTGCGCCCCTCATGCAGCAATCCCCGGCGCTCATCATCCGCCAGATCCTCACCGAACCTCAGCTCACTTACGTGCTTGCCACCATGGCCGTCGCCATTCGCGGTCGTCTTGGCGTACACGTAGAAGGTCAAGGCCACACTAATCACGCTGCCACCGATAGCGAAGAAAAGGTTCACTGGGACGGGGTTGTTGTGGAGAGGCCCGTGGGTGAGTGTGTCAAGAGCCGGCTGAGCAAACTGACCGATACCAGATATGCAGATCAAGGTGCCGTAGATGCGGCCGAAGGTGGCGTAGCCGAATACTTTCGAGGCGTAGTCACTGGAGAAAATAACTGCCATCAGCTTTCTTGCGAACTCAAAAATCTACGACTTTTTGGGAGTGGAAGCCCGAAGTCGGAAAACGAAGGTGAGCGCGGGGGGGGGGGGCTTACGAGACAGCGGAGTAGTAAAGCGGCCGGAAAATGACAAACGCAATGACTGTAGCATAGCCTGCCCACAACGTCGACACACAGTTGAAAGCGCCCAGCACGACAACGAAGACCGTCAACACGCCCAGCGTGCCATACACCGGAACCTCATTCAACAACACGCCGATGAATGGCGTGGTAATGACACCCGCAACGGGTAATGCGATATCGAACAGGGCGTTCACCTTCTCGGCCCCCTCCTCGCCACCAAGCATGTACCGGTACTGCGACCTCACCGTGGCGATGAAGTAGTTCATCCTCATCATCTGCAACACCGTCAAGCCCAGCAGCAGCCAGAACCAAGCAGTCATCATCTGCCGGCTGACCGGCTGGCTCTGCAGGAACCCGTACACACCACTGTTCGCCAGCCTCTCCCGAGCAGCCTCCCTATCCGCCCTCCGCTCGTCCTCGGTACCCGCCACCCCCTCGATGGCCTCGAGGAACGCCTCTCGCTCCGACGCGCGCCGCAGCCTCGTCTCCCGGAGCACCTCGCGCGGCTTGTTGGCGAACCTCTCGTCGTCGCTGTCGTGCAGGTCGCGGGAGTAGTCCTTGACGTACTCGATCTCGGCCTGGTACTCCCGGCGGGTGTTGTACCCGTACCTCGGCATGAGGGCGAACTCGGCGGCGACGATCATCAGCGGGACCAGGACGGCGAAGCCCAGGAAGAAGCACGAGGGCCTGAAGGCGTGGGCGGTGGCCTCGTAGGCGAGGCGGTAGAAGAGGAAGACGGCGGCGCTGGCGTCGAAGGCCCCCGTGACGAGGGCGACGACGAGCCCGGCGTGCCGGGGGAAGGCGTTGGAGAGCTGGTACGACGACACGAAGAGGAAGGTCCCGCCGAGGCCGAGGAGCAGGTTGCCCGCGATGTAGCCGTCGAAGAGGTCGGGGGCGTCCTCGCCCAGGTGGAAGGCCAGGGACATGCACCCGCCGCCGAGGGCCAGGATCCCCGCCGAGAGGAGGTAGCACACGCGCCGCCCGTGGTTGTCGAGGACGTAGCCCGCCAGCACGGTGCTCATGTTCAGGGTGATGGAGGCCATGATGAAGAAGAGGTTCAGGCGCATGTCCTGCTCGGGGCAGGGCATCTGGCTCTCCTTGCCTGTCGGGGGCGACCAGTCTGCCGGGCAGAGTGAGCGGTAGACTCCTTCTGCGATGAGGATCGGTTTCAGCGCTGCGAAGCCGCATACTATGCCGGAGGCGAGAACACAGGCGACAACAGCGAAGGCGATTTGGGCTTTTGAGGTGTCAGTGTATACATGCAAAGCGTGCGGTGGTCGTGACCATGACACGGCGAGTCTTTGTTTCTGGCGGGGGAAGAGGGGAAGGTTGGCACCAGACTAGATCACTCACCTATCCTCTTAGGACCTGACACCTCGTACGCCGCCAGATGGTCTTCGTCCTCGGGTGGGTAGACGGCGGGCTCATACTGCTGGGGCTCATGGTGCGCAAAGGCATCGTAACTGATAGTCTGCCAAAGAACCTCGCCTTCCGGCGCGGGTGGTAATAGCGTCGTCTGGGTAGCGATGGAGCCTCTGCGCTGTTCCACATCGGCGGCGGTCTCGTTATGGTGTCCGTAGCTTGATGAGTACCCGCTATCGAAAAGGCCGTCCTCTGTTAAGATGTTGATGCCCTCGGGGGCGGTTCGCCGCTGGGCGAGAGACATGCCGGACGCAGGCTCTTGTTGGCGGTGACAAGACTGAAGAATCACTCGTTGGACTCTGAGTATTTTGACAAGAACAAAAATAAACAAAAATTTCTTGCCGTCTTCGAATCTTACCAGTCAAGACGCAAGACGCAAGACTCAGTTTCACACGATATCGACCACGATAGTAGGTAGTATTGTTCGGCCAGTTCATTTTGGATTGACTGACAATCACGGCTCGGCGATGTGCCTCGGGTGTCGGTGAGGAGCCCTGGAAGACGCTCACATACAAAATTGTGGCCATTACATCGTAGTGCAGCTTGTGGATCGGCGATGAACCCGGATGGATGCATAGAAATTCGGAGACGTGCAGGGAAGATGCACTGGAGAATACTAAAATGCCTGCAAAATACGGGGTACAGACCGGTGTAAAGGCCATTGCAAGGTTGACGAACTGGGCGCCTGGACCGAGATCCGGCATATAAAAAGAACCGGAACCCACGATAAAGGAACCTTACTATCAATCAATCGGCAACGATGCAGTGGTTCGTGAGCTTTTGACTGGCCAGTCTTCTTGTCACGAATGTCTTCTTCTACGTCAGATGTTTACGTAGACACAATCCAGGTGCCTTGAAAAACAGGAAGATAATACCAGGGCTGGGAAGGTCTGGGGTTAGAATTCGCGTACATAATAGGCTGGCGGGTTTTGTTTGGTGGTGAACTCTAATCGACTCAAGTATGCATTTAGCCCCCTTCAAAGAACGGTTTAGTTCCGCCACTTTAATGGCCACCGATCTCAGGTGTGGCTTCGGCCATTATACATACTATGCAGGGACTGAGGGAGTAGTATTATAGAATTTAGTCGTTCCTGAAACGGTTTTATATTCGCGCTGTAGGCGCAATGGGCCAACCCTGCTGCGATCATAATTATCATGACTAAGATCACATGTACTGTAGGATCTACGAACCAGGTGCACCTGTCATAGCCCAGCCTGAGGTAAGTAACGCGGCATTTACTGTCCCTGCTCATCCTCCAACATCCATCCTTAGCGACTCTAATGCTGCCACCCGTTTTCCCAATCAGCTCAATTCAAGTTATCAACAATGCCGGTCAAGGTCTGGACCCGTCGTCCTGATGCAGAGAAGCGAGCGCTGAATCCAGAGACATCCGCCCGCCCCATCACCACTCCGCCCAGCGATGTAAGTCCACTGATGCAGACATACGTCTATGGCTCCCTCCGAATATTGCTCGGATGCTCAAATTTACTCTAGCTGGAGGAGCTGAAAGAAAATGGAAACTCATTTACCCTCGACGCCTTCACAGTAGAGGATGCCTGGGTGCTCGGAAACCTGCTCCGGGCCAGGCTTCATCCGCTGCCAGCCGCCACGGTGATTTCCATCGCGCTCGCCAACAACAGCCAGGTCATCTTCCAGTGTGTCACCGGATCAGGGGTGATGCCGGACAACGAGACCTGGGTCCAGCGCAAGAGGAACACGGTGATGCGGTGGGGGTGCAGCACTTGGTTCATGCACTGCAAGTATGCCGGGGACGAGGCTGCGTTCAAGGCCAAGTTCGGCATGAGCGAGGACCAGGCTAGCAAGTATTCCATCCATGGCGGTGCTATACCTATCCACGTGAGGGGTGTAGAGGGTGTGGTTGCTGTTGTGGTTGTCAGCGGGTTGAAGCAGCATGAGGACCATGGGGTCATTGCTGATGTGATCAGGGAGAACTGGCAGTGATGTTACTGCCGCACTAACTAGCATGGATCTTAAGGAGACTCACAAGATGAGCTTTGGAGGTATTTGACAGTTCAGAGCATCTCAGTTACCTTGTTGGCGAAGTCCACGGAACTGTCACGCCTGCCTACATATATACACTATGTGGTGACAGCCTTGAATTACATGGCAAACTGGAAGTGCCACAGCTTTAACTTAGTCCTCGCTATGTCAAAATATCAAGATGGAATACTTTCTCGTCACAGTCTTGAGTCCATTGGAATTCCGGCGCCAACAGCCTATCTTTCTAGGTGAGTGTAGAATCAGCCTGCCGTATCTATAAACAAACTGTATTCAGCCATCTACGGGCGCTAATTATATGATGATATGTACCTCGTCCGCTTTGCCGTCTTAACGTTCCCGGGAGGTATTCTGAGGGCAACGCCTTATTTGCTCGGTAAACGCCCTTCTAGTCCTCGCCGCACTCATGCATATATACCTAGGTACTTGAGGAGTTGGTACAATCCTTCGGGGAGTTTTGATTCGTTTCCAATACCAAGGTTTTGTTCATGAAGCTCCACACCATGACACTCAGCCGCAGATCCACGGAGAGAGGGGCAACTGACGAATATCTCTCACTCGTCTTACTCATACTCAGCTTCGTTCTCGGTGTCCAATTGCTTGCACCTGTTTATTCTCAAACACTCGCAGCTAGCTTGACACTGGCTCCCCAACAATCAGAGACAGAATGAGGTTCAGCCGGCTCAAAAGAATTACGCGCCATTTTCACCACCATGACAAGAAGGACGACGGAGGCAACTCCTTGCTTGGCGAAAGTGCGTCACAAGTTTCCGAGTCTGCCATCATCAATGCAGAGGGATCCAGTAAAGACTTGAGAGACACGACCGGTGGACCACCTGAGCCCAAGGATGACGACTACAAGTTGAAAGCCACTGCGGGAACCATCTCCCTATGGGGCCGCGCATACAGCAGGCTTCAAGCGTCGGACCCTGAGCTGACCCAGAAGTTCGAGGAACTTGCGGCGTATGAACTGAAGGACACAGACGTCGAATATGACAATGGGGGCCAAGAGACATTGGATCCGCACGGGACCAGCCAAGCCAAGATGGCGATGCTCATCACTCGAGGACTCGAGAGGACTGCTGCAGTGGCGAATGCAAAGGCAGGTGCGAAGTCTGCCGTAGACTTTGTTCTGCACTTCAAGGATGCTATTGATTCCGCGATGCAAGCGTCACCTGCCCCAGCTGCCGTCTGGACCGGGGTCTCGCTGGGTCTGAATCTCTTCATTGAACCGTTGCAGGCGACCGAGACGAATCGCGAAGGAATAGTCTACGTCGTGGCTCGAATAAAGTGGTATGACAGTCTGTCCAGTCTCCTCCTGCAAGAGAATACGACCATGGACACTCCCAATTTCGGCTCCTTGAGGTACTCGTTGGAGGAGAAGCTCCTAGGCTTATACAAGGGCATTATCGAGTTCACCGCGCTAAGTGTGCTCTCGTATTATCGGAACCAGGGCCTTCAGTTTCTTCGCGACTTTGCTGGCATAGACGGGTTGGATTCGTCTCTGCAAGACATAAAGAATGAAGAGGAACTGGTGCGAAAGGACGTCGAGCAATTCGGCTCGCAAGCAATTCAATCGCATCTGTCCAACCTGGTCGCTGCTGCGGACAGTCAGCAAAAGGAGTTGAGCTCCCATCTTGTCAACATCGAGACCGCAATCGAGAGACAGACAGCAGTCCAGGAAAAGTGGCATGTCGAAGACGGGGACGATGACTGTCTAAAGGAGCTGTGGTGGACGTCCCCCGAGATTGAGATGCAAGCCATCGGTTCCCGGAAGGACGAACTCATCGACGAAGCATACGGTTGGATCCTGGAAACAGAGGCCTACCAATCCATGTTTGACTGGGACCCCGACTCACATGCCGAGCCTGAACGGCGTCTGCTATGGATTCGAGGCGATGCGGGCACTGGCAAGACGATGACAACTATGGGCGTCGTGCGCGACCTTGAGTCATCGATGCAAAGTCGCCAAGATGCAGTTCTTTCCTACTTCTTCGTACAAGCCACAGATGACCGGCTCAACGACGCCACCGCTATACTCAGGACACTGGTTTGGTATTTAGCAAAGCAGAAGCGACACCTTGTTAAATACTTGCGGGAACACCACAAAACGGCCAAAGGTATCTTCTCCGGCAAAAATGCTTTTTTCCTGTTGTCCCAAATCTTGCAAGACATGGCGCAAGACGAGGACTTGTCGCGGGTTGTTCTCGTCATTGACGCAATGGATGAATGTCAAGAAACTGGCTTAAAAGGCCTCTTGGAGACGGTGTGCAAAGTCGTGGAAAATTGTCCGCGAGTGAGAATCGTGCTCTCCAGCCGTCCTCAGAATAGCTGGATCGAGTCAAGTCTCCAGCGGGTTGCACCTCTCGTGGCAACCATGCAACTAAGTCCCCAGCTTTTGGCTCAACCCGTCGAAGTATATATCCAGCAACGGACCTCCTCTCTCATGCCTAGATTTCAACCTGAGACGATCCAAAATATTGCACACCAACTACGTATGAAAGCGGGTGGGACATTTCTTTGGGTGGCTCTGGTCTGTAAAGAACTGGAAGATGTTGACGAGTATGATGTCGAAGATGTTGTGAAGGAGATGCCAGAAGGATTGAAACAACTTTATGAAAGGATGTTTCAGAAGATCACAACGCTCAAGAGGAGAGACCCAGAGTTCTGCAACTCAGTCCTTGAAGCTGTCACGGTTGCCTTTCGGCCCCTGGCTTTGGCTGAGTTAGGGACGTTGGCCGGCCTTCCGCCGAACGTACCAGCGCTCACAATCGCGAAGAAGTGCGGAACGTTCCTCACAGTACGTGATGACACAGTTTACCTCCTCCATCAATCGGCCAAAGACTATTTGCATGACGACATATACCACGACAAGCTGGGCGACATGAACAAGACAGTGCTTCAGAGATGTCTCGAAGGCATGAAGTCAATCTTGACACGGAACATATATGGCCTGAAGAGCCTAGGACATCTCACAGCCGAAATCACGGCGCCGATCCCCGATCCCCTTGACCCGGTACGGTACTGCTGTTTGCACTGGGCAGACCACCTTTGCGAAGCTGGCGAGGTATCTCAATTCCCAGCCGAGTTACTCCAGTCTTTTTTGAAAACAAAGTTCCTCAACTGGATCGAGGCACTTACATTACTGGATGCATTTCCAAGGGCCATGAATTCCAACCTGAAACTGCGGACATTCTCGAAGGTATGTTTGCGCGCCACTTGGATCAGTTGACTTCGGTTTTAACACAGTTTCCCAGGGAATAAGCCCGTCCGATAGATTTCTTATCGACTTTACCGTTGACGCTGAGAGATTCCTCATGTTCAACCGCGAAGGGATCGAGCTAGCGCCTCTACAGGTCTATGCAAGTGCTCTAATCTTCACCCCTTCTGGGAGCTTGGTGCGCCAGCTGTTTCAAGACGACGCTCCTATCTGGGTTTCCGTTGCACCCATCGAGCAGGACTGGGACCCATACCTAGGGTCAATCAATGATCTGCTGACTGGGCAATTGACGGGTGCAGTCGTCTCGGCTGATGGCAGGTTGATCTGTCGCACGTCCGATACTCAAGATGGTGAGGAATTCACTGAGCGTATCGAGGTCCTTCAGCCAGATCTGTCGACTGTCACTTTCAAAGTCGAAATAGAAGGCCCAACAGCGAGCTTTTTTGAACGCCGCATGGCCTTGCTTCCTGGTGGGGACCTCGTCCTAGGTCATCAAGAAAAGATCAATGTCTACGACTCCAAGGGCAAGCTAATGCGAGAACTCGGATACGAAGCCTGGGTAAAGGCATTAGCTGTCAGTCCCGGAGGAGACATCGTTATACATCTGGAAGATGGTACCATCCGGATCCTGTCTGCCTACTTCCAGGAGAAGGCCATCTTGCACGGCGGTTCTGGCGATGACATGGCGGCAAGCTTCGCGATGCTGCCCGATGGATCTATCATGTCCGGCACAGCCGACGGGACACTTTATTTCTGGGATAACCCTGGATATCTTCAGGGTTCCAGTCCTATCAGATATGAGGTGTTTGATGCTGCCAAACAAAGCCAATTGAGTCCTTCAGCCCGAGACGCGGGCGAGGCTAGGTCACCGGTTGAAATGGAGGAACCGGAGGACCCCGAATCCGGAACCACCACCCCAAGTGACGAGTATAGCCTAGAAATGGCAAGCAGTCCCACGGGATGGGTCGCTTCACTCATGAAGTCACAACAAATGGCCGCCCCGGAAATCATCAAATTATGGCGCGTTAGTGTAAAGTCGCCACGGGGCGTGGAGTGTGTGGCTACTATAACCCTGGTGGACAGCGATATTGCGAGCATGGCTTTCCTCTCGGACGATCGGCTAGTTGCATATGTTACTTCGGATTCAACACACTCCGATGCATTGCACTTCTGGAACACGTCCGGTGACCTGGTAGGATACTATGAGACCTCATCCACCATCAATTCGTGGGACCTCATACCTCTAAGGGGAGAAAAACCGAGACTACTAGTGGGCACGCATCTTATCGATGCAGGTTTGGTGCATGTTCCACAGGTCGCAGAACAAGCTACCTCGCGCAACGCCTCTCAACTCATTTGGATCTCCACGGATGGAACGACAGTTTTATCTCATTTAAGAGGCTGGGAAACCGAGGACACGCACATATGGGACGTCACAGGAACTCTTCCTTCTTTGCGACGCATTTTGAAGGGCGTAGCGTGCGATGGTGGGAGCAGTGGGAGAAGAACGGTGACACAAATTCTGCCCTCTAATGATGGAACACGAATGGCGGTCACCAGCCACCGAGACCTCGAGCATATCGGCGTGCGACTCTGGGATACCATCTCTGGAGAGCGAATTCCGCTTCCGGCACTGGAGGAGAGTTATCCCGACCATCCGCCCTTGGGCATAACCTTCACGTGGGATAGCAGCACAGTCGTTTGGGTCAGCGGCCCCCAAGAGTATACCAAGAAGTTATCCTCCTTCAAGGTGAACTTGGCAAATCTTGGAGATGGTACGGTCCGAACCATTGAGTGTTCAATTGATGGATTCGGCGGAGATATCACTGAGATTGAGGAAATTGCACTGTCCCCTGATGCAAGAACTCTAGCTGTGGCTGTAGCAGAGGGAGAGGCCCAACCATACGGAATTCCAGACTCGGCAACTTTGAAAGGAGTTGAGCTGGTGGATCTTGCGACCGGGGAGCGCCTGAGATTACCAAAGGTTGGTATCAACCCGTTTGATCTGGGAAGAAAGCAAATGGTCTGGTCTCCGGATGGTAGGTTCCTTCTGATAAGATATGGTCTCTCATTGGGAAGGGCAGAGAGCAGAGAGCAAGTGATGATATGGGAAGTAGGAGGAGGCGATAATACTAAATCGTGGACATTCGGCATCGGCCAGGGTAGTCCAGCGGAACTCCGGTCTGAGATATTCGCTGATCAAGCAGATAAGTATTGCGGGTCCACTTTCGGTTTCCATATCCTGGAGGTACTGCAAGGCACGCTGGACCATCCGAAATATGAGATTGGAACAGACGATGACGCGCGATATAGTAGTCCACCTTTATGGATGAGGAGGAATGGCGAGCGTATGATCTTCATCCCAAGAGCATATTCCAAAGCAGACATCCCCCGGTTCTCAATTAGGCCCAATGTATGTGGAGAAGGGGGAAAACTCTTTCTTGCACCCAAGGGAGGTGGTTTGATGATATTGTCGTTTCCTGCAGTGGGCAGGGGCGTGGAACTCCCCTAAACATTAGTCTAGATATAATGATTTATAGTGTCCTGTTTGTTCCGATCGATTTCACCAGTCTTGCATCATACAACAGACTAAGAATTGTACCGGACACAATTTAGGCCTTTTCTCTCTGCCTTCTCTGCCTAGGGGTGCATCCCTCCAGGCCAGACGCAAGGTGACTAGACGCCCTGCCACTCAATCACCAGAAAATTAACCGACATTATGCGCATCCTCCTTCACTTTCAATAAACGGCTTGCTGTTGGCCTTCTCTTGACCATGTCAAAAACAGCTTTAAAACCACTATATCAAGTGACCTGAGGCTGATTTTGAAGCAGGTTTCGCGGGAGATTATAGGAGCTTGGTTCTCCCAGAGTCTCAGATAGCTACTTAGCAAGGTTACTATTTCCTTCACTGAAGGCCTTGTTGAATCTTCTTTTACTGCTTGCTGTTTGTCTGTCTTCCATTCTAGTTCAATAGTCATGCCAATACTTAGTAGCCCGGATATCAAGAGTTCTCCGGCCTACATATATCCAGCAAGCTATAAAGAAAAGACAGAGTCTGGTAATAGCTAATATTCCTAACATGGAGCAGGGTGAAACGTTACCGCTTGATTGTATTTTCCTTAGAAGTAAACATATAGTGATAGCAGCTATAGCTGCAATATTTAGTAAGCTTGAGATAGATTATCGCATGCGTTGTCAGTATTTCTATGGGGAAGTTCTCTATTATTGATCTACTTTACTTCCGCACGATGATTTGTTGATACATATATTATCACAAAAGATGATCCAATAATACTCATCATATTCACTCGCGTCCTGCTCCTTGACCTCGTCCTCGTCCGAGCTGATCACGGTGACCGCTTCCGATCGGAGGCGACATGGGAGGATATTCGCATCCCGGAGCAGACTGTCCCGGGGGGGCGTTCCCAACGTCCGAGATCTCGGCTTCCCAGTATCCTGATAGTCGAAGAAGTCCCGGTTCGAGTCCATCTCGAAGTAACTTGAGTCGTCCCCAGAACTGTCCGAGCTGGTCAGCTCAGTCCTCCCCTCATCCGGTTATCCTCCCAATTTGGCCGGTCCGGCGCCACGTCCCTCATCAAGGTGTTCTTTGGGATCGGCCACTCCGGTCTCATCACAATAATTTGAAGCAGTTCCAGCTGAGAACTAGTACATGAAATATTTGAGGAAAGAAGATTACAATAATCAAGATAATAAAGATAGTATGTTTCTAAATACGTTAGCTAAATCGTGTCTCACTGTAAATAGTATACTGTATTTGTCTTTATGTATACATGAAGATATAAAATGCTGATCAAGGTACCGCGCTAATATACTCATGAAACATCTGCCATAAACGTGGATAGGGTTCTGTTTGTTGAACTCTTCTCTTCCAAAAATACATAAATTGCCGTATTTATCTATGTATATAGTACTTGGCTTTAACCAATACAGTCATTTCCTTATAAATAATGACTTGAGCAGGTAGGTTCTAATGCAGTGTTTTTGCCACCTGCTTAGTCGGCTGTGCCTTGTTGACTGGCTTGTTCGTCTGTCCTAAGGCTGTTCCCGCCGATCTCGGGGCTTGCTGCTTTGAAGACTTGGTCACCTGCTGGCTGACGGGCTTCGCACCAGAGGAGGTCATCCCGGACCCATTCGACGGACCACTGACAGCGGCAGGCCTTACTGGTAAGTTGGTCGTTCTGGTAGCATCTCCATTTGTTTGCCTCTGCTTCTTGTCTGCATCGGCGCTCGAAGGGCTCTTGTCATTACTCAATATATCCTGTAAGAACTTCACGTATCGACTTCTCCACTTCTGAACAACGGCGTTTCTCTCACTGTCCGAGTTCCAGATGGCGTGGGTGAGGGAGTCTTCCATGAGCTTTCTCCACCTAGAGAGGGCAAAGTGCGAGTCGCCGATCATGAACTGGTAGAAATCGTAGGACAGGTTGGAACTGCAATGACCTTAGCAGGCGTTGGATACCCAGAATGACTTTAACTTACCTGAAGAGCGTTGGGTTGTCACTCGCCAGCGCACAAGGGATTTGCGCGGCCATAAGATCATATACCGCAGCATTTTTGATGAACGGGTCGAGGCCCAATATCTCATTTGAGATGGGACAACACTCAATACAGACTCTCTTTTCCTTGGCCCACGCCTTCACCTTGGCATTCTTGGGAATAGCGAACCCATGGGCGATGCGCTTGGATTTGAGTTCCATAGCGACGTTCAGGTTGCCTTCAGGATCATTGTCAACGTGGCTCTCGCCAGCGTGAAACAAGAAAGGACATTCAACGTTGGCCCTGGAGCAATTGACCTGGAACTCTTTGAATTCTTTCTTGAAATACTTCAAAGGGTTTGGCGCGTTCTCTGGCCCAATGACGTCGAAGCCTACACAGAATTAGTGAATTATTCGACTACTTGGAGTAGGTTGGGATGTGTGTGTGATGGTGGTGCATCTGGACCGGGCAAGGGTTTTGACTTACCGGCGATGTACGGCCCTATCGTGCGATCCTTTTTCATCTCAAGGCACTCTTTCAGCGATTCTTTTACCAACGCAGCGCTAAAGGAGCGAGGGGTGCAGTATATGACTTTAAGGCCCCCAAACCCTTTGTTCGTCTCGTTTGCCTTGAATTTCTTAACCTCTTCAATGATTAACAACATGATTTCGAAGTTGTTCATCTGCAAGTCTGGGTTGCTGGTCTTGTAAATCTGAATTTCGACATGTCAATACAAATCCGTTTTGACAATAGGTGTCTATCAGGCGGCCGGGGAATAAAACGTACCTGGTTGGTCATCATGAAGTTGGGTCGAATCTCAGCGTACTGTATGTTCTCTTTCACAAATTCCGCAAGCAACTTCTGAGTGTATCGGCGGTAGGCATGCTCGTAGTTGAAGAGGCCCTTCATCATCTGGGTTCTCGTATTAAAGATGTTCCATTGTCTGCAAAAAATGTGTTAGAAATTTGCAGAGCAGCCAGATTAGAGGACTACTTACTTCGCAACCGTAGCCGGTGACCCCTGACTGTAAGTGACCTCATCGCTTGAGAAGACCAGCTTCTTCCGCAGCCACATCATCGCGAGTGCCTTGCTACCACTGTTGCCAACCGCACTCTGCATGCTCTTAGGGAAAGCGCCCATCCCAATCTTGGACTGAAAACTGGCCAGAAAGTCTTGGAACAGCATCTTATCGCTCTCCTTATCAGTGGGCGTCTTCCGTCCCTTGTATCTAGTATCAAAGACGCTCTTAACCTTGTCTTGCTTAGCGGGTAGAAAGTGAAACTGGATAGTCGCAGCCTCGAGATTGTCCTTCGTTAGCGCACCCTGGACGTTGGTCGAGATGAACATATTGTGCTTAACAGCATCCTCGGCCGCAATGTCGAGTAGAACGTTCGGACCGAGACAAGAGTTGAAGTGAATGTGGAGATGGGCACCTTTGGGGGCCTTGTATGCGAGCTTATAGAGCTCGGTTTGGGAGATTAACTGTATAACTCGTCAGTTCTGTCTTCCTACGGAGTAATCATCCAGATATAGTGCGAACCACTTACAGCCTTGTTGTCCAGGTATCGGCCTCCGAGTGGTTTATTATATTGCTTGTATAAGGCCTCATCTGACCTCTTCAACTGTTCCACAATCCTTGCTGCGACTGGCTCCAGTTTCTTGATCAGCTCCTCGGAAGACTGGGTTGGTTGGACAGTCTTTGCTGCGTTTGGCACCTGGTTCCGGGTCGACATCTTGGAAGATTCAGCTGTCTGCAAGGCCGATTTGACCAATTTTGAAGTTTCTATTTCGTGTTATGTCGAACTTGACGCTCTTAGACTGGACGAAGACTGCGAAGTAGTGTCGAGACTCTTTAGACCTTTCACAGAAAGGATTTGAGCGACTATATAAAGATGAAGAGTTGTTGTAGGTATACGTTCAAGTTGATGGGGAAGCTTTATTCTGCTCATGTGGTTGACCTTGGTTTCGAGACAACAGCTGAGGCTTATATAATTACAACGAAAGTGGGGACAAAATGACAACCGGATGAAAGCAGGGTATAATACCATATCCACTTCTACTCAGGGCCTCATACTCAGTGTCCGTAGGGTCTCTTCAACGGAATGAAACAGATAGCGCCTACCTGAGACCTGAAGGCCATGGCGCCAACATGCCATGGTCATCATTGATGTCCATGATGGACCTGCGATTGAGGATCGGATCAGCAGTGATCCGGGCGCGTGGCCATTGTTGGTGTTGAGATGATACTGTTTGACCAGTAATGAGGACCACAAGGTAAGCGGCTATGTCAGATATAGAACCGGTATGCTAAATTAGGAGCTTGAAATAAGAGGGTTGGGATCTCCAGGGCTGGGTAAGCATGCACCAGGACGGCACGGAGTGACAGGGCACTCAGCCCCTCGGGTCACAGACTAGCTCCAACCGACCGACCGACCGACCGACCTTCAACATCGGAAAGGAACGTAAGCGACAATCTACAATGTCCAGATCAAAACCTCGCATGTATAGGGTCTGGAAGTTCTGAATTATGGTTGGACTTGCTGTTGTGTGGATAGACAAGTAGGGGTAGGGGGTGGGTGGGGGGCAGGGGGCCACGCCATGCCGCGGTGCAAAGGCCATGAAGTAATGTGGGGTAAATCTGGGGTACAAGTCTAGGTATTCAGGGAAAATACCGAAATATCACATCCTGCTTCAGCTCCCCGGATCTGCTTTTCCTCTTCCACCTACCTACCCTAGGGTAGGTAGCTAACCCTCACGCGGAGGAAGGGTGAACATTTTCTCTATCATGTATCTGAAGGTATCAGTAGGGAATGTTCCTGCTCTGTATTCTTGGTCTAGTCAAAATAGACAGCTTCAGCATCAACCTCTGCGAGGTCTCATGTCTCACAAGTGCTAGGCCGCGGTCTGAGACAACTCAAATTGGCCTGGTATTTAAACCCACGGCCTTCCATGTTGAAATGCGCTTCATCGTCTCTTCCAATCTCCGTTCTTCCGGGAGGTTTCTCTGCAAACTCCATCATGGTTGAGGCTGGGACCGAAGAAGCCATCCTGAATTCCCTACTCGAGGATGCCCGTCATTGGCGAGGGCTGCGAGACTATGTCTATGACCTAAACATGCCCCTATTGCTCAACTCGGACGAATCCCCTCTGCCCTGCCGCGAGACTGTAGCCGAGTTCGAAGCCATCAACTCGAGTTTTTCCTCTCAGATCCATGCCCTCTTTGAGGCGCTCCACGACTTTGAGAGTTTGCATGTGAGAGACACAGAAGATGTCGAAGAACTCATCCGAGAAGATGGCCTCATTTCTATCATCCGCATCAACAATCAATCATTCGACCGCTATCCCGATTGCCTGCATCGCAACTTCCACTCTCGTCGCCTCTCCCTGCGTGACCTGGCCACGCTGCCACAGCTGTGGCGCGTGTCCCAGCTCCGGCTGTTCCCGGCGCCAGACTATGGCACTGACATCGATTTCGAGAACGCCCGGCCTGTATCACTGCGCGTGCCGCTAGAGGTCATGTCGAGACTCCCTGCCCTGTGCAGCCTCGACTGTCCGTGGCTGTGGGAGCGTATGCCTGTCGCCTTCCGCCTGCGCACGCTTCGCCACTTCACGCGGCCGTGGGAAGGCCCGTGGCGGGATGAGCGCCATGACTTCGGGAGGGCGGTGCAGGAGCTGCACGAACAGATGCCCACCTCGCTAGCCGCGGCGCGCCTGTGGTTCTGGAAGCCCAGTGCTTTCTATGCCGACGAGGACCAGAGCATCGAGATGCCGGATCTCGTCCGCCCGGACGACGCCGATCCTCTCTCGCTTGGCTTGCGGACCGTGGCGTCGCATCTTGAGCAGTTCGACCTGCGCGCCTTTTTGACGCTGGACCTTTTCCGGGCCCCAGTGACATGGCCCCGCATGAAACGTCTGCGCGTGGAGTTCCATCCCTGGTGTCCCGATGGCACCTGGTATTTCGTCGGACCGCGCGACGAGAACCCCCACCCTGATGGCGGCTTCGAGATCACGCGCGAGAAGCATTATCCTCCTGATTCCCCCAACGAGCACGACGACAAGATGGACGAGGAGTATCTCGAGGACGAGGGAAGCGAGGAAGAGGAGGAGCGTCGAACAGACATGTTCCGCACGGAGCCTCTGCCACGTAAAGTTGAGCCACTCTTGTTGGCCTTTGCCGATGCACTCAAGGGCATGCCTGCCTTGGAGGAAGCGGAATTGTTTACGTATCTGGCCTGGCAACCTTCCGAGGGAAGGCAACGCGGATACAAAGATAGTGATGAAGCACCATATAACCAAGACCGCGCTATTTACAGATGGGGGGTGAGTTACGCTCCGGGGAAAGACGGCGGCAAGGGGCTGTTGACATGGCAAGTTGGGTCGTGGAGACCCCAGGAGCGCGTCATCCAGTCCTTCAAGGCTTTGGGCGTGGATGGTGACGAGATCGAGATCACATGGAAGCCCTTCGAGTTCACAGACAAGAGGGAGGACCAGGACCCGAGAGTCTTCCACTGAAAGAAGACACTACGATGGAAGGCGAGGAAAATAAAGGGGTCGGAGTGGTTTTGTTTTCGAGGTACGTATCTTTGACAATAGAAAGGTCTACGGCCACAGGCTTAACTTCACATCG
This sequence comes from Cytospora piceicola, assembly GCA_023375675.1. NCBI lineage: Eukaryota > Fungi > Ascomycota > Sordariomycetes > Diaporthales > Cytosporaceae > Cytospora > Cytospora piceicola. The sequence goes on along the minus strand of JALQBC010000033.1, from coordinate 277,085 downwards.
ATGAAATAGTGCTGCTACCTCCGATTCTCTTGTCCAACTCGCACGTTACCCCAAAACAGAAGCAGGGCCCCACAGTAATAGTAAACAAGCCATATCTGTGTGCAACAGTCCGCGCCAGCTGTACCAAGAACCGGATTGTGTATCGCGAGCCGCGACACGGTGAGACTGTTGCGACTAGCTAGCAAGTAGAAGTAGTCTCCGCTCACACAGAGGTCCCAATTGCTACAATTATCGGGCTGGCCGGCCTGCCTTTAATCATACGGGGGACTTTGTGGCAGGGGGCGCTGCTTTGCTTGTAGTTGGGGGCGTGTTAAAGGCTGGGGTCGACGTGAGCGACGAAGATGTGACATTGATGCAGTATGCCTCTCCCAGCCAGTAGTTTGTCACGCAGTCGTCGCTGACGGCGGGGTTCCAGGCATGGAACTGAGCCAGGGAGATGCCAGCGGCAGCGGCCATGTCGGTGCATTTCACACCGTCCTCGACGACAGCCCACTTGTTGCAATTTGCAGGTTCTCCCGACATTGTTGGAGCTGGGGGAGTCGGGCCAGTCGGGCCAGTCGGTGTCCCTGTGTCGGTGACCGTCGGGACATCATCGAGCTCGTCTGGCTTTTGGAGATACCACGACCCGCAGTAGCTCACACCCTTCTCAAAGGCGCAAGAAGACGACGTCACATCGCCGAGCCCGACATTCCAGGCGGCAAAGGAATCAAGATCGACGTTGTAGACAGCGGCCGCGAGGAGGCAGGGGCTTGCGAAGGTCGAACCGGTCACATTCACTTGGTAGTCGTCGCCGGCAAAGTAGTGCACGCAGTCATCTCGTGTGCCCGTGGCTGTTGGCAGTGGCGTGTAGAGACGCGTGTAGGGAGACGCCGTAGCGTCGGGAAGCTGAGTGAACGGGACGCCAGTGAAGATGGCGCTGGGGTCGATCGTGATGGACATATAGCCTGGGCGCCCCGAGTATGTGTTGATATCGCCCACGGCCTGCACGCAGTAGCTCTCCTTGGCGAATAGGTTGGTGCAATTCGCGTTTACGCCTGTGTTGAGGAAGAGAAAGTCGGCGAGCGAGATGCCAAATTTGAGGGTCAACAGGTTGCAGTAGTCTCCCTGCTGCACCTCATACCACCTACCGCACGGCTTCCCACCGGACCCCTCAGCCATGTCGGTCGGCGTCGCTACCGGCACAGTTGGCGTCATGGGTGGCAGACCCGAAGTGTCTGTGGGTACCACGAAACTACGGCCCGGAGCAGTTACGCAAACCTCGGAGCCATTCATCTGGTTCAAGTTCGAGCAGGCGTAGTTGATGACGGGGTTCCACGCCTGAAGTTGTGTCACGGTGATATTAGCCGCGCTTGCGATGGCGGCACACGTCTCATTGGCGCCGACTGTCACGGTGGTGCACTTGTTGGTGATGCACAGTACGGTGCCCGCCCCGGGAAAATTGTTGCAGTATGCATCAAGGTTATTATCGGCCAGAAGCCAGGCTGTGCCGACACCTTGGTTTCTGGAGATGGCATAGCAATCCTCCGAGGGCTCAACCGTGTACGTGGACCCTTCGCAGGTGCTGGCCATCGGCGTTGGTGTGGCGATGGAGTAATCGAGTGTGCTTTGTGCAATGGGCCGGCCCATGATATTGCAGCTGGACGTCATGCTCTCATACATGGACTGGCTGGCCACGATGGGGCCGTCAAAGTACGGGGAGCCTGCACGTAGGCGCAATCGTTCTGCTATGCAGAGGTCGCAATCATCGGGTTTCTGGTCTTGCTCTGTAATGTTGCTGATGTAGTTGAATGGGCTGATCCCGGGATCAGAAAACGCCGCAGCCAGGGCCGCAATGGGACCGCAATAACGACCACCATCATCCTGCAGACATGCCATTTGGAAAGAGTACTGCAGCGACCCAGGGATATAAACGGCCGCGGCCTCAACCTCCAAGTCGCCCGAGACGGTTTGGTTTCCGCAGCTGTTCCATACCGAAGACTTCCATGCGGTCAACGACGACGAGCAGCCACTGGTGCAGATGCGTGACAAAGATTCCGGGGGGTAGAAAAAGTCCGGACGAAGGTCCTTGACCAGTGGGTCGCAGGCGGCAACGTTGGCGAGGAGCGCGTCAGAACATACTGGAGTCAGAGTTGAAGGAAGGCTATCATTGTACAGCATCACCGTAGCAGATACTGTCACTGAATGACGGCCGAATAGGACGAGCAGAAAGAGCAGTATGACTGACGACAGATTAAATTCACCCCTCAGTCGAGGGAAGGGTAGGTCAAGAAACATCATAATGGTGATTGGCATTCTGACCTCCACTCATGAGAAAATATACCCAGGTAGGTTGTGCTAAGACACAAAACGCATTCGAGACGGGCGATTCTCGTCCCTTTTCTTACCAAAGGGTCCTTCTTACTTCATGCCGTGAAGTGGCCTTGATGTACGTCGTTGGGCTGGTCGTTTGCAAGTGCGAAGTGACCACACCGCCACCGATACAAGCCTAAACGAGGTTGTGCTAGGAGAAATTCAGCATCCCTGGACTTCTAGGGATGAAACATTAGTTGACAATACTGTCTCAAAATGGCCTGATGGACGATGCAAAGATCAAACCTAGTCAGCGCTACCTCTCAGCAAAAGTCTCACGTCTGCCACTCCAAGGTACTTGTCTCTTCCTCTCACACAAAAGCCCTCACTTCTATAAATACAACTGGCTGGAAGCTCTGAGGGCTATTTTTGGCTAACTAGAAGTGTAGTATAATGCGAACATCAAGATGAGGGTCAATCTGATGAGTGCTACTTTATTGACAGTAACCTTGGAATGTAACCTCCCTTGGTCATGGAGAAGAGCAATACAGTCGGAGCCACCGCTTTCTTGGCAAGGATTTCACGTCAGTCACACTTTACATTTATCGCGGGTGAACCCAGACAAATTCTGTTTGAGACCCGGCCATCTGATAGGTGCCTTACTCCCAAGGTATAACGCCCTGCTTAAAGGGATGCATATCGGTGGAGATCATCCGGCGAAGGTTCGAATCTGACAGACTCGTCAGAGTGCTAGCGGATCTGGCACTATATTCGAAGGCCAGGGGCCATATCGACATGATCGGGATAGCCTGATGGCGATGTCGGTGATTCAAATATACAAGAGACGGTTGCTGCTGGCTCACTCTGGAGTCAAGAGTAGTGTCTGAACTCGAGCCAGCTTCTTGTGTGTGTACCTACAGAGGCAACCTTGGAATCGCGAATATGCGGAATCTTCTTATGTTCATCCTCTTTTGTTGGTGTAGGCTGGCTCTGGCCTTACCTAGTACTGGGCGTCTATATGCCGGTAACGACGATGAGGCGTCATCAGCAAGATGTCGGAACATCGTGTCGTGAGTCTTTCCGTCAGACAACCTGCAGCTGGCAATGACTGAATTTCTGAAAAGACCATCTGACTACTCGGCAAAGAACCCTCGCGAGTATCAATTACCCGTATGTCATGACGACGGCCCTCCCACTACCAGCTCAAGCCCTGCAGCGCCTCTAGGCGCTACCAGCCTGTCATCCCTCCTGGGAAGGGCCGTCATCGACGACTATACGTGTGCGCCAGACCGGCCGTGCAGCAATAAGGCCTGCTGCCCCAAAGCTACGCTCGAGTGCAACTATGGCGAGGAGGCATGCGGCACGTCAGGCGTGTCGCCCAACGACGTGTGCTGGTCCAACTGTGATGCCAAGGCTGAGTGTGGCAAGGACGCAAAGACTCCCGGTCTCAAATGTCCACTCAACGTCTGCTGTGGTAAATGGGGGTTCTGTGGCATGACGGACGATTATTGTGATGTTAAAGACCAAGGTGCTACGGGCGGGTGCCAGTCCAATTGCAAGCAGCCCGGCCCCAAGAACAAAGCCGATTCACAGTCTCGCATCATTGGGTACTACGAGGCATGGAGGTTCGATAGCGAGTGCCAGGGAATGGTATGTTATCTCCATGGGTTCTTCTTCTCGGAGCAATGAGTGGTACTAATCTGGTTGCGTCTCAGTCACTCGACGACATCCCCGTCAGTTCTCTCACCCACCTATACTTCTCCTTTGGTTCCATCACACCTGGTGACTATAGCATCACTGGCATGAAGGGTCTGCCGGGATGGCTGTTTTCTAGTTTTACCGACCTCAAAAAGAAGAACCCAGCACTCAAAACGGTCATCGCCATTGGGGGCTGGACTTTCAACGACCCTGGTAAGCACCATCGCTGCTTCGTAACGATAACTGAGCCGGGCGTCCTAACTCAGGACAGGTCCCACACAGACAGTGTTCAGCAATATGGTCAGCACCAAGGCTAGTCGGAAGACTTTCATCGATAATCTTATGAGCTTCCTCCGCGAGTATGCGTTCGACGGAGTGGATTTCGATTGGGTAAGCCATGTCCACTTGAATTATTTGTGATTGCCTCGAAGGCAGACAACTTACATTGCTTCAGGAATACCCAGGGGCTGATGACAGAGGCGGTGCAGAAGCGGATGGGGCCAATTTTGTTCAGTTTCTCAAGGAGCTGGATGATGAGAACAACAAACAGCCGATCAAATACGTCGTCTCTTTTACGGTGCCCACCAGTTACTGGTACCTCCAACATTTCGACCTCAAGGCTGTCGATCATGTTGACTTTGTCAACGTCATGTCATATGAGTATGTTTTGACATCTACTTCCATCGATGTAGCGTAGCTTGGTCCCTAACAGGTGAAACAGTTTGCATGGCATATGGGACGGTAAGAATCCCATTGGACAACACATCTATGGACATACAAACCTTACCGAGATGAAGTCAGCCTTTGACCTGTTCTGGCGGAACGATGTGCCCGCCAAAAAACTCAATATGGGACTTGGCTTCTACGGTCGAGCCTTTCAACTGGAAGACCCTGCCTGCAGCAAGCCCGGCTGTATGTTCAAAGGGGGTGCTACTAAAGGCAGCTGCAGCGGCGAGTCGGGCATTCTCAGCTACCGTGAAATCACAGACATCGTCAGGAACAAAAATCTTCACCCGGTGCACGACAAAACCGCTGGCGTCAAGTACATCACATGGAATACCGATCAGTGGGTATCGTATGACGATGCCGACACGTTCGCACAAAAGAAAAACCTGGCTAAAGACCTGGGGCTTGGTGGGTTTTTGATCTGGGCCATCGACCAGGACGACGACAGCCTGACAGCGCTACAAGCTGTCATATCGCCCAAAAGGCTCGGCGACATGGGCGCGGCGAGGGGGCAGGATGACTGGCAAAGCTCCAATAAGCACTGCTATATCACTCCCTGCGATGGCAATTGTGATGCAGGCGACATTAAGATCACGGACCAAAAGTGCGGAACTAAGAACAAGCGGAGCAAGTTGTGTTGCCCCCTCTCGGGGGCTCCGGATCCCAAGGACTGTACATGGCGAGGAAACCCGACGCTCTGCAACGGCCACTGCCATGACGACGAGGTCATGATGGAGATGAACAAGTGGGGCGGAGACGACAACGGGTGCCATGATGGCAACAAGGCGTACTGCTGCAAGAGTCCGCTGGCCGAGGAGAACCGGTGCTACTGGGCAGGCGTCGGTGCGAGTTGTAAGGGCGATGACTTGCCACTCACCTTCTCGGGCTCAGTACTGACCATCCTGGAGGACGTGGCCAAGATCATCCTCAGGATTGTCGGCCGCAGCGTACCGCTGGCGGCACTGACGGGAGAGGCGCTCCTGCTCGTGCTCGATGAGCTTGACCTGGACACGGACAAGCGCTATTGCTGTCCGAAAGGGGATATCGACAAGTGGACCAATTGTGCGTGGTATGGTAAACCGGGCAACTGTTTCGACGGCCACTGTCCCGACATGACATTAGCACAGCTAACGGACAGCTACTTCGGCGGCGGCGAAACGTGCGGCATCCAGAGTTCGCGAGTGCGCACCTTTTGTTGTGAGCCCAAGGATGATCCTCTCTTCCTGCCCGTGCCGCTCGAGAACCTATTTGCGCACCCGCCATCGGGGGATAACATTGACACAGACTTCACTCTGGACACTGACAGTACGTCGGATTCCCAACAGGACCCCAACGACGCTGCCTTCCAGTTCGTCGTGCTCGCATCGCCCGAGACGTTGCAGGTGTCGCTGGACAAGCGCGACGGCTCGCACTGGGACGTCTTCGGTTGCGCAGACGGGGTTACTGAGGGCGAGCACACGGTGCAGATGGTGTGCACCGACTTCTCGGATGATAGCAATTGCCACATGATTGGTCTTGGCCATGGAGTCCCGGGTACTATTCTGCAGATGCCTGCTGGCTGCGGCCCCGGCAAGTACGCTGTGGCCAAGGACATGGTGCCATCTACTACCGGCGTGTTGCCTCGCCACCTTTCTCGCCTGGCATCTCACTCGGCCGTTATCTACGACCTGACTTTTGACTACGACTTCATGCGAGTCCCGCGCGATCTGGGCGAAACGCAGATGCGTGTCGACTTCAGTAACCAGGATGACTACTGGGATACGGTTGTTGCGGGCGCGGCCACCAAGAAGAAGAAAACGAAGCGGTCTCTCGAAGATGTCGGCGGGGACCATGTCCGCTGGCTCGAGGAGGAGTTCAGAGACGACTACCACCTTGGCGCACTTGACCGTCGCGATCTTCAGGCGCGTTGGTTTGGGTCCGACATCCTGGCATGGCTCGCGCAGATGGTCAAGCCCGAAATCACGCGCGAGTTCACGCACAAGTACGAGGACACGCTGACGGCTAAGCTCATCGACGAGACTTGGTCTTGCACCAAGGGCGACGTATCGTACGAGGGACACCTGCTCGCCCAGGCGCTGCTCAAAGTCAAGGTCGAGTCTAGCTTCGGCTTCACACTGATCGTTACCAAACTGTCGCTGCCGCTCGACCTCAGTCAGAGCTACCTTACATTTTATAACAAGGGCGAGGTCACGGGTGTAATAACACTCGAGGCTGTTGCTAAGGTCTTCTACTCCAAAGGGGATGTCATCGTAAACATCCCCTTCCCAGGCGCTTCCTTCAAAATACCTGGCATCGCCACCATCGGTCCGCAGCTAACGGTCGAAGGGAGCATCGATGCGTCTCTATCTCTGGCCGGGACCATCGAGACCAAGCTCGAGGTTGCGAGCTGGGAGGTTCGCCAGGTCGTGCCCGACAATAACAGCGATGCTTACAAACCTAAGGAGATTGGCGACGGAAAACCGAACCTCGACCAGACCGGCAGCGTGGACGGCATCCAGAATCCCAAATTCTATGCCGGAGTCCAGGTTCAAGGCGACGTCACGGTGAAGTTATCGGCAGCAGCCGAGTTTGGCGTCCGCTTCGATCCCAAATGGGATGTCGACCCAGCGGCGGCGGCAGTGGTCGGCGAGGCCAGCGTCATGGTCAAGTTGAAGGGAGGCCTCTCAACACAGGGTACTTGCCCATTCACGTGGGGGCTCGACGTAGGTGCTCATCTCTACGCCAGAGTCAAGGCGCCGCAGGCCTTCAAGTGGCCCGGCGCTGAGTACGATATTACGCCCAAGTACAATAAGCCTATCGTCAAGCAGAACACATGTCCAGAACTGGGTCCGATTCCAATAAAGAGCGACCTAGATGCCCTCGATTTCACTTTGAAGTCCCCGTCTGCCTTATCTGTGTATGGCCGCAGTCTGGAGAAGAGAGCAGCGGTATGGGGCCCTGTTCTCAGCGTCCCCGTAGGCAAGTATTTCTGCCCTAGCTCGGTCGTCGAGGACGATAACTCGGGCACGCCGTGCTCGATGATCAAACCTGCCTGGGACGATGACATGTTCCTGACAAATGGCGACGGTGATGACTATCTAACTCTGCGTCGTCGAGAACCGGCTGAGGTGCAGTGGTCAGATCCGTACAATGAGACCGTCCTGGACCCACGATACATTGTGCTCGAGGAGCGCGATACCAGTTCCAAAATGTCAAAGTTGTGCGGTATCGACATCATGATCAAGTATCCTCGCGGAGGGGACTCGAGAGTCAGTAGAAATCCCACATATGGCTTCTATAAACCAGACGTATGTGAGGACTACCAGTTCGGCGCTCCGTTGAATGCCCGCGTCGTCACAATGCCGCCCACACAGTATGACTCGGAGCATGTGCTCGAGTTCCAGCTGCCACAACAGCTCTTTGCCCACCTCGATCTATCCCTCGGCCCCTTTGACCATCCGGACCCGACCGTCACTCGGAAACTGTCATTTTGCCAGCTCGTCGAGGAGCTTTGGGACATACCCGCCGTGCCCATCCCGGGGCTGGATACCTCAAAAGGTGTCGGCGCTTCCCTCAAGCCGGCAGACCACGTCGCCCAGCAGTTCCCCACAGACCAGTGGAAGACGGACGAGTACGTTGTCCTGGAGCATGACATTAATACTCCCGCCAAGGGCAAAGCCTGGGGTGCTACGACCAAAAGGGGGAAAGAATTGCAAATCATCAACACGTCTAAATGGGTACAGGACAAGCTGGATACGCGCCTGGGCGCAGGCGAGATGATCAAGGCCATGCGCTATCTGATCGGGTCGCGCATGTATCACAACGACGTTCATGTCCGCGAAATCCTGAGGCGCCAGAAGGAGCGCGTTGGCAACGTGCTCGACCTGCTAGACACCCAGATCCTGCAGGCGAACCCGCGAAAGCCGGCGCCCTACAAGCCGTGGCAGTCTCTGGGGCTGAAGGCCGAGTGGGACTCGTTTATGAAGAGAAAGTCTGCCCTGGTCCAGACCAAGACGATGAAGGTCATCAACGAGTTCCTGCCGAGGCTCCAGGAACGGTGGGCCAATGACGCGAGCCGGCAGAAGGCTGTGATAGACCTGGAGAACGACGACGCGATCACGCAGGCCGACAAACAAGCGTTGCAGGACCTCATTGATAAGATTGACGCGATGGACAATGTGGTTAGGGCGCTGCCGGCTTGGACGTGGCCGTTTTGAATAGATACCAGGTATCATCACTTGAGCTATATAGTTCTCAACTAAGTACAGCTTTAAGGAATATATGAATATTGTTATAATACAATGAAGAATTAAACTGATAATACAAGGATATATTATGTCAAGTGAAAGAAGGTTTATACAAGTCCAATAGTTAGAGAGAACTGTTTTATAAAATAAAATTATAAAATTGTATTAAAAGTTTAGACGCGGATTTCTCTGTAAGACCGGGGGCTACCATGTGACTGTACCTGTCTGTACGCCCTACCTGCCTGTACTAACAAATAGCTATAACTACTATATAAAGTTAATAACTTTACTTATACCCTTTTAAGCTTATTTTAAAGCTATTATAAAGCCGATTAACCCATTTTAAAGCCTTTACCTCGCTTAATCTTTATATCTAGCCGGCAGCTTTATAGTATATACACTATGTATATGAATACTCTCCGAGATATTATTATTCCTAGCCTTATTATCATCTTTATAGTTGTCTTCTATAATTTTAATTAAGTTGATTACGTTAGTCTTTCTAGCTTTCTTTCTAGGTTTAGCTAGTTATTTTTAAGCTTTTTCGCCTTATTTAATGTTTTTAACAGTCTTTACTTAAAATAATCTCGGTTATAGTTATAAATCTCTTATTCGGATTAAGTATAATCTTTAGATTCTTAGTCTTTATACGGTTAGCTACCTTAAGGTTATAACTTAAGGTTAGAGTATTAAGAGGTCTACCTGTAAGAATCACTATAATGTCCTTTACAGCCTACCAGTGCACGGTATAGTATAACCGCGAAGCGAAGCTAAGCCGTAGTCTAAGTCCGGGCAGGATTTATTATAGCAAGCTGCATAACACTAGATTATAATATGCCCATCAGTGAGTGCGATAATACTTTTCAGAGGCATATGTAATGGTATACTGGGGTTGGAATATAGAAATCAGGTTTAGACTACCTAGGTATTCATCTTAGTGGTCGTACCGGGGCGCGGATCTGTACAGGCCGACTGTAAAGTAGGATGCAAAAGGATTTGGTTCACAGTCGGGGTCACTTAGAGCCCAGCTAAATCCTACGACACCTGGGATGTCCTAAATTAGAATAGCAAATAAGTTATTGTGTAAGAACGCGACTAAAACTATAATACACAGGCTCCTCGCAGTAAGCCCCGGAGAGCCTTTTTCTGTGTATCAGTCAGTGCATTGGTTTTTCCTGGCTCCGAGCTAAGAGCCTTGTGGGCATACAGGGTTGCATGCCAATGAAACAAGAATAATCAGCAGCCCCAAGGTCTAAGGCTGTGAAATCTACTCGGTCGTAAATTCCAGAAACCTCTGTTGCCATAACAGGCCCAGACCTACTAGTTCGTCTTCATCCTAGCCGGTAATGCTTGCATCCGTGGTGTCGTCGTCTTCAACAAAGCTGTTGTGATTGACATCCGAGTCTTCATCAGTGCCTACACCCGCCTCCACATTGAGAGCCATCTCGTATGTTGCTTGGGTGAAAGTCATATCGGCCAGAAGCCTCAACTTGGCTTTATCTCTGTCGATACCGGTTGCCGAATGCGACTTGTCTGGCGAATAGGGGTCAGAGCGGAAGATGATGTTCTCGGTACCGCGCGGTGCAACCTGTTTCAGCATGGCAAGCGTAAGGTGCTTGAGGCTGGGAGTAGACACGGAGAGGCCACGGATGAATCTTGCCCAGACACAGTCGCCGTCTTCATAAGTGCCGTTCTTATCCAACAAATCACGGTTGGATAGGCCCTGGTCCAGTTCAAGGGTAGCGCCCCTGAGGCAAAGGCTCTCGAGATCCGGAAACTTAGCAAGGACTCTGTGAAGGACATTGGGCTGAACGGATATCATGCCGAGATCTAGTCGACGCAGTGGCAGGGCGACGGGAGCTGGGTTCATTTCATTCCACCCTAAAGTTTTCGGTTCGGGGTCGCAGCCAGGCTTCAGACTCAGCCAATTGAGGAACTTGGTTGACGTTTCATCGAAGTAGTTGAAGTTCAGCCTCAGCCATGTGACATTTTTGGTATGAGCAAGGAAGTTTCGGGTATATGCTGTCAGAGGATCAAAGACGTCACCAAAGCTGTTGTATCCGACTCGGATCAAGGCTGGCTGATTCCGGGATTGGTCCGGGCAAAGCAGGCTGAGATGTAGTTTTGTCAGGCTGTGGAGAGTCCTGATGAGCCCAGCACCTAGCGCAGGGGAAAAGGCGAATGCGTCATCCGTGAGTGAGCGGTCTCTCTTCTGCGTGATGACCTCGAGGCAGTCCAGTTCAGGTGAGCAACGATCAAGGGCAGACAGTAACACCTTGAAGACTTGACCAATGAACTCCTTCGACCGACAGATAAGGCCGGGAGGGTAAGGCTGTTTGTGCTTCCACTGTCGGTAAGACGAGGAACCGTAGCTCCGCCATTCAGATGGTTGCAGTCCGACAGCATCCCGATATCGGGTTGGCGAGTTGAAGTCTCGAATGTCGATGGTCTTGAGGTTTGGCAGGTTGGCGAGTGCGGATGACAGAAGGGCGACGGCGACACCGGTTTGCAGAAGGGTTTGTTGACCGGCCACCGCAGCACGCCATTGACCGTATTCTACCACGTCCTTCATTATCAACGGCGAGCTGATAGCGTTGTACTCGTCAAGACCAATGACGAGGTGAGTCATAACCTTGGATAGAGCGCTGTTCTGGGAGATGTCGACGAGGGTTTGCAGGGAGAATTGATCAATCACTGGTACTCGTTAGCCACTGCACTCTGATGTCTTATGAAGGAGAAGGTTCGTCTTACTGAACTGTTTCTTTTTGAAGAAACAGTTGGCCCAGTAGGGGAAGAGTTTGTCCTCGATTGATTTGCAGGTCAAACGTAGGGTGTTGAAGTCTTTGGTAGGCAAGGGTCCTGCGATTTTATTGAGCAGCTCCGGAGGCAGGGAGGCCAGTCTCGAATATTGAGACTGCATCTTTGTAGTCTCGACGAGTGTGTCCATCTGATCCTTCTTGCTGTTCTGTTGTGTTTGTTGGTCTTTGTTGTTGTTGTTGTTGGCGTCAACTTGTTGACTGTGAAAGTGCGGTCTTCAAGGTTCTGGAAGGAGGTCAGGTTGATGCGGTTGACGCGGGGTATTATGTTAACCTCTGAATACCTAGGGAACAGAAGCCTGTAAGAAATGGGTTGTTCAGAAAAGGTCATATCTACCTAGGTACCTATGTAATTACCTAGGTGGCGCCCAGGTAGGGACGCAGGGCGCCTGGGCACCGCTCTTACTGGTGTACATCGGTACCTAGGTAACTAGAGTGGGGAAAGTGGCTGTGGCTGCCTGTTGTTGATGCTGCACCATCACGTGAGTACGCGCCCGTGCACGCGCTGCTGCCTGGTGCAGCCTATGTAATACTTCCCAAAAGGGAAAGGACCGACGGGACCGGGGTACGGCGAGAGCTTCGTCCTTGTCTTTGTCTCAGCAATTTCTCCGCTTTCCTATTGTCTCTTTTCATATTTACTTCCATGTGGTCTGCCTTCCTTTCCCACCAACTCCAAATACCACCTTCCACCTTCTTCACCCAACTACTACTGCCACCGACTTCTCCATCCCATCCTCCCCCAACATCCTTCACTGTCCAGTCACGCATTGTAATCTACTTGTGCTCTCTTCGTATTTTGCGTCCCCTTTTCTGGTCTATCTGACTCCTATTTGGCCAGACTGCCGGCGGTAATACGCAGAAGTGTGACCTCCGTTTTTGAAAGATTGAGTGTCTGAAACTCCAACCCAAATTGGACTACCCATCGTGTCAGTCTTTTGGCCAGGTATGTTATTTTCCCCCGTGTCAACCATATTACCCAAGTGCCGATGGTGGAATACTATGGCATACGGTATCTGACTTTCATTGCAGGATTTATCTCCGAAGACCCCAAGATGCCACCCAGGCCCAAGAGAGCCGCCGCCGCCGTGGCTTCGGCTCCTGCACCAGCACCTCCTGCAGCACTCCCTCTGGACGGATGCGTGGTTGCTTTTAGAGGAAGCTTCCCCGGACAGAAACAGGCTGATCTCAGTGAGAAGGTCTCCCGCTTGGGCGCCCGTGCCCCAAAGTCACTGACTAAGGACACCACCCATCTGATTACTACCCAGTCCGACTTTGATGAGCCCTCATCCAAGGTCTACGATGCTAGAAGACGTGGCATCCACATTGTGAGCATCGACTGGATGCTCGATTCTGAGCAGTCGAATTCCAGGCAGCTGGAGTCCCGCTATTCTTTCGACGTCACCACCGCCGCCGCCAACATTAACGGCGGTACTCCCACTCCCCCACCCCCCACCAACCCTAAGAAGCGTCAGGCTTCACCTATCATCATTGACTCGAGTCCGGAAGCCAAGAAACAGCCAAAGAAGGCGAAACTGGCCACATCTGCCGAAAGCGACAAGGCTCCTGTTCTGGGCCAGGAGCAGATCGCCAAGTCTTGGGATGTCCAGGTGCCTCTGGATGAGGGCTGTCCCCTCACCGGTTATGGGGTGCACATCGATAGTGATAGTGTTATCTGGGATGCGTCACTGAATCAGACCAATGCGGGCCAAAACAACAATAAATTCTACAGGATTCAGCTCCTCATCAATTCCACCAACCACTGTCAGACCTGGACCAGATGGGGTCGTGTCGGCGAACGGGGCCAGAGCAGCGTCCTGGGAGATGGCTCGATGCAGGAGGCAAAGACTCAATTCGAGAAGAAGTTCAAGGACAAGACTGGCTTAACATGGGAGAATCGGACAGGCGATCCCAAGCCGAAGAAATACGTCTTCCTCGAGAAATGCTACGAACCCGATTCCGATGACGACGATGTCAAAGCAATGGAGGCCAATGGCAAGGCCGTTGAAGTTGCTCGCAAGCCGCCTTCATGCACACTCGATCTTGAGGTCCAAAAGTTGATGGAACTCATCTTCAACCAGAAATACTTTGCGGCAGCGATGACGGACCTGAACTACGATGTCAATAAGCTGCCTCTGGGAAGGTTGAGCAAAGCGACTATCATGCGAGGCTTCCAGGCCCTCAAGGACCTCTCCGAAAAGATTGACAGCCCGGCTAGCCGTGACCTCATCGAGGACCTATCGAACTTATACTACTCCCTCATTCCCCACAACTTCGGAAGGAACCGGCCACCCGTCATTAACAATCAAGCTACCGTGAAGCGAGAGATAGACCTTCTCGAGAACCTGGCTGATATGAAGGACGCAACGAACATTTTGAAGGAAGAGATTGAGGGACGTAGCGGCCTGCACCCGCTTGACCAACAATACCTGGGCCTGGGCTTGGATGAGATGGCTCCTTTGAGCCACGAGAGCGTGGAGTTCCAACTTTTGGAAGAGTACCTCTTGAACACATGCGGCCACACCCACCACTTCAGTTACAGCATCGAGTCCATCTTCCGCATCGAGCGTCACGGCGAGAAAGAGCGGTTCAAGGCCAACAAGCAGTCAGATCGCCGCCTGCTGTGGCATGGGTCGCGGGCCACGAACTTCGGCGGCATTCTGAGCCAGGGCTTACGTATTGCACCACCAGAAGCCCCGGTGAGTGGGTACATGTTCGGTTAGTAACCTATCACCCTCCTACATCTTTACTATTTACTGTTTTGGCAGGAACTGAGAAGGAGACCAAAACAACAGGGAAAGGCCTCTACTTGGCCGACATGTCAAGTAAGTCTGCGAATTACTGTTGCTCCGGCATCTCAGACGGTACCGCGCTCCTCCTGTTGTGTGAAGCCGATCTTGGCACACCCATGCTGGAGCTCACGGATGCGGATTACAATGCGGGCGACCGCGCCAAAGCCAATGGACAATTCTCGACATGGGGCAAGGGAATGACGGGACCATCTGTCTGGAAGGATGCGTCTTGCATTCATCCTTCACTTGCGGGTATCAAGATGCCCGATACAAGGTCCGGCCCACCTGGACCGACCAATGTGCAGGATGCGTACCTGCAGTACAACGAATACATCTGTTACGATGTGTCGCAAGTCCGACTGAGATACCTCCTCCGGGTGAAGATGTGAGGCGGTTTTGTGAACAGAGGCAGACACTTGGCGACGAGAGGATGTATCTTATGGTTTGCTATCATTGTCGTTTTTGCTAACCGGATAGAGGCATTTATATGGCAACTTTGGGACGGATACAAGATCAGAGGCGACATGCCTCGGAAGAGCTGAGACAAACTTTTGCTACGGAAAGGAAAACTCGTGTACTTATGGCGAAGCGCATCCGTTGACTTATCTTGTCGATAAGTAGCGTAAACTGGCTTTAGCTTTACCAGTTTTGTTCACTCTTGACGATCGTTCTACCATCTTATTCAAGCCAAATATTCCGGGAATCCAGGAGCCCCCGTCTTCCCCCACACTGGCTGTGGCTCCCGCGATGGTGCTCGTCATCATTCATCAGCCTGTGAAATAGAGGAAGAAACAGGCCGCAGTGGCTATGTGATAGATAAAACGCTCCGGAATCTGGTATTGCGGGGATGCTAACGCGCTTTTGAAGCAAGGTAGTCTATAAAAGCCTGGTCTTCAGGTCCCCAACGTCCGGCTGGTTTCAAGCTCTAGACCCTACCACACATCTTTCCACCGTCAACTGTCAACGTTGAGCCCACGGCTCGTTCGATTCTCTTACCGATCAAACCTATCATTACAAGCGAAGGGGAGGGGGGGGGGATGGGACGTGCCCGTGCTCTCAAAACTATGTACTTTCCAGAATCTCAGCTGGAAGGCACCTGCAAAAACCCGTCATAATATTTGTCCAACCATCTCGCCGCCTCGACGCCGGCTGCCTCCCCGTGGTTGTCATCAGATATCTTCCACTTCCTCAGTGACCCGACGTACCCGTCCGGCCGGACGTTCATGACGGCCACCTCGTCCTGTAGCTGAGAGCCGAGGTACTTCTCGGTACAGGTGGACCCGCGGGTGTCGAGGTCGGGCACGTCGTCGAGGTAAACCGTCCAGGGGGAGCGGGAGAGGATTGGTGGGAGGTGGGCGATCTCAAAGAGATGTTTTGAGGTGGATGCTGTTAAGGAAAGAAGTGTGAGCGCATTTGTCTCTCGTACGGGTGAAGCTAGGACAGAACACCACCGCCCAGCGTCGTGTGTCTACTCGTCCGGTGCAGAGGAGTGAGTAATGAGGAGAAACTTACTGATCAGCGCAAAGGCGAACAGCTGGCTCACAGCCGTATACCTGTCGGGCCTGATGTACAGGTCCTCCGCGCTCGGCACCCTCGGCCTCTCCAGGTAGCTCTTGCTCGCCGCGGCGCTCAGCCTGCTCATCAGGCTCTCGGGCTCCGCTATCGCGTCGCACAGCGACATGAGGAAGGAGGCCAATGGGGAAGACAGGATGTCCGGCACGAAGAAATACACGCGGAACTGCCCCAGCACCGGTATATCCAGCTGGACGTCAACCGGGTTCGCGTCGATATACCGCGAGACCTTGCCCGGCGGCAGGGTGCACCCGGGCCGGGCGCCCAGCGCCACCTCCTCCTCCCCGGCGCCGCGGCCCGCGACCCCCTCGGGCTCGCGGTTCAGCTCGTTGGGGCCGTACTCGCACCCGACGCCGCTGATGAAGCGCACGTTGCGGCGGAAGTTGCTGGCCAGGGCGGCGGGGTCGCCGGCCTTCATCTCGCTCGCGTGCTCGAGGTCGAAGGCGATCAGGTCGCGGGCGATCTTGCGGCGCTCCGACGAGTACGAGTCGAGGAGGGCGGGGGCCCGGGCGAGGCCGCGGACGGCGAGGTTCAGCTTCCAGGCCAGGTTCCAGCTGTCGTGGAGGGCCGTGTTCATGCCCTGGGCCGCCTTGGGGGAGTGCGTGTGGGCCGCGTCGCCGGCGATGAAGATCCGGGGGGTGGAGTGGGGGGCCGTGTCGCCGTCGGTCTCGTGTGTGTCGCTGGTGTTGATGGTGGACGGGGTGGGGGTTTGTTGCCGCGTGGACGAGGAGGTCGGGGACGGGACCGAGGCGGCAAACCTGGGGGCTACGCGTTGGTTAACGCGGTACTGCCCGAACCACTCGATGCTCCTCCACCGGATCCGGTATGGCTGCAAGATCTGGGCGGCCCGGTTCATGATGGCGGCCTGGACGAGGGCCGGGTTGGAGTTGGCAGCGTGGAAGTTGGCGTCGGGCCTCATCTCGATGTACAGCCGCGTCATGTCCCTCTCCCGGGGGATGATGAGGATGGAGCCGAAGCGCTCGGAGAAGATGACGGTCTTGGTCCAGATGTCGGGGAAGTCCGTGTCGACCTCGCCGTCGAGGACACCCCAGACGGACATCTCGGTGGCTTCATCCCGCGCGCCCGTGTCGGAGGGGATGATGACCTTCCTCACGCGGGAGTGCGCGCCGTCGCAGCCCACGACGAAGGAGGTCTCGAACGACTTGAGGTCCAGCGTGACGTTGAAGCGGGCCTGGACCTCCATGTTGCCGTCGTCCTTGACGGTCAGCCCGTCGAAGCGGTGACACCTCCTCACACTCACCCCCCTCTTCGCAAGGTCCTCGACAAAGACCTTCTCCACCATGCCCTGGTGGCCGATCAGGACGAAGGGCTCGATCAGGTCGACGATGAAGGCCGGGTAGTGCACCTCCCTTCCCACCCGGCGCAGCTGCACGGGCTCGTCGGGGTCGCGAGGGGTGCCGTCGTCGTCGGTGGCCTTCGGGGCGGCCGCGTGCCACAGGCTGATGTCGTAGACCTTGACGGCCTGTTGCAGCAGCTCGTCGGCGAGGTTGAGCATGCGCAGCGTCTCGATGGTCTTGGGCTGCAAGCCGTCCGCGCGGCCGGCAGGGGTCTGGTCGGCGCGTTCGTCGAGTATGAGGGGTGTTATGCCCAGGCGGGCGAGTATGAGGCTGGAGGGTATGGATCAGTAACTGTAACACATAAGAAGTGGTCATTGATGAAATGTTGGCTGCGAAGGACCGGGTGGGTGCCCAGGTGGTGAGTATCCCGAGTGTGAGATACATACCCGAGCATGAGACCGGCAGGACCGGCCCCGACGACAGTGACATCGTAGCGTTCTGGTCTTGGTTCCAGCCGGCCTAGAAAGGGCATAATGTTGATGGGGGCATTCTCGTTTATCAGGTGTGGCCGAGGGGTGGCTCCGCCGTCGACGGAGCGCGAGCCGTTGGTTAGAGTCTCGGTGTCCATGTCCACATCTACATCACTACCACCCCCTAGCGGACTGGAGGCGTTGTTGTTCGACATGTTGTCAGGGTGGCCCTCATCAACCTTGACAAAGTACACAGAGCTAAGTCTGATTGGTGAAAGTGAAAAGGTCGAAGTTGGTAAGTGACAGAGTGATGGATTATAATGATAAGACCTGCAATATGCGTGTGATGAAGAGTGATTGGTGAGTGATGAGTGAGTTGAGCGGCATGTGAGAGCAGATTTGCATGTCACTCGCAGTGGGGGCTTTCCTCTGTGTGTTTTTTTTTACCGATGTTTTCCCCCGGATTCAGGATGTCATCCCCCCCGCAGCCACTATCGGAACCTGCCGACGGCCCGGGCCTACGGCTTAGTAGTACTGCGAGTGCATACCTGCCCAGGTATATATATACACTACCTAGATACATAGTACTTTGCTAAACAGGCCGCCTCTAATTGCCGGGACAGATCACAGATCGCAGATCGCGGTGTTCATTGCGCATCCAACCAACCAACCCATCTTCACTTGGTCTTGCGACTGGTTTGACACGTTTAATACAAGTCGACGCCCTGATCCGGGTGCCATTGTCATTGGACATCCATTACACCCGTGCGACCAAATTGTGAGTCTCAAGATATATCAGTTTTGACTCTGAGGTCCTGGTTCGATTTGCGCATTCCAGTGCCCCATGCTCAAATAATCAAAAGAAACAAAAGAAACAAGAGAAGAAAAAAGAACAAAATAAACGGTCCGTTCCAGAACAACGAGAACCGACCAGATTTGTTGCTCTTTATCTCAAACACTGTAACAGGCAATACTATTGCAATGGTAGTCCACGGGTGAATGGATGCCCTATGCAACCATCCATCGTACGATTATGACTTCCCGGGCCATCACCCTCCCAATTAGTCGCCGTTGCATTATCGATGTCATTCTCAGCTAACATTTCGTCACATTCTCGCTTGCGATCGGTGAAACGTTTGCGGGAATAATCTTCCAGTGGAAAGTTTGTTGGAATTCAGTAGGAGTACTGCTGATTATCTGAGGATATCATTATGTATTCAAGTACATAATGGACAGATCCTTCAGGTCCGTCCAACGGTAAATTCGGTACTTGAACCGCCATGGGGCCCGATGGTGCTCTGCAACCTCCTTCATTCTTAAACTACGGACAGTTTCAAGGTTTGCCACTACTGATACCCGAGGTTGCTTCGAACCATACGGACGTGCCCTTGAGATGCTCTGGGAAAGTTCTTTGCGACCCGGACAGCTAGGTTTGCATTGAACAGGAATAGTGAAGGGCACCGAGGGTGAGAAGAAGGTGACTAGTACGACCGGTCCAATTGAGTCAGTGAGCACGAGACTGAGGTTGTGCAGTGTGGGTTTCGCGATCACTATCGGGTTTTCTTTGCTTAATTGACTGGATCTCCCCGCTTAAGCCTGCGAATCTCAACTAATTGAATTTAAAAAATCCCGTGTTGTGCCGGTATGAGGTAACTAACCGCGGGTAGGCCGCGAAACAAGCCTTACCTTTGGGCTGTGTCAAACTTGGGCTGCATGATATTCTTCTGGATTTGCATGCCTGAGATCAAGGGGAGGACAATTGGGCTTCGCTCGGGGTTTCAAAGGCTATAAGACTACAATTCGGGAGAAGGTACTGGGCCCCCTCCCCGGGACTTCGCATTTATAAAGCAGTTGTCGGGAAAGGCTCAGCTGCACAGACGGTGGAGGGTCATTAAATAGTGAGCAGCGGATGATTCTATATGATCACACATCTAAGGATAGGATGCGGAATGAAAGTATCCCAAGCGTGTAATCCAAGTATATCCAGGAAGTCTATGAAAGAAGGCAGCATGGTCACACGCGGCTCCCCCAGGTAACGGTGAATATTTCCAAGGTTGGGACAGAAGACCAGACTCGGCTTAGGTATGCTAGTATATACCCCTCTTGTTGCTACCTAGGTACCTAGGTATAGTAGATAGTTACTGTTAATTCTCTTTGCGGTTGTGATCTTGAGATGACAGGCACATCTCACTTCAGGATCTCAGTTGAGTCTGGCTGATGGCCAATACCCACCTCCCAAAGCCTGTAACGTCCTCTCATGAGGTGCATCTCAACGTAGCCCGTCGAGTGCTGCTGCCACACCTTCTGATACTCGCCCTTGCCCTCGAGAACTTGCTCGATGCGTTGTGCACACTCAATAGCCTCCTTTGCAGTTTCCTTGAGTGACGTGATGACATCAATGCCGGCGTACGCTGCCTTCAAGTGGATGTAGTTGTCTGTCTCTCCATTCATCTCCTCTTTGTAGAATCTATACCGGGATACAGTTAGACATGAGAAACTGGTCACCAGCTTCCATCTGGGGAAAGACTTACGACAGGACATCGTTGACCAGGGAGATGCATTTCGCCATGTCGTGGATTGCCTCAACGGGAACAGTCATATCTGGATACTTCTCCTTGGGGAAGGTGAACCAGGCGTAGGCCTAGATTTTTCAAGAGTGTTAGATCATGACGGAAATATAAGAAACTCTTCTGCGAGACTTACCTCGCCTACTCCGTCCTTGTCACGAATCCACCAAGGGAAGTTTTGTCCTCCTTGGGACCGGACCTTAACTGGGTTACGTGCGGTAAGAGCGGTCGATGTTAGGAACTCAAAGGTACGTGAGATGATCAGGTTGGCGACCAGCGGCTCGTAGTATTTATAAGCCAGCCGGATATGGTCAGCGAAGGCCTGGGTGATAACCTGTTTCAGGAATCAGCATCAGTAGACCGATCCCACATGTAAGTAGGAGATATATCAAGAAGGTTTACCGTAGGTTGTTTCTCCCCCATCAGCCAGCGCTCCTGAAACCCCTGGATGTCGTGGACAGTACCACACCGCTCGGCATCATCACAAAGCGTAGCTAGCCAAGTGAATATTGCAAGCCAGACCTTGACATCGAATGGGTGGTAGGGGAAGCAGTTCTATTATAGAAGATCAGTGTGCGATCGATGAGCTTAGCGACAAGGTCAACCCACCCCCGAGGAGGAGTATCCAACCATGAGGCAGGAGAAAGAATGAGAGTTAGGTGGGAAGGGCACTCCAGTTCCCTCGGCGTACTCGAGAACGGCTGTCATAAATTTCTCTGGCTCGTGTAGGATAAACGGCTGTTTCAGAGACAGGTCCGAGAGGAACTGGGTATAGAAAGGCCGGAGGATGGCAGCGAGGCCTTGCTGGTCGCCATTAACGGTGCTTGTGCCATTGGTGGATGGGCGGAGGGCCACAGGAGCCACGCCTCCTAGTCTATCGCAGTCGTTGGACAGCATCTTTTGTATTTGGTGCTACTGGCGTCTTTTTTCTGGGAATTCAAGGGCTTTGGTTCATGCCAAATATGCTACCTCTCAAGGAGCATACTTCTAAGTGATTTATACTGATTTATGTCACGCAAGAGCAGCCCCTGAGATATACAGATCACTCAGGTGGGTACGAATCGCCCGAGACTTCCCATACAAACCGCCGATTACCCTGAAAGAAGCCTACCCTGAAGTCACTTCGAGCCCACTAATCAGCCAGCCAAGTCATACCATCCCGATAGAGGTGGATGCTATATCTATCTCCATTGCGGCACAATCGAAACCTTCGGCCCGGAAAAGTACATCCAGTCATGCAACCGGTGTTTTCGGTACGACGCTAGCCCACATCCCATGATCCCCCATACCAATCACTCGTTCCCAGCAATACGAATAACGGGCGTAGCCGGTGGCGGCTGCGAGTGAAGTGGATTTGCGGCATGCAAGAACGCAGCTACCTGCCTCTCCAGTAAATCTTATTAAAAATACCTGCTCGTGCTCACAGACACGTATGCAGTAACTAGGTATACGATGTAGGTTGGTAGTCACTGCGGTGGGTCTGGGTGGGACCGTGATGGAGTACAGTTCTTTTCGACTAAGTATACATCCATACCTAGGGTATCTATCATGATGCATTATCTTTGGTGGTGAAATGAACCACGTGATTGATTTTCGCTGCTCGCTTATGAGAGACTTCCAAAAACTCGCTAGGCATGTGGAGAATGATATGTCACAGCCGGAAGCACTTCCACGTTTCCGGGCCGCGATGATCTATCTGTCTTGGGACGACTATACCGCTTAGAGTTTCGGGATCACGAAAAGCTTTGCAAGGATAACAGCAGGTGAGATTATACAGGTCGCCGGGGTAATAAATGTTAAATCTGAACCGTACCGGCAGGGGTAAGGGCCACCTGTAGGTACTAATGTAACGACTATAACGTGGCCGTTAAAGCTACTTAGATTCCCTAGCATTCTATATAGTAAATCTAGTACTTAATACTTTCCCCTTTCGCTTTAATTACGTCCTTACACCTTTTTAGTATCGAATGTGCTAATATAAGTAAGAACTCTTCCGGTATAGTATTCTAAGCTTCCCTTACCGCTACACGAAGGGCTAAAGGTAATAAAAACTGAATATTATAGTACGTTTCTACCTAATTTTTTATCTAGTACTATATGTTTTTAATCGGGTTTAGGTTAAGGTTAGTTATAGGCTACCTTAAATAAGATATCCTTAACTTATTTATCGTAGCTTTTATAGCCTTAGATCGATAAAATAAAGTATTATCGTATTAGAAAACGTAAAGCTAAGGGTTTTAAGAAAAGAAGATCGAGATAAAAGAAAGTATATAGTGTATATACTTATTAGAATTAATCCCTCCGTAATCCTTTTCCTAGAAGAAGCCCGGCTTTTTATATCGCCTACCGAATTAACCTTAAAATATCTAGCTATAAGGTTTCCTTTTTAAAAGTAACCAGGTTTTTAAGCTTTCCGTATCGTAAATCGTAACTTATTTATCTCCTATAGGCTTATTTATAGCCTAGGTTTTATTAAAGAAGACGTAGTCTTCTTAATCTTATAGATCTAGCCGTAAAGTAAAGGCTGCTTCGTATTATCGGACCCGGGCCTTTTTATTCGAATCTGTACGTTTAATCTTACGAGGTCTTTTAGCTCGTTTATACTTAAGCTTATATAAAGCTAAATATAAAGCTACTTCCTTATAGTAAATTAGATACAGAGGGAGAAAATACTTTAGATTTATCTAAGTAAGGTATTTTAATTCGTTGTCTAATTTTAACTATTATTTAAGGTTATTATATAAAAGGGTATTAAAGCTTAAATAACGACTATATTTATATTTTTAAAAGGTAATAAAGCCGTAGTAAGCGTATTAAACCTAGCGAACGGTATATTTAGTCTGAAGTACGATTATAAGGTAATCCTACTTTATATAGGTACGTAAAGTCCGAATCTCGACTTTCTAATTATATATAAGTTTATAGCGGCGAGCTTCGCGATAGCGACGATATCGACTAAGATAGATTTAGCGACGTAGTAATAGTGATAGTTAAGGGTTTATTTTAGTGTACTAACAGAGATTTCGTAAAAGGATAATACCTAGAGTTGTTTGTAATTTAAAATCAGAAGTAGCTTTTCTAGCAGTTTCTATACAGAAGTACCTGAGTAGGGAAAATGGTAACTAAGGCGGGCCTTATGACCCCACCCCCTGCGGTACGGTCTCGAACTAATATTTATTACCCCGGCGACCTGTAGAGGATCTGACCTGTTGGCCCTTAGGGGGAATGTTCGGTACCACAACCTCCTTTTATTCTTGCCAACTGGTGTCTTGCAATCATCTTGGTTGACCGCCGTTCATACTATAAGCATAGAGTAAAACACTCGCTCATACATACATGCATGCCCAACATGAGTAACACGGCAGGTCTGGAAGATGACTCCCAACGAATCCAAGTCCGGATGAGACTGGAGGATTTTGAAAACCTCTCGATGGTGCCATGGTTCAATTATCGAATGAGACTGCCGAAACGGCCGCTCCCCATCCTCTCGGATCGCCCCCGAACCAACACTCAGCGCCTCGTCGTCCGGCCCATCCTTCCGTCCGATCTAGACCGCCTCCACACGCTTCGCCAACGGCCCGAAACACAAGACCACTCTAGGACGCGGGGCCGGGCCGATCGAAACAAAGAGGAAACGCAGCACAGCATCGATATGCTGAACCAGAACTACCAACACCACTGGTATTTCGGGGGGTTCCTGCAGTCGACGGGCGAGCTCATCGCTGAGGGCGGGCTTTTCGACTGTGATATCATGGCATCGTCCGGGTCCGGCTGGCCGGAGGCCGAATTCCTCATCAAGCCTGAGTACTGGAGACAGGGCTATGGCACGGAGTTCTTTCATGCCGTGATGGAATCATGGTGGGATCTGCCCAGGGAGTGGAGGCGAGTCCAGCTGATACCATCTGGCATGCCCGGTAAAGAGCCGGGCGACGTGGCTATGGAGGGTGTGGTGTTCCAGTGGGAAGAGGGCAACAAGGTAGCAGAATGCTTCTTCAACAAGGTACTCGAGAAGAATACATGCTTCATCTCAGGGAGCGCCGCCAGCCATGACAGGCGCCCGGACAGGGAGGGCAATATTGTGACGTGGACGGGGTTGTTGGCTGCAAACCCGAGATCACAACCTTGAAGAAGTCGGAGGACGATTTCTGCCGAGTTTCCAACATCGAAGAGGACGCACAAGGGAAATTCTGAACAGTTAAATATGTATCAAGCCTTGAGAGTTTGAGCATAAGAGTTTGTATCGGAATCGAATGGATGATGAGGAGGGATTTCCACGAAATATGGCACTGGTGTTTGAATATTTTGGACACCTATAATGCCTTTCTGGTATGTCGCATAAGTAGTACTTCATAGTGGTATTAGACTGTCCACAAGGGTTTCAGCATGGGTAGTTTCTAGTTCATATAATTGCCCGGGATCGTACATTTTGGCTATCAATTGTGGTCAATTACCAAGTGAAGCATCTGGACCAAAAATCACTTTTTTTCTTTTTTAGGATGAACTAAGGTCTCGAATTCAACCTGAACTCGCCTACTCCAGTGGCTTAGTCGTGACATACAAGGTACTCGCGGCGGCCTCGGGGTATCGCGTTCCCTTGATCTCATTACTCGGAATAGCCCTCCTGATCGCTTCGTTGTCCTCCTTCGTAATCTTGACCTTCAGCGCCCCCAGGTTCTCATCAAAGTTCTCCACCCTGGTCGTGCCGGGGATGGGAATAATATCGTCGCCCTGCGCCAACAAGAACGCCAACACGAGCTGCGAGGGCGTGCACCCCTTCTTGTCGGCCAGTGCCTTGATCTGGTCCACCAGCTCGAGGTTCTTGTGGAAGTTCTCGGGCGAGAACCGCGGCGCCTCCTTCCGGAAGTCCCCGTCCTCAAAGTCGTCCGGCGACCGGATGCTCCCCGTCAGGAAGCCCCTGCCCAGCGGCGAGTACGCGACGGTGGCGACGCCCAGCTCGCGGCAGGTGCGCAGGAGGTCCGTCTCGGGCGACTCGATGTCGGTGGTGAAGGGCGAGTACTCGAGCTGCACGACGTCGATGGGCGCGACCTTGCAGGCGCGGCGCACGCTGTCGGCGCTGCACTCGCTCATCCCGAGGTGCCTGACCTTGCCGGCGTCCTTGAGCTTCTTCATCTCGGCGACGGTGATCTCGATCGGCTGGTCCGGGTCCAGCCGGTGGACGTAGTACAGGTCCACGTAGGGCAGGCCGAGGCGCCCGAGGGACTTGTCGATGGCCTGGTGGATGTACTCGGGCTCGTTGCGCATCCGGGGCACGCCCGTGTCCGGGTCGACCCACCAGGCGAACTTGGTGGCGAGGAAGACTTTGGCCCTCTTCTCGGGGTTGCGCTTGAACCACTGGCCGATGACTACCTCGCTGTCGCCGTACATGTCGGATGTGTCCCAGTTCAGACAGCCGGACTCGTAGATGTGGTCGAGAAGCGCGTACCGCTCCTCGTCAGACTTGAGCTTGCCGTACCAGGGCGTGCCGAGGCCCATGGCGCCGAAGCCGATGGCGGTGACCTCGGGGCCATTCTTGCCCAGCTTGCGGGTTGGGAGCTGAGAAGGCATTGTGTCGTGATTTACAATTAAAAAAAAAAGGTGTTGATAACTGTGAGTTGAGAAGGATGATGTTCTGATTGATAGACACTCGGAGGGCTTATAGAGAGGCTGTAGACTACCCAGATGGGTTATATGGTTTATATACCCATGTCGTCACCACATTGCCAAGCCGGGATGACCCCATCTCTCTTGTCAAGATTGCTGTGTACACTCGGACTTAGGGTGACACTACAATGCGAGGATTTAAGGCTCTCGGAGTTAGACATAATTGCAAACCTTATTCCGTGATGACAAACATGTTGCAACACCTTAGTCCGATATCAAGGAGACGACTCATATAATCAAGGGAGGGGAGGGGGGATCTACGGTGCATCAATGACAATGTCCGCTGTGATCTGATGAGGGGTTTGACCCTCCCTTGCAGCTGGAAGTGGAAGGAGGGATATACGGTAATTACGGTAATAACCCCGCCTTTATCATATGTCTTGTCCAACAAAGCTATATGATATATCAAGGCATATTCTCATGGGGGTACTACGCACCGGCTATATATTTTAAGGTTCCAGGGTTGGTTTCTCATGAACACTGACTATAGCCCTAACCCTTTCTGGTTTCTCTAGATTTTTATGTTTGGAGGGGAGGTGCCTAGAGAAAATAGCTCAAGTGCTTGTATTGGCACAAATGAGCACCCTCTTTAGCATATCCTGGGGATCCGTATGATATGTAATAAATTCTACAAAAAGAGTTACGTACACTAAGAAGATGTATTCAACCAATTTCCATGAGAACTGAGGATATATATCCTGATGGAGGGAGAATAAAGGGGGGGGTCCTTGATCGTATGTGCCGAGGTGTGTTCACTTGCATCCACCTGGGCAGAAACTGGATTATAATTGAAGAAATCACTCATTCCTTATCACATAATATTGTTACCAAGTATTATGGGAATTGCTGGCATCATGAAACGTGGTAATCTTCCACAGTTTTCAAACAAGCCATCACCTTCGTCACAGGCTTGCGCAACGGCGCATGTCGAATGACACATGTCCTAACAAACCACCAAAAACTGTTTATCTGGATATTGATATCTCGGGCTAAGTGGTGATGGAAATTAAGTATAGATAAATGCATGTGTTCCAGGGCAGAACTGCCATCGCGCTTGTATTTACAGTCCTGCGTTGTCTCTTGTCAGACCCTGTCCAGGTGCACATGTGCCCTGCCGGTATGACTCAAAAGGTGAACTCAATCAATGCCTATAATTAAGGCCTACCTAGGTAGCTCTTCAGAACAAAACCCATCACCGCCATTTCCCTCCATACCACAACCTCCCACCAATCTTCACTGCCCACCATGTCGACCATCACCATCCGCAGCGCAACCCCCTCCGACCTCCCCCAGATGGCCGCCCTCCTCATCCACGCCTTCTCCCCCGGCCCCTGGAGCCGACACCTCTTCCCGCTGCACCTGCGCGTCGGGCCCGGCGACGCCGACGAGCTCGACTTCCGGCTGCACCAGCTCTCCTCCAGGTTTGAATCCTCCGGGTGGGAACACGTCTGCGCCACCATCCAGCACCCGGGCGGGGAGAAGGGGGATGTTGTTGTGGGGTGGGCGCAGTGGTTCGACTCCCGGGGGAAGATGGGCCGTGATGGGAAGGAGGGTGAGCCGGGTGCGCCCGTGGCTGGTTTGGACAGGGAGGCGCTGGCTAGGTTGACTCGAGAGGGCGAGGTGCTAGAGAAGCGTCTTGCGGAGTGTCTGGGCAAGGAGGGGACTAATGATTCTCGGCGTGAGTTTCTCTTTTCCCTGCACCGAACACAAGTTGCCCCTATCTCTCCAGATTCGAGACTGAGAGCACACGATGGCTTACGGTGTCCACAATCATCAAGTGCTGAACCTCCTTCTCGTCGATCCTTCCCACCAACGCAAAGGGATTGGACGGCTCCTTGCCCGAGAGGGCCTTGACCGTGCAGCTAAGGAAGGGAAAGACGTCCGTCTGCGGTCGACGCCCGAAGGCCGTCCGTTGTACCTCGCTCTGGGGTTTGACGAGGTATTCGAAGACAAGGTCATTGGCGAGACTCAGTACGGCATGGTGTGGAGAGCTTCAGCTGGTACCAAGATCAGAGAGACGACTTCGTAAAGAGTATGGAGATGGCATTAGGTAAGGATAATGAGTGATGCGGTGTTACTACTGAAATGGGGGGCAGAGCAAGTGGATGGTGGACTATGTATTGCAGTTTCAAGGTGGTCTTGTCTGTAATAAATCATGTCAAATGATGGCAAGACTTGTATTGGAATGATTTGAGTGAATTTAAATCAGTTTCATATTTTTTTGGTTGGGTTTTACTAGGGTTTTCTCCTTTTCTACACATGTTGCTGTTACTTATAAACATTTAGACGAATGAGCAAGATTCACAATCTTCCTTGCAATACTCCAGCTTCCCAATCTCAGCAGGGGCACATATAGCCAGACTGCAGCAGCTCACATCCAAACAGGCAACGTCACCAGCTTCCCAGTCTCGTTACTCCCAACCAGTGCGTAATTAGCAAGTCTGTCGTTGGTTTCACACGACCTGGGCAGTTGGCGGTATACCGGCCTTTGCTTCTCTCCGCAGTGTCCAAGCAGGATGAACATCATGCACGTGGTCCACCTCAAGGCATTCACGCCTCGACCTTGACTTTCTTCTCCCTCTTCTTAGGAGACAGCCAGTCCTCAAATCCAACGGGCCAGTAGACCCTACCCAGCGGCCCGCCCATACCGAAGTTCTCCGGAGTTACCGTGAAGCCCCCGATGGTAACCTCTGGCTCCTCGACCTTGTCCTGCGTATCGTCTTCGTTCTCGACATCGCCCTTGGCCTTCTTCTTCTTAGGCGCCTTCTTGACCTTCTTCACCGGCGGCGCAGGCCGGTCCTGGTCCTCACGCTCGAACGCAACCACGTCCGCGATCTTCTCGTGCCCTGGTAGCTTGAACCTAAGCATGAGCTCGAACACGGCCTGTTCCTTGTCTTTGGCCTCGATCATGAGGTCCATGTCAGGGGGACACGGCGGGAGGGTCGCCACGCGGGGGCTGTGCTTCCTTCTATCACGTGGCGTCACGGTGCCGGCACAGGGCTCAGAATAGTGCATCTTCTGCTTGATGCCCTTCCGCGTCCAGGTATTGGCTATGCGCAAGCTGATCTCCGGTTGCGAGATATCGTACGTGCCCTCGCGGCATTGGTTTGGGTCGAAGACGATGTTGTGGTGGTGGTAGTCGAGTACGAGCGGGATGTTGAGCTCCTCGCAGATGGGTAATAGATCGTGGACTGACCAAGCAACATCATCGTTCTCCAAGACCAGGCGGCGCTTGACTGAGTCGGAAAGGGTGGCGTAATTCTCGCGGAAGCGGTCCAGGGTCGCTGGCTTGCCGCCAGCCTCGTTGAAAGTGCCGCCCATGTGAAGGATCATGACCGCGTCACGGTCCTGCTGGGGTGGAAGTTTCAGCAGGGACAGCATCTCATCGTGGTATTCAAGGTCCCTGATAGCGTTGGAGACGACTTCTTTCCGAGGTGAACCCAGCTGGGTGTACTATTGCACCTGCGTTAGAATTTCTCACAATATGCGTGGTCTTTGCTGATGCTATGTCCTCACCTGTCCCGGATGTGTTGTCAGACGGTGTCCCAGCTCTGCTGCGACCTTTCCAGCCTCGGCCAGGGCCTCAGACGCAAAGGGGGCTAGCTTGTAGCCATGCTCCTGATGGCTTGCGAACGGGAATATCTCGGAGCTCAGCCTCATGAACTTGATTCCGTACCTTTCATTCCACCGCAGCATCTTGGGGATGTCTTGCGCGTTCGCGACGCCCAGATCCTGCACATACTTCTGGCCCAGAGAGACGTCGGCCTTCTTGGTTCTGTCAGGCCGATTCTTGATAGGATGTTCTGGTTGCGATGGATCTACCAGTGGATGCTGGTGTTCTAATATGGAGGCTATGCGGCATGTCCTAGAAGTGAAGATTGTTGGTTTCGTGGCACGCAAGTATGTGTTCAGACAGGCCTAGGCGAATGTTAGCCAGAAGTCAAGTAGAAATGGATATGAGTATGACTGACATAGCCCAGCCGGCCTTTCCACGGCAAGGGTAAATAGTCGCTGTTAACGGGTGGTGACCGTTTGGCACCCCTTTCTGCGACGCCTGAGCCATCGTCGTATGCTACTTCTTCACCGTCCTCGCCCACCTGCATAGCAGGCTCCCAGACATTGTCATCAATGGCGGCGCCGCTTTCACATGTTTCCCTCTCCGGGGTGAGAAGAAGCCCATCCACTTTCAATACGTCACTGGGGCCCCTGCTCAATTTGCCAGGGCTGAAGGCACGTGCTGCCTGGCCATCGTTCTCCTGTACGAGGCTCTGCTCGAGCTCCAGCTTCCGCTTCTTGATGTCCCTCTTGAAGCCCAGTTCCATTTCCTCCAGGCTCTGCATGGCACCTGTGACGGCCCGCTTGGACCCTTGCACATCCTCCTTTCCCTTTCCGGCCGATTCTCCAAGATGCAGGCGAACTTTTTGCATCTTGGCGACTTGATCTGGATTTTCTGAATGGCCAGCAATGTCCTCGTTGATGATCGCCTTCTGTGAGGAAGCCCGTGAAGAAGCAGTCCGGCGTGTAGATCTTCTCTTGGGCTCCGTGTCGAAGACTGCTGGTGAATCATGCTCAGGAGGGTCTGAGTGTATGTTCTCAGTCTCGGATGAGAGTGTGATGCGCGAAGGGACAGCGGGGGCGGCAGCAGCAGAGGCTCTCTTCTTGCCGCGAGAAGGCATAATGGTGGTGGAGATTGTGGCAATATGACGTTTCGTGGAGTATGAAGGTCCTGTGGCCGGCTGTGTGAGGGCGAGCTTAGCGGAGCAAAGCGTCCTGCACAAGCAAAAGCCGCGAGACAAGGCTCGGACCGTTGGCAGTCTAGTAGTGCTGGTGGTATAAGCCGGAGCTCGACGTCCGGCGGACCGTGACAATATAGTGGGAATCAACATGCAGGTGGAAGGGTCAACTGCAGGATGGTACGGTACACGTACGGACAGCGGACCAATGCGCAAACCAGGAGGAAGTCCAGAGTGAAACCTTGGAGACGTCAAGTGGGTGAACAGTAGATCGGATCCGAGTTTGAATGAAACACAAAATATGCCAGGTTATGTATGTATGACGAAGGGGTTCAGATCCGGGTCGGCTTGTCTCTTTTTAGGACGATACGGGTGTACAGAAAATATTGCGGTGTCTTGGCATTGAATAGCTCAGGGCCAGGACCAGTGGCAGTAGCTTTGGGTAATTAGTGACCAAAAGGCGATGGTGCAGGGCGATGAATGGCTACGATGACCACAGCCGAAACACAGAAGTTGGATGGATGATGCGTTACATTTGACAGGCAGGCAAGGCAGCCGGCAGGGCAGAACAGAGCAAAACAGAACAAACGGTAAGGTGCCTCAAAGGGGTTCAGTGTGGTCAATTTTCAGTGAATCATCTCACCTTACATTGCTATGATGACATGGCAAAAGGCCACTTAAAGAATCTGTGATCGATCCGATACTGCATGATCGAAAGACGGAGAAAAAGGCCAATAAGAAAATTTAGGGGACAAAAGCGACGTCATTTGAAATCATCCCGATGTCTCACAGGTCGAGCGATATGGTCAATAGTCAAAGGGAGGGGAGGGTGACAACAATTGTATGTGGTTAGTCGCAGCGGTGAGACGGAATAGGCTTGGGTTGAAAAGGAGTCAAGTCTTGCATTGATGATTGACGCGGTCAAGATTGAAAGAGTGTACTATATTATGGAAGAAGTGGAAGAGCTGGAAGAACTGGAAGAGCTGGAAGGCTGGAAAGAGACTGGAAAAGGGTCACATAAACAAGTGTCATAAAAGGGTCGACGTCGTTTGTTCTGGGTCGATGATGTAATTATGTCAACCCGTTAAAAGTACCCAGGTACATACTAAGTATGTATCTCCGTACCTTTTTACCTCCTTACCCGCATGTACCTTTGTATCCGTGGCATCGGCACTCCCGGCTTCTTGCCTCCGGCCACCCCGTTATCTTATCACGGCAGGTCAGAATAAGGGTTATCCCTGCACAACTCCAGCCCCGGTAGGCTGAACCCTAGAATCAATGACCTACCCACCTATTGAGACAGTAGATCTATTAGTAGATGTCTCGGGTGACGATGTTTGGTCTTGTCTGGTTCGCATGTATGTATGCACGGGTACCGTACTTCGCGCATTAGCACTGCAACTGAGTGATTGATTGACTGCCCAGGTGATCTCCACCGATCAAACCCTCCTCGATCAACATCACTCATCATTCAAATATCGTCACTCAAAAAATATCACTCTCAGCTCGTCCGTCACAAACCATCACTCGCAGTCCATCCCTCATACCGCCACTCTAGACCATATCGTTGACCGACTTTCACGCTGGTGCGTTGGTGGAGGTATGGTCACGCCCGCGTCAGCAACCGCACTCAGTTCTTGGTGCTGCCGCTGCCCTTGTGTCCCAACATCGACAACAGCACCCGATGTCGCCCCTCCCCTACTGGTCTTTTCATCCAACCCGGCTCCCCAGTACGCTGCCCGACACACTGGACAGTCGTATCGCTCAGTCATGAACCACGTCGTTAGGCACCGCGCGTGAAATGTGTGCAGGCATGTCTTGAGCGAGATAACGTCACTGGCTGACCACCGGAGTACGCTGGCGTCGGGTGGCGGAGGACGACAATGGTTTGAGCTCTGCCTTGTGGGCAAGGTCACGCGTGATGGTCTTTCCCCCTCACTCTCGGCGCCCCCGTCTCCCGTTTCTATCGATGGTCTCGTCGACATCCTTCTGAACAGTCCACCCAAGCATATGGGACAATCAAGGTTCTCTTGCGATACCCGGGCCGGTCGTTCGAATTCGTCCACCACGGGATGTAGCCTTTTCCTTGCTCTTTGGTATGAAGTGGTAGCAAAGTTGTAGCCACTTCTGTCCAGCACCTTTGAACCGAACGCTAAGAGTCTGGGTTGCAAGACCTCGTCAGCTTGACCAGACAGGTCCTGCTAAACGAAGACGGAAACGGGAAGTTACATACAGCGCCCCTCCGAGAATGGCGATCCCAAACGCAGCCACTGCTATCGCTCCTCTGCCGGCCAACATGATGCCGGTGAAACCTCGCTGGGTAACATATCCAGGCCGTATGGAGGGCCTAGACGAAAATGCGGTTTTCAAGGGAAGCCAAAAGAGAAGAAAAGGATCCTGTCACAGGGATGAGGTTTGAGTTGAAGTCGGAACTCGGGTTCCGTTGCTCTTCCGTGCTGTGCCCTTTTCGGTTCTGGCTGATGAGATCTGAGTGGCGATCTCGGGTTACTACCTCATGTCTTCTTATCGTGATCGCAAAACGGCCTGGAACTATCGCTTGCACGTTCGCCTATGGTCTTTGCACAGTAGAACAGAGCGACTCTTTCACTTGTTCTGGAAATTGGAGTACAGGGTTCACTTCACTTATATCATCATGTCACATAGCCCGGAATCTGTCCAGACGTCACGGCGTATTTGAATCTTCCGTTTCCATGCATTTATTGCCTCGAATCTAACCGGACAACGTCTTCGCCCTCAGCACACAAAGCAGATGAGACCGGCTGAGCTGTAACCAGGCTGATATCTCTATCACGTTGGCAGAAATCCAGTCTCTTTATCTCGTGGGGCCAGTGGAGTGTTGGGTTACTGCCGCCCGTTAGGCGGTTTCGGCCGAACATCAGGGGCATCGGGAACACGCAAATCGTAGAAGGAGGCGCCAATCACTTTTACATGCAGCCCTATACAGTGAGCTGATGTCGGTGCTTCATTGCCCCGACTTCGGGTTCGTCTCCTCGCTTTCATCATTTCCAGATGTACGGTGTCGAAAAGCAAAGAGGATCTTGTATTTCTACCATGTTTTCTCCCCAAAGTAGGCCTCAAAAGATACCTCAGCACATAACTACCGGTAAAAACAGAATGGACACTTCTTCGTCCCAGCCCCCTTGGCAACACTCGCACGCAGCACAACAAACCAACAACTCCAGAGTTCTATGAGAACCAAATAGATAACGTTCCAGACGCTTCTTATCCAAGACCTCGCAATCACCATTCAACTGGAGGTGGCGGTGGCTCCTCTTCCATCATGCATGCGTTTCCTAATACATTGGTCCATTTCCCGCTAGTTCCCTTGTGGCTGTGCTTAAGGTGTTGGCGGAAGTGATCAACCCTGTAGAACTTCTTAGAGCTGTTGCACTCCCTGAGTTTGTGGTGGTCCAGTAAATGGCGGGCACGCTTATCCCCAATCCTGTTCCGTGACGTGTCGCACGTGGCCCGTAGGGGCGAGGCCAGATCAAACGAGCTCCTCGCCGGAATATCCATAAGTGTCAGCTTCTCCAGGTCGTGTCGTTAACTCGTGGAAGGATCTATCATAGGTACTTGACAATTGCGGACAAGACCGATGCCGTCGCACATGCAGCGATTTCTGATGCCGCTCTGCCTCATCCTTGTTGAACCCCTGGACCTTCCCAACCCCTGGGATTGGATGATATCGTGGAGTTGGAGGTGAGACTCTCCCCGACTTGTCCAAGCCATGGGTGTATGGCTGTATATCACCCGATGTGGTTGAGGAAGATGAGATTCGAGCTGGTGAGTGTCTGCCGAATGGAGAATCCAGATCTAGCGTTCCATACGCCGAGTTGATAGTAGCAAAAGAGCTTGCTGTTCCGGATGAGTAGCCCGATGCAGATGATCTCAACGAGAGATTGTCGGTGCTTGTTCTCCGTATAGCTTCGTCCCCCTGGGGTGGTGAGTTTGCTCGTCGCTTTGTGCCGCCAAAGATGTACGGCTGCGACTCTGCCCAGGGTTGGCTTGGTAAGTCGAAGAGATCCCGCAAAATGTCAAATGAAGTGTGTGTCTCAAGCCTGCCTTCGTCGCCGTCAGTCTCTCGGACTACATTACCTGCAACTGAGAGATGTCTGCTCAGCTTCTTGTCAGTCTCTGATCCTGTCAATAGGATATTGAGATGATCTTTCGAGCTAATAGGGTCCCATCCTGCAGCGGCAGCAGTGAAAAGATCCAAAGAAGTGTGGCAGTATCGGCTCCAACCGGGGTAGAGGTCTTCAGGGTCGGTATGACTCTGGACCATCATCAAAACTCTTCGAGTTAATGCTTGGATATATAGGCTGTAAAACACAGACAGCCACCAACGTCTGTCAATTTGTAACCTCTTCTTTCTGAAGAGCACTCGTGACAGCTCCGTTGTGTATCGTTCCAGGTGGTGGTGTAGATGCTTGAAACAATCAAATTGGCAACCTGCGTCTTTCTCTTGACCACAGATGTTGTGCATTCCTTGAGGAAGAAGGGACTCGGTTTCTAGTCGGCAGAAGTCCATGCAGTTCTCGAGACAGGACAACGAGATTATGATAAGTTTGTCCTTGACATGCGGAGATTGTCAGTACAGCCCTCCTTGTTTCTGGTTCAATATTTTTTGGACTCACGTCGGCCAACTCAATCTCGTAACGAGCAGCAGCTTCCAGCAGCTTAGTGAAATGAGAGAGTCTGTCAATCTTCATGATCGCCAGCGTGGACGGGTTATCCAGAATCTCCCAGACGATTGTTGCGATTGAATTTCGGAAGCTGTGTCGATGGTAATTGCATCTCCATGTCTTGACCGAATCCACCATTGAAAAGCAATTGGAGCAACCGAGGAAGCCCAAAGATGCTTTTTCCTGTTCCAGGACAGATGAAGGAGACAGCTCAAGCTCTTGGACCTCGTCAACATATCCTCCCTGGCATCCTAGAGGACCTTTCTCGTTAGAGACCGTTGAGTTCTGTGCAGATTGGAACGACGACACGTCTTCGAAGCTGTCAGGGAAGTCACGGGAACCTAAAACCCTGATGATTCGCAAGCATCGAAGGTTCAGATGGAATCCTTGCCGTACTAGAGGACGCCTACGCCTTGTGGCTTGAAGGGACAGCTCGATTGCCTCTGGCAGATCTTTGGTTAAGAGAAACTTCGGGGCAGATTTACACGCGCATAGATCTACCCCGACTTCCAGTCGACCTCGTTGGCAACCTAGACGCTGCCAGGTAGAGACCTTCACATTTCGTGGGCACGCTTTGCACGGCTTATTTGGATCGCACTAATATATGTATTTCGTGAGTAAGGGCCTTAAATTGCTTGTCTTGCTTCAGGGACTCATTGCAGCTCGGTACCTTCTTCCGTAGGATCTTGCATCGCCAACAGGCGCCTCCAGCTCCTATCAATTCCTCGATTCCTGTTCTAACCATGTCGCTCAAACGCCCGCGTTTCTTAGAGGGTGAAGATGGCTGGATGGGAGTAGTCTCCCTCTCGCCGGGTGAATTGAAGACTTTTGGACTCCTGGTAGTAGAGGGACCGGCCTTCCATGAAGCTTCAGAATTCACTCCCAACGGAAAATCCACCTTCGGATGCGTATGAATCGAGGTAGACCCGCCTCCAAGAATTTCTGGCTCCTGCGTGGTCTCTGGGGCATGACCGTCAAAGTCTCGGAAGCTCAAGTCTATGTCTCCAAGGGTTGCGGGGTCGAATATATCGTTGTTCTGCTCCTCGTGTACACTGACACTGGAAATGTTGGCACTCCATAGGTTCCAGTCGAATAGATCTAGATAGTTAGGTGAGTAGGTCTCATCTGCATCGCATTGAGACTGTTCAAACTCCGCCAGACCTGAAGAGGGTGGGAATGCGTCGTTCGAATCCATTGTAACACCTCCGTACTCTAAACACATGCGGAGACGTTCTAACTGTCAAATAGGAAGCGGAAGTCCAAAGAAGAACGGATGAAGGGTCTTTGAGCTGGTGAGAGCCGAGGATGTCTATCTCCAAGGTCTTCGTGGTGACAATGTTCTGGAGAAGTATGAGCCACTTTGTCCCTTCAAGAAAGTAGATCAGTTCAGGATTTTGTCAGTACGTTACTCCATTCGTGTGTGACTTGAGCGCCGCATGGGATTTGATATGTAGACACGCATGAGGACCGTCCTTTGCCGAAGGCGGTCCCCATCTGGCGGCCCAAAGGCGGTCCTGCAGCTTGAGGCGACTAAATAGGTTGGGTGTTGTTTTCAACCAAGGTGGCACGAAGCGATCCAGACTCCCTGTGATTGGATTGATTGAAGAAACACGATACCTTTGGCCCAGTAACGGCTCGATTGAAATTAATCCTGCGTTGTCATCCCTCGTCTTCATGGCGGTCCCATCTGGGCCCGCTCACAGCACATGATGGTGCAGAGGACCGCCATCAAGCCTCCTCAAAAGGACCGCCTTCCGAGTCCTCGTTGGAGCGCAGGCTGATTTGTCCACCCGGGTATTTGTTATGAAGTATATAAAAGTCACTCCGTTTGTCTCTCTTTGATCATGGCATGCCATACGATCCACTTGGAGCAAGCAAAACCCACCACAACTGAGAGCTTCAAAGATCTGTCGTGATGCAGACCAGCCATTCGGCACCTTCCAACGGGCTCTTGGATTACGAGACGGCCCACGACACAGACGACGTATTCTTTGCCGAAACATGCTCAAGTGTCTTTAACACTATCCCAATACTTCCTCTGCTCGACGATGATTGTCAAATACTTCCATGCTCACAGTGCGGGAGAGCCTTGGACTTCGGGAACCCAACGGCTTTTATCTATACTGCTGCGATGCCCGGGACGTTGAACAATTCTAGTTGTCAGACGTCGGCAAACACATCTCCCTTATTCTTTGATCAGAGATTTCCCTCGCCAAGATTGGTTTTTCCTAGTGCAGGACCTCTCGTTACTCAACAAAACAACTCATTCGGCATGAAAGGAATTGAAGGTCCCCGTCTTGAGAATCCACGGGTTTTGAACACTGCAATGAACGATTTACAGGATCAGCTCACAGAATTCTATCGTGGCGACCTCGACAGAACCGTCATGCCGCCCAATCACTCCTTCAACGCAATGTCTCCGAGACCCGCCATTCCTGCACACGAAAACCTTTGTAGCTCCGTTGACGAGGCTACATGCACTATATCACCCACGTCGCCCGGAGCTACTATGGATATGGTTGATAGAGTTGGAGCGGTGAAGTAAGGCGAAGTCTGCCTTGAGAATTGACTTTCTGGGCCTTCATCGCTAACAGGTGATACAGAGCTCACAGAATATACAAGTGCACCGAGGCTGGATGTACTACACGGACCTTCTCATCGAAAAGGAATCTTAATAGGCATAAAGGCTGTGTCCATGGCCGTCCGGTAGTCCTAGCTTGTGGTGCTTTACGCAAGTTTCGGCAAGACAACTTTCTCCGCCATCAACGAAACTGCCCCAAGTGTCAGGATATGGGCGCGCCTGCCAAAAGGCGTGAACCGTAAGGGGGATACACAGTCTCCAGGGAAATGAAGAAAACTCGAATCTACATGTGTTGGTGAGGCTACAAGGACAAGATGGACTTCATGGTGGAAACTTAAGTATGTAGAACATGCCCAGATTGGGCGATGGCCCGCATGAAACATTGAATTTCGTCACTCCGTTAAATCTTCCACGACTTCAATTATATACACGAGTCACAGTCGAATATACAAGACAACAGTGTGCACAACAAATACAATCGTGGAGGTAATTAATTTGATGCACATGTCTTGGTCAATCCCGCCTCAGGGTAGGGTTGAATTATGAAAATACGTAACATGAGGTCCAAAATAAAGTAGATCTTGTTATGTATCTGTAATTGTTTTCCCCTTCCTGGTCCGTGATAAGGGCGTCCACTTCCACCGGGGAAGGAAAAAAATCCTCCTTATACCAATACTCGCGCCTAGCCGTAAACATGGAATTTGGGTCTCGAAAATAAATCCCAGACAAACATATGCCGTGTCGTTGGGGTCAATTTCGGGGACGCAAGAACCCGCGGATCATCGGATGCTCCGATAGTCGCACTTTTCGGCTTCTATCAACCTCAATCACCCTGACTCTCGGCGACTTATATACGTAACAACGTGGTCTTTCCAAGAAAGCCCTCACCAGAAGGTTCAGGAACGCCAAGAATACACGACACCAAAACCTAACAGCAGAGACAGAACATGTCGTCCCCTTTCCGCGCTGACCAGGTCGGCTCACTACTCCGCCCATCCTCCCTCCTGGAGATCCGCTCCAAGCACAACATCACGGCGTCATACGATGGCATCACAACCAAGCCGGAGGTAGTGAAGGCCACGCACGATGCTATTGCTGAAGCAGTGAAGCTCCAGCTGGAGAAATCTGTCTATCCGATCACCACCGGCGAGCTGGAGAGATCAATCTTCTACGGTGGCTTCTTCGAGACCCTAGAGGGCTTTACCACCATCCCGGACCTGCCAATCCCAGGCGCGTTCCGCACGAACTTCTGCACGACCGGTGCTCTGCAGAAGGCGGGGATCAAAACCAGGCCTGGGCTCGTCGCGACGGGGAAGATTCGCTGGGAGAAGCCCGCGTATGGTGACAGCTGGGAGCTGCTGAAAGGCCTCGTCCCGGATGCGAGCTATTGGCCCAAGTGCAAGATCACGATGCCAAGTCCGACGTACCAGCATATGCAGTTGAAGAAAGGAACTGCCTACACGCGTGATTCCGGGTACAAATCGGATGAGGAGTACTTTGTCGACCTCGCTGCGGCGTACCGGGCTGAGTTGAAGAACCTGTATGATGCCGGGTGCAGGAACGTGCAGGTCGATGACCCGAACATGACTTTCTTTGTGATGGATGAGTTCCGCGAGGGCTGCAGGATTGACGGGTTCGAGCCAGAAGTGTTAGTCGAGCAGTACATCAAGGTCCACAACGATTGCATCGCGGATCGACCCAAGGACTTTCACGTGGGGATCCATCTCTGCCGCGGAAATCTGTGGAACGAGATCGCCAAGCGGGGGTTAGGAAGCGGCTCGTATGAGATGATCGCGGAGAGAATGTTCAATGGTCTGGATTACGATACATTCTTCCTGGAGTACGATGATGAGAGGTCGGGAGACTTCGAGCCGTTGAGATTCTTGCCTCAAGGGAAGGTCGTAGTGCTCGGGCTTGTGTCTACCAAGAGAGCCGAGATGGAGAGCATTGATGACCTTGTAAGGAGGGTCAAAGAAGCTGCGACGATCATCTCCAAGGCTCAGGGGCGGACGGTGGAAGAGGTCATGGAAGAGCACTTGGCAGTCAGCCCGCAGTGTGGATTCGCAAGTCAGAGCCAGGGCGGTGGTGCGGGCATGACGGTGACGAAGCAGTGGGAAAAGTTGGTTCTCGTGAGAGACTTGGCCAGGAAGCTGTGGAAGGATGCGGCGTGAGACTCCGAGGTACATTAGCACTGAGAGGTGAACCTTTATTCTCTAGAGACTTGATTTGTCAAGACCTCGTCCGTGTTACTTGTGTTCTTCGATGCTAGTCCTTCATGGGGGATGGATGCCAGGAACGCTCAGCAAGTGTAACACAATTCCACATCCACAGTCGGCATACCATCAACCCAACTCGGAACCACGCATGATTTTTCATAGGACAAGTGATGCTCCAAAGATCTTTCGAAGTCATCAATTGATCACTGGCAACCGAAGAAGGCCTGGTGCGGAGATCGTCACACTCACTCCGACACGGTAGGTCCTCGAGTCCGATGATCTTACTGGTCAAGTGGTAAACAAATATACCGACGGGGCTTTGGTGCGGCACTGCCCAGGTTATCAATATTTCCATTCGATTGAGTACTCGGCGCTCATCTAATGGCCGATGGCCCCTGGTATCCACTCAACCGCCCAAATAATCTGCACGTCGTCACAACCCACCTGACCTGTAACTTTGGAGAAGTTGCCTCCGCCTATGGCCGTGCTGATGAAATTGTAGACATCAAGGTTTCCAATGCTGTCCATTAATCTTATCATCAGCAATAGAGGCAGCAGTGATTTCTATAAAAGCCAAAGTCGGGGAAAGGGAGATTGAACAGCAACCTTACTTGACTTTCAAGGGCACCCTAGAGTAGTCCACGAGACCCATCTTCAACCTACAGTCGCCATCAAAGTCCACCGTAAATTGCGGCAGGCTGCCGGTGTCGTTGCGATCGGAAGTCTCAAAGGCGAAGTTCCAGTAGCCGTTACCATCAGCAGTGCTATTGATGGTATACATGTCGCTAAGAGCCACGCAATTCTGAATGGTGACGTTGTGATCGATGCTGTTTGTGACCACCATTAGATTATTGGTGTCACCACAGAAAGTCTGCGGCATGTTGGGCGTTCGAGTGTAGTGGGAATCGGGGTATCGTTTGTTGAGTAGAGTGGTGGGCTTAGTGGCAAGGCTCTGGGGAGTCAACATCTTCGTATCTGGGGCAGAGGCGAAGACTAGGCCAACTAAGAGGACGGACAGGTTGAGGAGGGAGTTCGTGAGCTTCATCGTGTCTGGGATTAAGAGACTGCTTTGTAGTAGACTGAAAATCGAAGATGCGATTGTGCTGTGTTTTTTTTTACGGGTGTCTGGTCTGTGAACAAGGGGTTGAGTTCGAAGTGGTTACAACCCAGGGGCTGAGACGAGGGCTGTCGAGGCGAATTGATAGGTAAGTATCCAGGGTCTACTTAGGTAGTGAACCGCTCGGGCCACCTGGTATTTTGCAACCAGCCAAGGGTGTCACCTTAAGTAGGCATAGTTTTCACTCGTTAATAGCTCTTGTTTGCATAGTACCTACATACATCTCAGTGACCTGGTACTTTACCAACTGACACCTCTCCGTGTCTGTATGTCAGTAATATCCGATTTTCGTGGTGCGCGTAAGGCGAACATAAAACATCAGTGACACTTGGCACATGTGTATTCATTCAAACCATGAGGCGGAAGGGTCCCATAATTGCAACTGCTAGGCTTGACTCAACTATACTCTCTTACTGGGTTATGAAGTAAATGATTCCCGTAAGTTACTTGGTAGTACGAGCCATGGATGGAAGGTTAGACGCTTTTGCCTGCGAGTTCGAGTTTGGCCTCGAAACCAAACAAACATTTATAAAGAGGGCGACAATGTATATACTGAAGTTTATACAACCATTTGCTTGACATGAAATGAGGGATATCCGAACAAAGAAAATGACCGCTCTCAAGGTACTCTAATATCGTTGACAGGCTTCATGTACAGTAGAGGGAGCTCTGAACTGGACGTCTACCACTTGACGACTTTCTGTGGGAAGTACTCATCGATGAGTTCCAAGTAATATGGCTATAATAAACACAGTTTTGATTAGCCGAGTATTCACCCAGGAAATAAGAGAGGAACGGGATAGGAAGAGAGACCAACCTTCAACTCCTCCACACTGGGAATCCCATCACTCTTCGAGTACAGATCATAAGGGTTGAAAGCCTTCACAGCCTTCAACATGTCATGATCCTTCTCAGTCATCAGATCCCGGTACGCACCCTCCTTGTGCCACGGGTAAAAGCTATGATACCGGATCATAGCCAGGGCCTCGGGCGGCAACAGGCTCTGGTCCTTGACGACGTGGTACAGGTACTCGTCGTGGCCCCAGCTCAGCATGACGTTGTCCAATCCGCACCCGGGCTCGTAGATGCCGTACTTGGTCCCGTACACGGGGTGGTCGTGGTCCGGGTTGCCCCGGAACGTCTCGGGGTAGATGCACCGCTCGTCAAAGGCGCACCCCACGGGGAACGTGTCCCCGACACAGTCCCACTGGCCGTGCGTGAAGCCATCCCAGAACAGCATCAGCTTGCCCAGGTCGTGGATCAGCCCCGTCACCTGCATCCACCGCGGCTTGCCGTCCCGCCGCATTGCCTCCGCGCTCTGCAGGAGGTGGTTGATCTGCCCCAGCTCGGTGTCCGGGTCGCTCTCGTCGACGAGGGTGTCGAGCTTCTCCAGCGCCTGCCATATCGTCATCTCCGGCCTCTTGCGGGCCGCTGAGGTGAACTTGGCCCGCGCCCGGAGGTTGTACGCCACGGTCTGCTTCTCGTGTTGCTCGCGGTAGAAGTTCTTGACCCGGTCGCAGGCGTCCTCGTATTGCCGGAATTGTGTCTTGTCCTTCTCGCTGTCGAACCTGGAGGTTGAGTCGTATGTGTCGTTGTTTGCGAGGTGCGCGGCCATGTCCTTCTTGGCTTGGTCTTTAAGGATGTTCACAGCATCGATGGCGTCCGAGGTGGCCTCTAGGGCGGCGCCGTCCTTGACCTCGTACGTATCAATGGCTGAGGGGGCCATTTTGCTTTTTATCCAGGGAACAAGGTAAAAACGTCTTGAATTGTAAAGGAAGTTGTGAGAGATGGGCGAAGGCAACAAGTTACAGCTCCAAATAGCTTTGAGTTTCAATAAGGAGAACTAGTTACTGGGGGAAAAATGAGGAATACAATGAATTCAACAATCGCTAATATCTTGAGTGAGCAGGCACTTAAATACCAAAAAGACTGCAGTTAGAGAAGAGGCAAAGACCGGGCAATCTCGCCCTCTCATATCCAAAGCATTGGCAAGCGGAGAGACTTGCCTTTTGGAGATCAAGCCAGGATGGAAAATCAGGAGTTGCCAACTCAAAGAACGGATTTGATATCAGACTCACAAATTGGTATGCAGGTGGTACAGGTACATATCTGACCGACAACTTGTCGTATATACGGAAGTACAGTGCCGTGGCTTGTTTCCCGTTGCTCTCTGCCAAGAGTCAGCACCGGCGGGACTATCGAGCATGGTGTCACAGTGTATATCTTGTCCGTCTTCATTGTTAGCCTAGTGTATTTAGATGTCATTGTCGACGGCTCTTTCCATTTCCCATCTTGTGTCTCCATAAACTGAGATCTTTGGTGTTGTGGGCCGTAGCTATGGTGGAGACGACTGAAGCGATGCGTTCGCCGGTTTTGACCTCTTTGAGATACAGGGACGCCAGCGCTCGCCAGAATCCTTGCTAGTGGCACTCAAACCAGCCAATTACCTCCTAGTTTAATATCCCAAATTGGGACCCAACCTCGAGAGATGGTTAAAATTCCCGAGGATTCCACATTTTGTTGTCAGAGCAGTTTCTGTTTCCCGCCTGTTCATCGACCCTCCGCATTTTCCTCTTTTCCTCTTCTTCTCTTTTGCTTCATCATGCATGCGGGGGATGATCTCTCAGGACTTTTGGGGTAATATACCAGGGCCTTGCCGCCATCCGAGACGAACCGACGCACAATTTGTTGTTATTGTGGCCGATTTATCACATCACACCGGACCGGATAATATTGCCCTCTTTCGGCTTGGCAGGAAGGTTCCGTCACTTTGCCATGCCGGCCATGTCAGAGCTGCTGGGGCTCTTGCGCCTGGGATGAAAACACATTCTCGGCAATCATACTTCACCAAACATTGATTCCCTTCA
The DNA here is from genome assembly GCA_023375675.1 of Cytospora piceicola. Lineage (NCBI taxonomy): Eukaryota > Fungi > Ascomycota > Sordariomycetes > Diaporthales > Cytosporaceae > Cytospora > Cytospora piceicola. The sequence continues at coordinate 232,756 of JALQBC010000033.1, read as the reverse complement.
CATTAGCTGGGCGTCCAGTCCCATGACTTCATCATCTGCTGCTGGACTGCCTCGGTAGGCCGTGCGTGGTCTTTCTCTGTCCTTTTGAGGATGTCCATACAGGCCTCTTGGTCCTGTCGGTCTTGGAACTGGTCTCCAACTGCAGGGTTGTAAGTCAGTCACTGTCTCTTGGCTTTCTTGCACCCTACAATAGACACCCGATTTGGAGCAACGGATGGAGCTGCGCGCACAACTCTCCGCGTATGTTTAGGCGGGAACTAATATCTGACGTAGGGGACAAGGGACACGATCAAAACTGACATGCTGCGATCGCCATACAGGCTGTAAACATGCTTGGTGGCGTCCACTGGTTGCACAGACCAATGCCACAAACCCTCCTGACGAGGTCTTGGATGCGTTCCTGCGGCACAGATTGGTGTGTCAACTGGAGAGCTCCCCTTGGTTAGGCTGGGGGATCAAATGTCGGCATCGTGTCATCATGCTACTCACATGGGTCTTCTTCGCCGCCTCCTTCCTCTGCCCGCCGATTCGGGGGGTTTTGGGATCGAAGCTGACGAGGAACAACTCTGCTAGCAAGTGATGCTGTACACCGAGTGCTGTATCATAGAGTTAGCAGGGTCATGACGCCGCAATTCAGCAACCTGTGATCTTGGCATCGGAGGATGACGACAACCCGGCCTCGGACAAGGATCGACTCACCATGGCAAGCACTCTGGTACCAAACTTCTGGAAAGACGTCTCCCTTTTTCCTGTCCGGCTCACGATAGAATATCGGTGTGAAGCTCGACGGCAGACTCGCCGTCCATCCCCTGTTGTACTCTTCCAACTCAGTCCACCACTGCAGCCCACCCGCCCTCGAAACTGCGCTACCGTCGCCAAAGCAGAAATTCAGTACATCCGCACAATGCACACATGCTCTGTTCGCCCAGCTGAAGTCGTCGGTCGGGACGAGCATCCGGTCCACCAACGAGTGTACGAGGTTGATGCGCAAGGGCTGCTGGTTCATCATGGCTGAGTATATCTCCTGCCTCAGTCCTACCCAGAACGCTGCTCCGCTGAGCGAGCCCGGCATGAGGTAGCGAGTGCCTGGAGGCCCATCACCGCCAACACCGTGGTGGACAAAGGCCTGAATGCCCAGGAGATAGCCATGGGCGTCGTGGCCAGAATGCTTGACCTCCATCTCCTCCCACATGCGGAGAATGATGGTAGCCGCGAACAGATTCTCATCCGACATGGTATGGTGTTCGTGATTGAGTATCGGAATGAGAGTGTTGAGGCATTCTTGGTGATACCGATCTGAAGCATATGGGTCGTACGAGGCAGTGTTGGAGAGGTGCTTGGCAGCGAGGGCGAAGATGGCATTCAGGAGGATCTTACAGGTGCCTGCTCGTGGGGGCACAACGGTCTCGAAGGACTGGTCCGGGTCGCAGACATCGAGCTGTGGCCAAGAATCAACGCATCTGGTAAGCGTCTTATCTGGAGAGTCGAGTTGAGGCGATGGGGTAACTCACGCATATGGACAGCTTCTGAACATAGTGCCGGAACAGTATGGCCTCTTCACGGCTCTCTAGAGGCCACACATCCTTCTCCCGATAGATCTTGGCTCGCATCGCCCTGACTTCGGGATCCTCGGTATCAGTCTCAAACGGGACGACCATTGACATTGGGGCCGGGTTGGGATCAGCCGGCGCCAGTGTCAAGTGCTGAAATCCTGGCAGGCCACTCATAGGTGATACCACATGGTCATCGTCGCGCATGAGAAATCGATCTGTTGGGGATGGTGGTCGGACCGGACCGACAGCAATAGCAGGTGGGGCGGAGGCTGGGTGGACTGCTAGACCACTGGCATCCATGAATGTGCCCGTCATACCAGTTGTCCCCGTGTGGACGGTTCCTGAGCCCTCGGACTCAGAGTCTGGCCAGTCATCCTGGAAGGCACCCAACCCCGGAACCTCATCGGCAGTTCCCGAGGCGGCACCGGTCTCATTGACAAACTTCACTGCAGACGGACGTCAGTCTCGGCGGGCTTTCGGAGCATTGCGATTTCCAGGCAGACTCACGTCTCTTCGGCGTTCGGATCCATCGTTGGCGTTTGGAAAAGGGCCCTGGGAGCAGAAGAACGAGAATATCAGTCAAGTCCCGAGACAGGTCTGGGGTTCTCAAGCGCCAGGAACAGGACTGCTCGCAGATAAGGGGAAGGGGTGATGGGAGTCGCACCATTCTTGACCCGGAACTTGTATCCTCTGGTGCATTCTCTGTTGTTGGCAGCACATCGGCCGCAGACAGGAGTGACTCGATCGCCTGGAGGTCAAATTATTGATGTCGTCAGTCATCTTCGATACCGGCAGAAAGGTTATACGCCCAAGGCCCAATCACCAGTTGATTCGCGGCAGGTTGCTCAAGGGGATAGAGACGGGACTTTCCGCGAAGTGCTGGGACCAATGGCACGTGAAATTGGCTGTCCACGTGCCATGTTTTCTCTGAACTCACACTTGAGATGCTGATCTCGACAACTCTGGCTGTTGAGATGCAAGGCAGGGGTCAGCTGACTTGCATATGAGATAAGATGCAACGCAGACACCGACTGACAAATACAACATGAAGTGGAACACGCATGCGACAACTTACCACCCGATTGGTGCGACTAAAGGTTCGGGTCGATTGGACGGACTGGGTGAGGGCATCACAGTGGACATTTGTCGATAGGGGGAAACGGCAACAGCACCAGCGAAGATGCTAGAAACGGGCTCGTTCCCCGATGATGCATGTGATGATCCAGTGCAGCCTCGCCGGAGAGAGATGAATTCGAAACGGCGAAGACAACCGAGTCATGTCCCAAAGGAGCTGCGATCCCCGGCCGATTCGCGCCCAATAACGGCACCGACAAGAAGCAACAAGATCTCTTATCTTTTTAAGGGAAAATGACCACAATAACAAAAAATGGGAGATCATCCGAGACAAGGGATTTGGGGGAACCAGTGGTGAAGAAGGTTAAAATTCACGACAACAGGGCAATGCATTCGATCGGTTTCGGACAAGATCATCTATATGGGGAAAGACATGGGCATGTTCCAGTTCCAAGCTTGAGTTGAACGTGGGGGATCAATGAAGGTTGGTGGAAGTTGGGGAACATCGGAGGGAAGGTGGGAAAAGCAAAAAGGGAAAACGGGTAAGCCTTGGCGCTCCCCGCATTCTCGAGGCCAATCAGTGGCACCCTATTACCCCGCACTAACGGATTCGCGAATCAGTCACTGTCGACTTCTCAAAGCTGCATGCAATTCCTCCAAGTTACGGCCTTACACCGGAAGATTACCCTGTTTCTCATCACGAACAAGTATGCGACTAGCCGAAAACGAACTCTTGCCAAGCAGTGGATACTGCGGGGGACAGACATGAATTAACTTCAGCTGTCCTCAATCTGGCAGCCTGGGTAGCAACCTTGGAAGCTATGGGGGGGTTCACCAAGACAGTGGAACATGGTGGGGTTCACGTCTGGACTGACGGATCCGTCTATGCAGATACGGTTGGGAACCGTTTTAGCTGTTTTGGGGCCAAACCGATCGCCTCGCGTCGTGGCACTCGCTGCACCGTTCTGGCGGCGGGACATTCCGGATTCCGTACTGATCCGTACGCTGGCTCCACTCCGCTGAACCTCGCATTTTTGACTCGGGTGGGTTTGTCAACACCAACATTGAACTTACTCCTTTGATAAAGGGGTCACGCGTTCTAGAATTGGTCATGACAGCCGCTAACGGTCCGCCATCTTGGTTTTAGGAAATCAAAGCCGACTTCCGCTTTTGAGTTCCAAGGTTGGCTCATGCACATTGAGCTGGGCGGGGCAGGAATGGATCAATCCAAGCTTGAGTATATCTTTTCGGCCAGTGCAAGTCCGGTGCTTGACAGCCATGTTCGCCTTCAATCCCATCAACAACCAACGACAACAACAGCAGCATAAGAGCAGCAACTTCAACAGGCGGCGGTCCTCCAGAATCGTTGGGTAACGGTGTGTGGTGCAGCCAAACAGGCAAGGGCAAGGGCAGAAAAAAAGTTGAGGTGTTTCCACTCTTCGCTTCGTTTTAGCGCCATAAACGGCCACAAGCGCTGGATTCCTTGGGCTTCCGTGCCTCACCGCCCACTCTTATCAATTTTGCTAGCTGTTCGGCGACCTCGGACGGAACTATCGAATCGCAACCATCGATCAATCTCACGATCTCAACCACAATCACCTCAACCACCACCAGAACACACCACACACCTCTCACCTCTCACCTCTCACCTCCCATCTCCACCACCACACATTCGACGCCCCATCATCACCACGCCGTCTACCATCATATTACGACGACGACTTGGGGCAATTCGGCTAGGGCAGCGACATAAGGAAACGACATCATGTCCAAACCAGAACAGGACATTATCGCCACCGAGGCTTTCGCCCCCGCCCCCGCCCCAGCTGGAGATGATTCGGACCAGGAGAAGCAACCGGAGGAACTCTATGGCGCCAAAATGGAAACGGCGAAGATCCTCGACTTCGCAAAGTCTGCCACCGACAAGGAGCACAAGATGACCCTGCTGGAGGGCGTCAAGACCTACCCCGCCGCCATCTTCTGGAGCATGCTGATCAGCACCTGCATCGTCATGGAGGGCTACGACGTCTGCCTCATCAACAACTTCTACGCATTCGACCAATTCAACCGGAAGTATGGCGTCCAGCTTGCCGATGGCACCTACCAGGTCTCCGCGTCATGGCAGGCTGGCCTGTCTAATGGCGCCAACGTGGGTGAGCTGATCGGGCTGTTGATCAATGGCTTTGTCTCGGAGCGCTTTGGCTACCGATGGACAGTCATCGCATGTCTGGCTCTCGTCTGCTGCTGGACCGCGCTGTTCTTCACTGCTCAGAACGTCCAGACCTTACTTGCCGCCGAGATCCTCTGCGGCATACCGTGGGGTGTCTTCCAGACTCTGACCATCACCTACGCTTCCGAGGTGTGTCCTGTATCCATGCGTGGGTATCTCACCACCTACGTGAACTTCTGCTGGGGTATCGGTCAGGAGATCGGCATTGGTGTCATCATGGGCATGTTGAAGCGCGACGACGAGTGGGCCTACCGTATTCCCTACGCCCTGCAATGGATGTGGCCCGTTCCTCTCATGATCGGCATCTTCTTCGCTCCCGAATCACCCTGGTGGCTGGTCCGGAAGGGTCGCACCAATGACGCCAAGAAGTCCCTCCTGAGACTCACCAGCAGGTCTCACCAAAGTAACTTTGATGCCGACGAGACGGTTGCCATGATGGTGCACACCACCGCCCTCGAGCAGAAGACCACCTCAGGGGCAAGCTACTGGGATTGCTTCAAGGGCCACGACTTGCGCCGCACCGAGATTGTCTGCATGGTCTGGGCCATCCAGAACTTGTCTGGCAACTCCTTCTCCAACTACTCGACTTACTTCCTCGAGCAAGCCGGCTTGGACAGTACCTCTGCATATGGCTTCGCCCTAGGACAGTACGCCATGAACATGGTCGGCGTGTTCGGTGCATGGTTCCTGATGACCCTCGGAATCGGCCGACGTTCGATGTATCTCTACGGCCTCTGCGGACTATGCGCCATGTTGTTTGTTCTCGGCTTCCTCGGCCTCGTACCCGCCGAACACAAGTCTCAGGCCTCGCTTGCCACCGGATCCATTATGCTGGTTTGGGCCCTGTGCTACCAGCTCTCCGTCGGTACGGTGTGCTACTCGCTCGTGGCGGAGATGTCTTCCCGTCGGTTGCAGATCAAGACCATCGTCATGGGCCGCGTGCTGTACATCTTGGTCGGTATCGCGTGTAGTGTTTTGACGCCGTACATGCTGAACCCCAGTGCTTGGAACTGGGGTAATTATGCTGGTTTCTTCTGGGTAAGTTTCTATCTACTTACCTCTTACTCGGTACCACAGCAACAATACTGACTGGTTTGATAGGGTGGCATATGCTTCTTCTGCATCATCTACACGTACTTCCGTGTCCCTGAGCCCACGGGCCGCACCTTCGCCGAGATGGACATGCTTTTCGAGCAGGGCGTCCCAGCACGCCAGTTCGCGACCGCAAAGGTCAACGCATTTGAGGACAGCGTTGCCGGCAGTCTCAGCAGTCTCTATAAGCTTGATGACGACACCAATCACTTGGAGAGGAGGAGCCAGGGCAGCAAGCAGTCGCGATGAGAGCGTGAAGTCAGTGGCTACTGTTTCAAGAGCGTGCATACTTGCTGGGCTTTCTTTTGAATTACCCTTGATACGATAGAGGCATAGGAGTCTTGGTGCTTTTCTGGGTGGGAAAATGTTTGTGTGCCCGATCTTTTTACTTGGGCAACTGCATTTTGTACGAATGTGGGATATGATCACGAGCATGAGCGTTGAGGAGTACTGTATATATTTTGACGGATTTACCTGTGGACATAAACTGAATGATGGAAATGCACATATCTTTCGAAGCACATGGGGTTGTTTTCTCGTCGTTATTTGCCACTGATTTGCCGAGTCAAATCCAAATCGTCCCTTTCCCTCCCGGTACCGACACCACGGTTACCAATACCAGTTGACTGGTTTTGTCTCGAGTCCCGCTGCGTTCCCGGCCGAGCGGTGCCGTTACGGCTTACGGATCACAAATAAAGTGGGACTGACCGGGCAGATTCGGTGTTTCGGACTCGCGCCTGATGCCTGCTGCCTGGTACCCTGGGGTAGCCGCAAGCTATCTATAACGCCGTCGCCAACGGGCTGTGCCGTACAAGCCAGGTCCCATTTCAGTGAAACCTTAACGAGCTGCCCTCAAGATCAGAAACATCATGACCCGGTCTATACACTCACTTACCCTCTACCGCGGCTGGCCCGACCAGGGCAAACACGTCTGGTCCCCCTTCGTCGTCAAGCTCGAAGCCCGGCTGCGCTTTGCGGGGGTCCCTTACACCACTGCAGCCGGGAGCCCCAGGACCGCCCCGAAAGGAAAGATTCCATATGTAGAGTATGTGGAGTATCAGCCACAGCAACAACTGCAACAACTGCAACTGCAACTGCAACAGCCGCAGCAGCCGCAGAAGCCACCTGGCGGCACAACAGCCCCGGATGCAGTACAGATGGGAGATTCGGGTCTCATTGCGAAGCATTTCGTCGAGGAGGGCGTGCTGCCTGACCTCAACGGGGGATTGTCTCCGGAGGATAAGGCGCGGGATTTGGCGACCCGGGCGTTGTTGGAGGATAAGTTGTATTTCTACCATGTGAGTACCATGTATTCAGACAGTAATCTATGACTAAGGAGGGCCACCCGGACTGCAGCCTTAGTGTTCAGTATCCAAGGCGCTGATGGAGTGTGGTCCAGACAAAAGAACGGTGGCTAGACCACTACTACACCATGCGCGATCACGCCCTGTTGGCCATCCCCTGGCCGATTCGCGCCGTCTTGGGACAGCTCGCGTACCGCAGCCACAAGGCCATGCTCTATGGGCAGGGGACGCTGAGGCTGTCGGATGAGGAGATTCGCGCGTCGAAGTGGGAGATTTGGGACAGCATCAATGGAGTCCTCGCCTCTGTGCGGTCGCGGGGTGGCTCCGGTGGGGATGTCACTGCAATGTCGAGGACGGCGGCACCGTTCTGGTTCTTGGGTGGTGATGCGCCGACCGAGGTTGACACGGTTATATTCGGGTTTATTGTTTCGGTTCTGCTCAGCACGGCGTGAGTCTCCACCCCCCACCACCAAAAGAAAATAGCGATGGAAAGCAAGTGACGCGTAGCTGACCGAAGCGGCTCTTAGTGGTCCCGAATCTCGGTCAATCGTGACCAGATACCCTGTCTTGCTTGATTATGCTGGACGGATACACGATATGTACTTTCCCGATTATGAGAAGTGGCCGTGAAACCTGTACCGCCATGTAATTGACCGCGTTTGCTCGTCCACACCCATTCAAATGGCTCCTGCAGGCGCTTACTCAGATTACTGAGGTGGCTTTCTCAACCTTGATGGGCATTGGCCAATTGCCCACCGTTTCTCGAATTGGTTTCCCCGATTTGGACTCCAAAGTGACGCTGCGCCGCATCTGCGTGAAGCCTGAGTGGACCACCGGTTGCATCGATAGCATGCAGCAAACCTCTGTGGTCAATAGCGTATACATCTCGGTGAGACCGTACGGATGTAACATGGTAAAAGATGGCCGTCCTGCATATAGTTTGCGTTGCGGCTGAAGACACAGCCCCGAGTCCCACCACCACCAGCGATCGTGGTTGTTGGAGTGATCACACCTTTGACATGAGCTGAATTCTATGGGAGGGTGGCAGTAAGGCTCTGGACTTTTATATATCAATAAGGCTCGGAGCCTGTTCGATCAGTATCGAGCTGTTTTGATCTGAGCTCCTGACAACCCGAAATATTACACCGAATACCTCCCAGCACATGACTTCCTCAAGATGACCAACTCACCAGCAACTACCAACGAGCCGTGGGTTGGGGACACGGCCGACGACTGGGATAAAGGCAGCATCACAAAGAGATGGTATCGGCTAATGGCCAGCGAGAGTTCGGCTTATCTTGCTCGACTCCCCGCAAAGGATAGGGCGAAACTATTCGTGGACGAGCAACGAATCGAAAAGACACGGGCGAGACTATTGAAAGATTCGACCAAGAAGGACTGTGTGATTGAGTTGGAAGATGCCTTCCGGCAGTGGCGGAAGAAAGCCTTTGATAACAAAGACGGCGAAGGCAAGCTCAAGCATGACTTCGGAGATCGAGGAAAGGGCCCAGAAGGAAACCACCTCAAAGACAAAGTCTGCACTGTTTACAATGCCGACGGCGAGATCAACGAAGACGAACCTTCACGCCATGAACCTCCACGCCGTGAACCTCCACGCGATGGACCTCCACGCGATGAACCTCCACGCGATGAACCTCCACGCGATGAACCTCCACGCGATAAACCTCCATGCGATGAACCTTCACGCGACCTCAAGGCTGGCATCATATTCTTTGAAAAGTGCGGCTCTGGTTGGAAAGGTGTTACATACGACAAAGGGCCGTACTCGAAACAGGGAAATTTCCCCGATCAGAAGCTGACAGTGCACGGAGCCTTATATGATGAGCAACACAACCCCTTCTCTTCAACCATTGACGACAATGGCAATCAGCATTTGAAGTACATTCACCTGCCAGCGAACCATATGGGGTGGGTAGAGGTCAGTAACAAGCTAGGCTATGAGGATATGAGCAGTTCACTGACTAGCTATGTGGTAATAGCAAGCAATGGCGAGATTCTACGGAGAGGGACATCTGCTTCCGATAGAGCGGAAAGAGGTAAACCATACGCTCTCTCGTGAGTACTGGAAGGGCCAATTACATGGCAGCGGTCTTGGTAGGACTACGGCCCATGCGCGCCATATGAGGCCTCGGTGTTCTCTTATTCCTCGTGGTACGTGTAGCAATCTACTGAATATCATCATTAGAAGTGCTAATGCTTCAAAGGATCACAGTCCGCATGCAAAGAACAGAGGGCCACCCTGGAGCCGAGCTCACGATCGGAGGACTCCACGGGACGACGGGTTGTAGGGAATAAACGGAATTTTGCAATATTTGTAAGTTTACGTGGCTTTTCGAGGAAGCAAATACTGATGAGTCTTCAGCTACCATACCTTCACTGGGAGACATCGAGCCGCAGGGCCTGTATGGCCAAATGTATACGAGAGGCTTGGAAGGAGAAAAGCTCGGGTCCCCTAAAACCCGCCAGGGTCATGGATAAGAGTGCCGAGATACAGGCCTTGAGAACTAAGTTCCGAAATAAATTCCCAAAGGAACAGGCCGTGAAGGAAGATGTCATTGCGAGCTTGAGAGCAGCCAGGGACTCAAGGAAAAGGTTGGACCAGCCGGCAATCCCTAATTCTTGGCCCCAGGCTGACATATAGCAGGACACTACTCGGAGAGTACCTCATGGCTCTCGCAAAGCTATGGGAGGCCATGGATACGGAGCTAGAAAACAGGCTGATTCAGCATGGGTTGGACACAGACAGCAGCTCCGAACCTCCACTACATATTCGTCGCACCCTGGACCAGGCGTATTTCCTCAATTTGAAAGACACTTCGGAACGTGACAAGGACCAGGTCGTCTACCGCGCAACCAAGAGACCCTTTCGAGATCCGGGAAGTGGCAACGTGACAAGAGTTGTGATGGTTGACCAGTTGTGGCTTTGGATACTGGATGAACGTAAGTAATCACATCCACCTGGTGCTTTCTTGGTACTTTTCCAGATACCTAACGTATAATGCAGATACTATAATCACGGCTTTCCCCAGACGATGGGGACATAACAAGCCCGATTCATCTGGAATACACAAGAGCCTTCGAGAGCGCTTGCATCATATGGACAAGGAAATCATGTCTGTTTGGCACCTTGGTAAGTTTTTATACAGAATATGAGACAACTTGAAATACCATCTTACACATTGGCAGCATTTATAATTATCGACCAATGCTCGAGGGTATTCTTTGACAGGACAAAACCACTGGATATGCGGCCTGAGGTAATGGACATTTTCGCTGAGACCCTTGGTGAAGTGGTAAGACAGTCACCCCACTATCAGCATGCCGAACCTATGATGCGATACTGATCCTAGTAGAATGACTACAAGACGATTGCATACGAGACATTCTGGCGAGAAGTCGAGGTCTTGACTAAAGCCCATCAGAAACACCGCTCAATGCGGCCAAATGCAATGTACCTCAACATCAATCCAGAGGGAAAGTTGATGAGAGAAGCCCAGGACATCGCCGAGGAACTACGAATCATGATCGGCATATACGCTCAACAAGTGAGTGTTGTCAAAGACTTCCACAAGTGCCTGGAGCAACTCAACGGCCAGCCCAAGATTGGGTCGAAAGACCGTGACACGAAGAGGTTCATTCAGCACTGGAATGCATTCTTCTCACACCAACAACCTGCAGAGGAAAAGTCCATATCCCACGAAGACTTGGAGTACCTGGATGATATGATCGAGGAGATTGAAAACCGCAAATCGGAGATCGAGGAATTGGAACGCGCTGCGCTGAGGACCTGTCAACAAGTGAGGCCTTCACGCATACTACCTATATACTGTGTCCATGAATAGATGCTGACGATATTTGCAGTTACAAGAGCTTCTGTCACTTAAACAACAGCAAGCCAGTATCGTCGAAGCTAAAGCCGCTCTTGAGAGGGCAGACCAGAGTGTCGAGCAAGGGAAAGCCATCATGGCATTCACAATTATGACAATCGTGTTTGTAAGTGGAGCTAAAAATTCGAAAGGTCATCGTAGTTTCTCTAATTCCACCCAATTTAGACGCCTCTTGGTTTTTTCACTTCTTTCTTCGGCATGAACAACGCGGCCACAGGCACGGATTGGATGACACTGGGACATCAGTGTCTCTACATGTGTAGGTTGATACTGGCCCCCACACCTTCTGATTGGGTGTGCTAACAATAGATAGTTTGCTGTTCAACAGTGATCATCATTCTAGTTCTTGTGCTGGCCTTCAACCGGAGGCTTCGACGACCAATCGCGACCCTGAAACAGCTATTCATGGTCAAGATGTACCTCGTGATGGAGGCTGATTATGTGAAGCAAGAGATGGCGAAAAGTGTACCAGTGGGTATCTGGTCATCTACTGTCATTGCTAGTGCTCCGGGCAGAGTCCGTCTGGGAGAGCACTGGAAACGAAGCCGAAAAGATGGATTCTTTGCCCGCATGCTTGCTACATGTAGGTTTAAGACTCCTGACGGATCGGTGAACTGCGAAGAAGACGTGGAGCTGAGGGTTGGAAAGATAGCATGATGTTTGTTTTGTTCTGTTTCTTTTTGCACCTGTCGTTGTGTGTTGTCGCGTTAACCCGCTACCTAGGTAGGTATGGTTGAAGGGATTTGAGGTGTTAAATATTAGCACATCGAGCACTTCTCGCATGTACCGGTGGCAGATTGATCTAGCACCGCATTGTTGTCTTGCTCCTCCGAAACTCGAGATTTGATTGCCCCGGGCAACCCCAGTCACCACCAGCTACTTGGTTCGCCAGTGAGGGGAAGTCCTTGAGGTGGCACAATCGATCTATGACGATGTTTTCAACAACTTGTTACCAAAAGGGTAAAACTGAGTAGGATCAGCCATTTATGTTGATCAGTTTCAAGTGGTACTTCCCCCCATCCTTGAGGTCTCTCCCGGTAAGCTGTAGGAACTATTGCCGACCCCCCCTGAACCCTGGATACCAAGCGTACCTGGGTATATACTACCTACCTACCTAGGTAGGTAGGTAATCTTGCATTATCCCCTAATTTCCCAGTCTCTTGCTAACCTCTGAAGCGATGTTCCCGTGATATTACGGATACCTAGGTATCACGACACCACGAAGCAGCTAAGCACTTGAGAAGGAGGTCTGTTAGTACACAAGTGAGAAGACAAGAACCTTGATTTGTCATTTTGTATGGGGTAAATGAGCGTGAAGTGGTTGCAATGGCATATTAGATACCCCCATGAGGGCTTTGGCTCTTCTGCCTAATATTTGTATACATCTTCTGTTCGCCAGGGCATTGCGATTTCTTCGGAGCGGAAACTAGCCTCCGTCTATAGTATATACAGTGGCCACCCGCCATATATTTTATCCCTCCCTATATGGCATAACTTCTTGATATATCATATATATCTATTGGATGGGCTGGTTAATAATTGTATGTGACCCCTTATCCCTGAATAACAGATATCCCCTATATCCCATACAGATCGCTTGGACGGGCCATATCGTATATAAGGGGTAGCCACTGTAGGTCGATCAACTTACTTTTGCAGAACTGAGAAAGACCAGGGTATCATCACCAACAGAATTCAACGAAAGCAATCGCGTCTACAAGTCCCAAACCCGAGAAAAACGAGCGCAGATCCACCTCTGGGTTTTGTTCGTCACTCCCGAAAATTTGCTCAAACGGAGTTTCCGAATGTCACCGGGTGCATTGAAGATCTAATTCCGAAATCCACATCAAGTTGCACTTAATCCAGCTGTCAATTATTGTCGCCATTAGGAGACTGAAATCTACACAATGCACTTCCAGAAGTATATCAGCTTCATATTCCAAGGGATGGCCTTGAAGGCCTCCTTCTGTGTTGCCACTACAGCATCCGGACAGAACAGTTCCGACTTCAACACCCAGTGCACCACCTTCGCGAGCTCACTCGCCCGCACCACTAACGCCACCGTCTGGTTCTCACAGCCTGTTGCAGCTGGAACCAACATCACACTCCCCGACAATGACCCAAGCTGCACCCAAGCATCTCAGGTTGTCGACGTGGATATCTGCCGTGTCTCCATGTTTGTGACGACGTCTGACCGCTCCAACATCAGCATGGAGGTGTGGCTACCCCCAGCCGGGGCATGGACCGGCCGCTTCCTGAGCACTGGCAATAGCGGATTGTCTGGCTGCATTCAGTACTACGATCTGGCTTACGCAGTCGACCTTGGGTTCTCCGCCGTTGCCACGAACAATGGCCACAATGGTACCAGCGGCGAGGCTTTCTATAACAACGACGAGGTCCTCGCCGACTTTGCGTACCGCGCGACGCACACTGGTGTCGTGCTGGGGAAGGAGGTATCCCGTGCATTTTATGGGCGGGAACATGACAAGTCTTACTACCTGGGATGCTCAACAGGTGGACGGCAGGGGTTCAAGGAGGCTCAGGATTTCCCTGACGACTTCGATGGATTGGTCATTGGTGCTCCTGGCTTGGAGTTCAGTAATCTGGTGTCCTGGTCAGGTTCGTTCTACGTCGAAACCGGCAAACCGAACTCAACGACCTTTGTTCCACTATCCATGTGGCCCATCATCCATCAGAATATCCTCGACCAGTGTGATGGTCTCGACGGGTACATAGACGGTATTATCGAGGACCCTTCACTCTGCGACTACAGCCCGGAATCGCTTATATGCGCAACTGGAAACTCCACCAACTGCCTCACTGACGAGCAAGCCAACACAGTCCGGGATATCTTCTCGCCGGTATATGGCCTCGACGGACAACTCGTCTTCCCAGCAATGCAGCCAGGCTCGGAACTCATCGCCCAGTTCATATACTACAGCGGCAACCCATTCGCATTCACCTCTGACTGGTTCCGATACGTCGTCTACAACGACCCAACATGGGATCCAGCTACCCTGGGGCCGAAAGACTATGCTGCCGCGACAGCCCAGAATCCGTTTAATGTCCAGACATGGGAGGGCGACCTATCAGCCACGCGAGACAGGGGCTCCAAGATCCTGCATTACCACGGCCAGGCGGACTTTATCATCACGTCATTCATCTCGCCCCAATACTATGACCACGTCTCCCACACCATGGGCCTGCCGTCATCATCACTAGATGAGTTCTACAGATTCTTCAGGATTGGCGGCATGGGCCACTGTCTGGGTGGCAACGGAGCGACGTTCATCGGGCAGGGTAGTGCGAGTAATGCGACGTTGGATCCCGATGGAAATGTGCTTATGGCTATGGTGCGCTGGGTGGAGGAGGGCGTGGCGCCTGATACGATTTTGGGGACCGCGTATGTCAATGAGACGAAGGACTCGGGGCAGGTGGCGTTTCAGAGGAGGCACTGTAGGTACCCGTTGAGGAACGTTTATTCTGGGTCTGGAGACCCAACGAGCCCAGATACCTGGACGTGTGTTTAAGGCCTTTCATGTGGATCATGGCTATGTACTTAGGTAAACACCCAGGTCAATCACTTGGGATCATCGTAGACACGATAGGTGAGGCGCAGGCGCTTCTACGTATATAAGACCGTATCGTGTATTCATCTATGCTTCCAGTGATCTGCCAAGTTCTACCCAAGGTGATGGTGAGTTGCTGTGAGATACTGAGGCAGGCCATTTCACCTTTCACTTGGGCCGCATCGGCATCAAGCATCGGCACATTGGGGTTGGGAGTGAACCTCACATTCTCATCTGGGGGGGTTACGTTGGCACATAGAATGCGTCAGCGATGAAAGCAAAGCATCGAGACTCGTCATTTCCGCCACTGTAGCTCCGACGTCAGCTCCTGACACAATTAGATGTACCTCGTAAACCCTTGACTTCCCAACTAGAAACGGACAAAATGTCCGTTCCTGCCCGAACCAAACTGATTGTCTTGGTCGGCGCACCGGCATTTATGGCGGCTCTGTCGCCCGACGATTCCTCGGAGGTCCTGACCACTTCCATGTTCACGGTCTCAGTGGAGTCCTGACATGGTTGCGTCCCGACAACTCGCCAACCTAGTCGCCGAGATTGTGCGCGCGGTCCTCAACTATATCGCTTCGCTCAATACCGCCTTCAGGGGCGCAAACGTGATCTTCAGCGTGACGAAGTTCTTGGAGCCCTTTCTGCCCCAGACTGTCGCAGCCAGCCAGGTCAGGGCCGCAGCCTTAGGGATGACGACAGTGCAAGAGTACGCGAGCCACATTGAACTGACGCAGCGACAGAACATTGCAGATGTGGCTGCGGCGACGGTGGAGACATTGAAATGGGTTGGCTTCATTGTGTCGAAGATCATCCATGCAAATCGGTGCAGTGGCGGACGGTTCGAGCGACTGTACCCTTTCGATGCCAAGACTGAGGTGTTTCCGTACAACGGAAGGGAAATGTATCCAGCCTTGCCTGCAGAAATGAGCTGTTTCCAAACGGGGGATCTCATGACGAGCCATCAGATTCTGCCGGGTTCTTATCTCGCCAAGGACTGTGTTTGTCGTCTTCCCAGGCTCGAGACCGGGTGGCTAGGTATCTGCGAACATCAGTGACCTTCATTGTAGCCGAAAGACGGTAGCTTCGAGATGTGTTTTTGTACTGACGAGCCTAGGAAGCCCGTGCCTCATCCCGACCCGGCCGCAGATATGGGCAACCTCGCCTATGCCATTTATTAGACGTCGTGCTGTGATGCGCAATAGTTCATGGCTGAAGGTACCACATGTACATGGTCAGATTTGATCGCTCCGTGGAGTAAGGGCACTGATAGACCGGCCAGGTACAGACAAGTTTCGAGAGGAGAGATGATTGAGGTATGCGGTAGGGATGACTTCGGAGGTGAGTTGTTCGATTGCTCGTCTGACACAGGGTACGACGGAGGAAGAAAACTGCTGAGCTGATGATCTGCGCACATGTGCACCGTCAGTGATGTTCAACCACGCTCTTTGTTTGGTGTGTTAGGGTGCTGACGTACCTAGGTATCGCGAGGCTGGCGTTGAGCCTTTGATGACGGACCTTGCGACAAGGATAGAAATGCAAGATCGGTCTTCCTGTGCTGTTTGCACAGAATGCTACCGAGACCGAGAGGTAATGAATACCTAGGTATATCTTTGGGGGTCTGTAGAAACGGGCGAAGATTTGTGCACAACCTCCAATTGCCGGAAGGGAAAAGAAAAAGAAAAAAGGAAGGAGGGCAAAAAAAAGTATTTCCCTGCTTGCAGGTATGGTTTGACAAAGATTCGCTCAGGCCACTTGCCCATAAGGTGCTGAGACTCCCTGCCACGGCATCAACTTGGATAGGGGCAGTTGATGTGCAAATCGTGCTTAAGTGTCTTGATATTCAATTCAGTTCTTCTTCTTTTTTTTCTTTTTCTTTTTTTTTCTTCTTTTCTTCTTTTTTTTTCTTTTTTTCTTTCTTTTTTTTTAATTGGAAAATTGACACAAGCTGACTTGACTGCAAGACTCTTCGAATAGTAGTGCTTGTGAACCGGGCGGGCAGCTGGCCGAAGAACGCAATACACCACTGAGCCACCGTGGAGTTATCAGTACTGGATCTTAGACGTTTTATATAGCTGGGTCGTTGGTAACTGGCAGATTGTGTGAGTTGGGGATTGACTGCTGTGGTGGCACAAGGTACGGTCACCTATGCCACCCCATGACCGTTCAGCTTGTTGCTCTCTACCCCCAGGGCTTTGTCTGGTTCTATAACTTACTGAACTGCTTCCTCGGCCTTCCTGCAGCGCTGAGGAACAGTCTTCTTTTGGCAACATGGACCCAACAAATCGATCACGATCAAAACCCATGGCTCGTGTTATGCCAGATCGATGGTGCCCCCCAGGTCAGCTCGTCCTGATAGTTTCAGCCAATGCAACCACTTCGACTATCTAGGGCCGTCATGGATTACTTATCACTGCATGAGCAATACTTGGTTACTTTAGGGTAATCAGCAGGATTATTTACCAATGGCATCTGAATCCATCTACAACCTCAGGACTATGACCCATGCATGTGACCCTTGGCCTATAACATATGACCTACAGTCCGCAGTCAGCAGTCAACAGGCCAGTGTCTGTGGGTGTTCCATTGGTTCAATACAGGTATGGTTTGATGGATGGGTCGAAACCACATGCAATGCTTCGGCATTTTGTAGATCCACAAGTCTAATGATACATGTACAATCAATGTATTACAAGCTCTCTACTCCACATCTTCTGGCTGTGCTTGACAACAGATATAAAGATGTACAATAGAGATAACCTGCTGCATTTTACGCTTCTTCTTTGCCCTCATGAAGCCTGATAATTACATCTCTTTGTCCGAAAGGAACGATCATATGGCTCCGCGATTGATCCACCTCACATCCCAGGAAGCGGCATGATGTCTAAAGCTCTTCCTTCCCTTGTGATGACTCATTGGGCCCTTCTCAGCTCCCAGCCTCCCATACCGAATTTCAAGTGCGACGATATCGTTGATGGCGACCTTCGGGGCGCTGAGAGTATGGGTGTGCTCTTCTATGTGCCCTGCTCGTGGAACTTCTGGCGTGAACTCTGGAGCTGGACATCGAGGTAAACAATGCTCATCAAGTGTTAGTAAGCTGCCTTGAAGTATTCCACAATATCCTCTACAGCTTCCACGCATTCCTCAACGCTCAACTCTCCCTTCTCCGCTGCAGTCATAATTGATAACAGACCACGGTCCAGGTTTCTGAAAGCTGTACTCATATCGACTGAGTGTAGAGGTTCCCTGTCCTGGACGATGGGTGTCACTCCTCCATTACTCGTCTTTGTGATGACGCGGTTCATCCTGTCCCGGAAATTCGCGCTGCGCTCGTCGATTCGTTGCTTTACCTTACTTGTTTCGGGGCCTGACACGTTTCCAGAGCGAATGTGATGTCGAAGCTCCTCGAAGCTAGTCTTCACGACGTTGAACGCAGTCTGGAAGTCGAGAATCTTGTCCTGGAGAGGCTTTGGGGTTGTCATTGGACTAGTTGGCTGGGGCGTCTTCGACTCCGAGTGGCTTGGAATATGCTGTGATGGGCTGGTTTGGCTGGGAATGGTGCTAGGACCGGCCTTTTCCCTGGCCTGATTGGATTGGGCTGACCCCGAGTGTCCGACAAGCTTCGCTTGCTCAGCCCTCCAAGCCGTTACCTTCCAAGGCCATGGCCATGTTGCTTGTTGGGCAGCTGGAATGGTAGGGACGAATACTGACCAGCATTTGTTGATTCCAGCTTTTGTGTCTAGCAATGACCTTAGAACGCTGCAGCGGAGTTTCAGGGTCTTGTCCAAAGGGAATTTGACCGCCAGACGTGACAAAGGCTTCTTGGTGAACAGGAAGGTAATATGCCTGTCCACCACATCCAACAGCATCTTGTCCAGCGGGTGCTCCGGCACAGGTGGTGACTCGTGGCCCTTCCGCAAGCACTCTTGGATTTCCTGTATCCGACTCCTGGTAAACGCCCTCTGGATGGCTTTCATAAATGTATGGGCCTGTGGCCCTCGACGCTGTAGGATTCCAAGGGTGTCCATCAGGGCGGCAAAGGATGCAACAGTGGGCAGAAGCCGCTCGTCATCTTCGCAGACAAGACAATCCTCGATGGTTGCGAGGCCAACAAAACAGACAATGACATTCTTCTTTCCGACCGTGTATTCGGAGTCGGTAGCGTCAGCCCATCGTCGGTGCTCCAACAGGAAGTCCAGGGCCTTGTCGTGAAGCCTATATCGCATGGGAGCGAATCCAAAAAACGTCATCTTATCGGCTTTTGTGTGGTCTTGGTCGAATCCAGTTATCACCACAAAGTCCTCTTCTTCGTATAGTTCGTGCTCCCCGCCATTATGTGAAAGACTGTAGCGGTCAGGATTGTTGCTGAAGGTCATTTCAGACCCAGCAAGGGTGGACGCGTCATCACGTCCAATGTATGCACGCCCGCGCTGCGATTTCTCATCCATCTTGTCTCTATGTCTCGGGAGGTTCTGTCAGAGAAAAGCTCGACTAGCACAATTCATGCGATGGGGTGTGATTGTTGACAATATACTGTCCCTTGATCGTGGGAGGAGAGACTTTCGAGCTTACCACACAAGCTTAGGCTTCGATTACAACCAAATACCGGAAAGAGGTTGAGTGGGCAGGTATATTGGACGAATGTGTAATCCACGCAATCAAAATTATGACAGCAACAGTGGTACTGAGAGAATATTAAGAAAACCAGAAGTGACCAGCTGGAGTTGTCGTGTTTGTATTCTGGAGGTTTTCCAATGTCGTGTCGGTCTGGCGATTGGCAAGGCTGTCAGAATTTCTAAATTCCCAAACATACCCTAGGGTACTTAGCTTTCCAAAGTTGTTTGAAACCCTGTAAACTGGTAGCTGGGTTTGGATGTACTTATGTACTAACTTAATTAGAGATTGGTAGAGGTTTTCCAACCCCTAAAGAATCATAAAGTCCACGGGCCCCAATCATTTGCTGCACTCACGCGTAAAGCTATATATACCTGTCTACAAAGGGTAAACACTGGATTCCAGCATGGCCGCAATGACTAGATAAGTGATACCCAGAGCACCTATGACACGAATATTTCGATAACCTGCTTCGCAGGTTTGACAAATATGAAAACCACAGGACTCTACAAAAAGAAACTGCTTCAGCCATTTACCCAAGGTGCTGAGCTCTCCGTTTTCTTCATCAACTTGGATAGGGGCAATTGACCGCAATTTCTCCCTCTATGCTCAGATTCTATTTGTTTCTGAAGAAAACCGACTTGTAAGGTTTGTTTTCCATGAGCGGGGATGGAACAGTGAGGCTCGCCGACGAGTGGGCTGCGCCCTACTAGGTAGTTGGGCTAACACTTGCCCACTGAGCCAAAGAACCGGTTGAACGCAGTTCGAAAGCTTGCATTATAAGGCCTACAGCTTCGAAGTACTGTAGTACAGACTTGTAGTGGTTAGCGAAGCCAATCAGATGACCTCGCAAGCTGACTACCAAGGTAGCGGAGCTACCTAGGTAACCACTTGAAATTCCACTTGCACAACCCGCTTCTCAGCCTTGCGACAACCCCGACGTACTGCAACATTTTCGACGAAGAGAAGACAACACGTCTAGGAATTTAGCGCCGGTTATTTACTTCGATCAGTTAAAACACCAAACCAAGCTGGAAATCAGTGATATGTATGTCACTCTTCTCTTAACAACCCTAACCACCTTCACTCCTTCTAACACAGCTTGAACTCACATCCCCAGAGTCCAACCTCAGCCGAAGAAACCTCAAAGCCGATAGTCTCAGGGGGAAAATCGTGGGCCAGTAAGCTCAGCTCGGTCTACCAATACTTGCAACCATCGACATGAAATACCCGCCACGCGAGCAGCAATCAATTCAACGCCGTCACTCGTCGCGTTCTGACTACGACCCACGCGACCATCTCTCGATCGCGACGAGCTCATTCGCAGGACTGACGTACAATAGCCAAGGTCAACCGAAGCTTGTGCATTTCTCGCTACATGACCATGAAGAGGAAGAAGATGCGACAACTGTCTCGCGCCTTAACGTCTCTCAAGCACCGGATATAGACCGCCCAATCTATTCCCATGCCGATTTGACAGAGACCCACAACAGGTCGGAGGGGACAGGTGGCTTATCAGAAAGGGAGAAAGATGAGTTAGTTGCCTTTGATGGCATTGGTTCTGTGAAGATACACCTTCGGGACGAAGTCCGCGATTACCTCCTCTCCGACCGAAGACATGCTTCCCCAGAAGACGGCTTCTCTATCGCCGCCCAGAAGAACATCAACATCATATTCCACGCGGGTCTCTTGCAAGAGGACTGCCTGACTAATGGGGCTGCCCCCAGCCGAACAGCGAAGGACGAGGTGATGAAATATATTCAGACCATTGCTGGCATCAAACCTAAGAAGGGAAATTGGGCCGGGTTCTACGCGGCGAATATCCTTGCGGCTTATACCGCAGCCTGAACCGAGAAGATAGTCCAGTGCTTGGAACGCGGAGAGACGCCTACTGTTCCAGCACATCCTGTTACAGCCAACCTCATTATCCTCACTGACCGACGAATTGTCTTTGAGTTCATGGACAAGCCCTTGCGTCCCATCGTCAACAATTCTAAGCCAAGTACTCGATGTGCTCAGCTCCATCTTCACTCGCTTTGGATGAAGGCGGCTCTCAGCGATAAGTACAAGAGAAGACTTTGGACCCAGTTCGCCCCCATGCTTCCCACCGACCAGGTCGACAAAGATTGGCAGCGGCCCTGGGAGATGAAGAAATGGGTACATGAGCATGTCGATGAAGTCATGGACTTCAAGCGGCCTCCAGTCTTGGAGCCCCTCATGATACGGCAGTCCCTTCGTCTGATCAAGCGGGTTTCGAGGTATCACAACAATACATGAGTTCCATCCAGCTCTCTGGCTTTCAAGTCAGTCTACTCGAGCACCACCTCGAGAACCGGCGCAGAAGGCTCAAACTTGAGTTGAAATTGCCCGTAGCAGAGTACGAAAAGGAGAATTCCAGACTAGACGGCGAGATGGCGGCAAAATCTGTTGAGATGGATACGACGCTCAACTTCATTGAGCTAGGGCTTAAGTCTATTGCAGACAGGGCTGATAGGGGGGAGTTGACTGTCCAGCAATGCCGAGACATCTTCCAGGAGGTCAACGACTACTTCAAGAATGCTCTGGGAGACTTGATGAACGCTGCATATGCACTTGCAGATACACCTACGAACATTCATTACGGAAGCACAGAGTCAGTCACATGAAGAAGCGCATGCACTGCCATTTCGATGGGAAGAAAGAAGGACAATCAACAAGAGTATAAGGTTATGGGGGACTCTACTTAGGTTGCCCGTAGACTACCCAGGTATATATGTACGCTAGTGGTCTGTTCGTCTTGTAGGGGAAAAAACAAGTCCTGGTTGTATCAATGGCATGATGTTTTGTTTTCCCCTTGCGATATTGTGCCTCGTGAAGAACATATTGAGTGTGGGACTGAGTTTCACGTCCATTTTCAAGATGTACTAACTTTTGAGTACGCTGAATCGTCCCTACATACTCTTGTAGGAGTCAAGCAGGTACCCGATTTATTCTCACGACGCATTTAGACAGCCGTCCAGCTTCTATCGCATATGATATATGCTTTAAAAACTCAGCTTAATGCCTTCTATTCATGACCATCACTCCAGTACCATCCTGCCAGGATCCACAGAAAGCTTTCTCACTAGGACACGCCCGGCTTACAGATGCGTCGATCAAATTATGCTGTTGCACGGGACAGCCTCGTCTTCTTGACGACATAATCTCTTGAACCAAAGGCTCAGCCGCCTTGGTTTGTAATCACAGATACGCTAGCACCAAGTTCGGTAGCGCCAGCCTCACCAAGGCTGTCCAGGCTCGTGTCTCGCTCATCCCGATGTTTTCCGTATCATAGCCCCATGAAGTTAGCCGCGAATGCTACGTCGCGGTGTGATTCAAATCGGGTTCCAAACAGGCAACGATAGCGAAGACGCGGCAGTGATGACAAGGAGTCGACGGTGGAGAGGCGGGCGGCGATAGTATCCTCTATAGTGTAGTTGAAATGAGCCGGTCCACATTTCTTCTCTGGAATATCACTGTGTCCATGGATCAGGGCCCAACCTGGTGGTGTACCAAGGAGCTTGTAGTTTATCTCAGTATTACATCAAAGTTCGCAAAGCCGACAATTTATCGTCACCGACAAATCCGCACAAACACGAGGCCAGAAAATGCAAAAGTCGAAATCGCAGAAAGAATGGCCAGTCACAATCTATTTCGGCGCGCTTGTCCGGCGGAAAGCACATAAAATGCTCCCCGCCGACCCATTATCATGGATCAGGCAGGGACCCGCTGTGGGTTTATGCGGAGGTGGATGCGGACAGGGGGAGTCGTGGCAGCGATGACACGGCCCCTCTTGTGCATGATGCACCGGGGCCTGGGAACGGTGTGTTGCATGGGAATTTTGGGGGGGACTTGAAAAGATTTTCGTTCATGGCCTTGTTTTTCCCAACCACCAAAACCTGCAGGGTGGTTATCACGAACCACTTTGTCGATCCAATTTCGTCAGTCAAAGAATTTAGCCCATGATGCTCACCGGTTTATCTTTCTTTGCCCATGCGAACAAGGAACAAATTTTCAAACAACCGGAATCACCGGTTACTGGGATGTCGGATGTGAGACCGGAAACCTGTCCGACTTCTCCGGACCGGGAACGTTCAACGGGCGTAAACACTAGAACATGGATTCGAAAAGTTTTGAAATGAGGGTATGAAGAACCTTTCGCGATAAGAAAAGACAGGGGGCCAGACCGAGTCTCACCGAGAACGAATTCGGGTTTGAACATGGGCACATCGCGGGCTCACCGACCATCCCCCGGGCCCTGCGTTGCAAGGGCAAGGGCAAGGGCACCTTGTCCATCCGAACAAGCGAGCATGCACACTCTGGCTGCCTGTGGTGTTTTGCACGTGGTCGTGAATATTACATGTAGTCAGACGTACAGAGAGTTCACACATATCGAAGAGCGGTTTCAGCAGCAGATGTTGTAGAAGGAAAGAAATAACCGTTAATTCAACCATCGCAGGCGTGCTTCCAGAGCAACATCCACCAGCGAGCCTCATGAAGGGTATCGATTATTATTACATGTGGTCCCAATGATTCACCCACCCCACCGCCCTCCAATGGTTTTGATTTTATCTTCCAAAGCCCGTCATAAAACATGTATCGTGAAAAAGAAATACCCTGTTGCCTCGCCCGTGAATCCCCTCAACCGCCGAATTCGTAAGAAAAAGTTGGTGATACAAGCTTCGTCTATAATATCCGAAGCAGAAAGAGAGATGCAAAATGTTGACTGGGTATAAGGGTATGATGCCGCAGACCGCAGAATGCAAAGAAGAACGCCTGTTAGTAGTAGATGCCATTGCCCTTCCGATCCAGCAAGCAGTGCCGTAGAAAAAAAAACCCCGCGTTGGCAAAAACCAGGACAGAATTGATGAAGTACAGAAAAAGCATGAAAACCAGAGAACGTCGCACGCATATATCGATGAAACTTGAGAACCAAAGAACCATGAGATCATGATGCAGTGAGGGGTGATTGCCGACACTGAAAAGAGACGAGAGGAGATAAGCGTAAAACAAGAAGCCAGAGCATGAATCAGCAAAGAGAGAAAACGAGAAAGAAAAATGAGGCCATCAAAATGGGGACAGAGACATGGACTCGGTGGTCCGTTTAGAAGAAGCCGTTCTTAGGCGTGCCGCTCCGGGGTGTGCCGCGCGGGCTCTGGATCTCGTCGACGTGGTTGCACAGGGTGACGAACAAGTCGAAGAAGAGCTGGGACCCGCCGTTGAACATCTCGGCCTGCATGGTGCCGCTGCGCTTGAAGGTGGAGCGGCTGCGGACGATGAGGTTGAGGTAGTGCGTGCGCAGCTTGGAATCGGAGTCGGGTGTGTTGGCATAGGCGTAGCGAGCCGACGAGAGGATGGTGTTGCACTGGATGCCGGTTCCTGCGTCCAAAACTGTTAGAATCATATGTAAGGTTGGGTTGACGCTGTGGCGTATGACGTGGCAAGGGGGAAGTCGGGCAGGGAACAAAACGTACGGAGCCCCTGCTTGCGCAGAGCGATGCGCTTCAGGTCGTCCAGTCGGTACTTGTCGGCAGCACAGTAGATGACAGTGTCCTTGAGCAGTTCGGTGCCGGTGGCCTGGTGGAAGATGGTGGCCTCGTCGTTGCTCTCGATCTCCCAGGTGTCGCGCCGCTTGTTGTGGACCAGCCGGGGGGAGTAGTCGTCCTTGTACAGGTACTCGAGGACCGAGGAGAGGACCTCGGGCTCCTCATCCGGGATGGTAATGCGCTTGCCCGATGGCTCCATATACTGGGATCTCAGGACATTGGCGAAGACGGGTGACTTGGCAAGGACATCCTCATGGGCGGCAAAGATCCTTGCCTCTCGTCCGACGACGAGTGTGACAATGGGGGAAGTGCTGCAGATTGACACGTCAGTGTACAGGAACAACAATGTGATGTGTTGAGGGATTCTCGGGAAAGTACCCACTTTCCAGATGGATCCACCAGGGTTTGTGCGGAGGTGGCAATCGATGGTCGGCGGCGCGATGTCGTGGATGTGGATGGTCGTCGCTTGGATACGCCTGAATCCCTAACGGATATGGATGCTGATGGTGGCTTGCTGGACTTTGTGGGTTGCGAGACACTCGCGTTTCTCAATCGGCCGAACATTTTGATATGTATATTTTTATCCTTGGAATTTTTTCGTCCCCTTCTCTTTTACATGAACTACCACAATCCTGTGCAATCGTGCGTACGCAGCAGGTAAGTTCCTGAGGTGCTTTGGCGGGTTAGAAAATGAGGCGAGAAACCCGGACAAAACAAAACAATGCACCGAAACCGAAATGAGATATAGATGGAATGCAGAGTAATTGGGAAACAAGAAGGAAGAAGAACGAAGTTCTTTAGAGGAGGCCACCACGCGGTTATATACTACAATCCGTCTACCTATCCTGCCTATCTCGAAGTCTGCATGTGTGCTCCGCCAGATTTTCAACACCCTTGAGCCAGAACCAGACCCAAAAGCAGATCCCTGGGGATATTTCGAGGCAGACGGGGCTTGCGAGGACGCAGAATGGCCTGTATGGATGCAGTTCTGGCCACTCGCTTGTAAAGCTTGGACCTGGTGGAGATTCAGTGGAGATGACCTGTGAGTCGGTGGATTCGGTGGAGCGTACTTAGGCACGTGTGATGTTCGCTTCCCAAGGGTTCTGATTTTGGACGTACCGAATTGAGGAGATCCGCTCTCTCAGTCTCTGTGTGACTCGGTAAAGGTTGGGAAAATCCTCGAAATGAAGTCTTCCTAGGATGTTCGGACTGATGATAGCGCACAATGGCTTTGTTCTCTCTGTTTCAAATGCCTTGTAACGCTTGAGAGCACGCAATACCCTGGCCGGAAGGGCTCCGAAAGCGTCAATTCCAGCCGCTTTTATCCATCCATACGAGGACCGCGAGACGGTGAACCAAGAGCTTGCGCCCCCGTCAGTCCCTGTCTGGTATATCAACGCCAATGCTCAAATATGAGACATGGGATTTGGGATTCCTGGTTGGAGACTGTGGGTATCAAACCGGGAAGCGCAGAGTTTTTCTCTGGTCCAAACTTTTCAACCCCAAGCTCAAAGGTTTGTCCTCCCCTCGCAGCTCGTCGCATTTCACAGCCTGCGAGTAAGCTTCCCATTTTTGGGTTAAGCGCTCGGCTAAGATTGGGGACATGCTCCATAAATGCCATCTGTGGGCCCTCCTGCCAGCGTGCAAGAGCTGCATGTCTGACAAGTTACAACAGACGGTGAGACTACAGGGGGGGGGGTTGGTCGTGCATGCTGCTGTGCGGCCTGAGATCCCGGCCTGCACTGTAACCTGCGAACACAGTCCAAGAAACTTCATACCCTACTTACATACTAAACATCATTTTGCTTTCTTTTCTCCATCGTGTCCCATTCTTTTCTCTTTTCAAATTTGGTACACAAACGGCAGGACCCGCCCTGAGGCATCACGATCTTCCTCTACTTCTCCCAGTCCTCACCATATTCCGTGACTAACACAAGGCTCGCTTAGGCAAGTAAGAAGGCTGTACGGGCTAGCTGTCTGTACCTAGGGACTCTCCTACTTTCGAACTCCTGACACCTTCTACTATACTGGATCACACAAGAATAGATTCCCTGCAGATCCATTTCGACACGGAGTGTAGGGGCGAGCAGACGAGGCTATCAAACACGTACTCAGAGGAAGAATTCGTGGACTAAAATTAGGCAGGATCTCCAATAGATTGGTAGGAAATTCTGTGCTGCTGGCTTGGTCTTTGATAAGGTCTACGGGTTCGAACTTTATGAGGAAGTTAGGGCGGCGGAGGGTAGATAGTGGAACGAATATGTGAGGTGATGATGCGAGATGCGAGTCAAGCTCTATACCCAAGTATGTCATCAAGTAGTCTTAGTGGTAAAGGCCAGGTTACGACGGCGAGTCGCATCGTGAGGATGATGATTTAAAACCTCTGGATGTCAAGGTCTCATGAACCTCAGGCGCCATGTTCCGTCAAACAGCAAACCCGGCAGCTCTTCAGCTACAACGTCTTAGGGGCTTGCACCGACACGTGGCCTCGGCCAGTGCTCGTCGTGATACAGCTGACCGTCTATCGACTTACTGAGAGCTTTCCTCGACCAGGAATTCAAGTCTGTCTGTTGGCATATTGGGATGGAAACCAAGCCCGACCTTCGTTACAGGGCCTTTAAAGCCCTGGATTTGAAGGGTGGTGGTTCTAATACCACAGATGACAGTCTAAGATCATGCGTGTGGTGTTCTACGGACTATGAGACCCAGGTCGACTGGCAAGGCGGGACTATAGGATAGGGCTAGCTGTCTACCATCACCTCGGAAGATGCCGGTCACCATCTGACAGGGACTGGGGGGACGTTACAAGTCGCTCGTGGGGGGAACGATCACGAATGCTGTTGTGTCCGCCGGGGTATGTAAAACACATATGGAGCAAAGGCGATGGGGTTGCAGTTGCGGCAGAGGGACAGTGGTTGGAGGACCCCGATTATGTACTTAATTAAGTATGTAGAATGAGCTGTATTTTGAACTGACCTGTTTCTCAAACTGTGTTAGTACTATATATATATATATATATATATATATATGATACTACATATATATCATCTCCCATCCATCTTCAAATACCATTCAACATACCGCAACCTGCTATTTCCCTGGGATGTTGCCAATAAAAGGTTTTGGAGAAGCTGTTGCCGTTCTGTGGCCAAACTCCGGGTGGCTCTCGGCTTTCTTGGCACAGTTTTCCAGCACTTTTGCCTCATTTCCAATTCTTCTATCTTCCTCCCCGTCTAGATTAGCCAGAACTTCTAGAATTTCCAAGTGTATTCCGGCGCTTGTGACTGCTGTATTGCCGTCGGGCGTTAGCACTCGCAATACCTACTTAGGTAGGTACTGTACTTGACCGGAACGTCGAACTCGGACAGCCTTTGTTCGTGATGGATCTGAGGCGCTCTGTATGATACTTTCCATACGGGGTATCGTTGACTCCAGAGCAGGTCGCTTTTACCAGGCACGCCCGGCTTACAATCTTCTCAATTAGGCCATGATGTAGCTTCTCATCAGGTTGTACAATCCTCTCTCATCGCCTTTTTCGTCTCCGGACCAGTGAAACATACCTAGGTATGTCATAGCCAATGCTTTAGCACCAGACACGCGAAGCAGCATCAGGTCTACTAGGATCACTCAGGGCCTTCAATATGAGGGTTAGGGTCAGATACCCTAGGGTATGTCTTTCGGTCAGCGACCATCTCTGTGCGTCCTCCAGCCGCACATTCCATGGATACTTGATACTCAATGAACGATTATCCTTGAATTATTCTGAACGGTAAACTCAGGAAAAGCTCCATGATATTATTAGAATTCAACAACCTTTGGGGAGCCTTGCTGTTTCCGATATGTTGAGCTACCGATCCCGAGGTCATTACCGGTGCAATTCAACCGGATACGAGCAGATTCAGTGATTATTACCTCACGGATGGTGGTGATGTTCAAATGTTGCTTCTGACCCTTTTTTTTTCTTTTTTTTTCGTATCATCAAAGACAACTGTCCCAAAGGATCTCAGAACTACCTTGGGTAATCCATTTCTTCACTAAGTGGGCAGATATTCCACGCCAGATGTCAGTGTTCAAGCAATTTTGAATTTTGAACTGCGCTCCTCCACAATCCTGATGTCGAGAGCAAAAACAAAATCACCAAAAGGAAAGCCAAAAGGCCGATCCACGCAGGTCGTTCGGACTGAGGTATACTTGCTAGCTTTTGCCCGCGGGTACATGCATTGCAGTAATAACAATACGACACCAAGCCTGATTATTGCAGATTAGCTACGAATACTTACTTAGTAATGAGTAGAACGCACAAAGCCAGGTAATTATGTAAGTAAGCAAGTAAATCTCTGAAAAAAGTGACCAGTCGACTCTATCATGTCCTTATAACTCCCCACAGTAGAAAGAACAGGCACTGTAGTTCATACCGTCCGATCGGCGTATGCAAGATAGGTATGGTACAGATGGAACTGACAGTCAATGGAGGGAGGTTTCGAGTTATGACACTTGGACACTTCGCCGTCCTTTTTCGGGTTTTTTGTTTTTTAATGCTACATGACGGGCAACTTCAGCTATATCTATTGGTTCATATGAGCCGTCTCTTAGGCTAAAGCTGCCTCGTATGCTAGAGGCCTACTTACATGTGTGCACGTCCAGCAAAGCGCATATGCTGGAGGCTCACAGGCAAAATAACACAAGGCCGCCTCATGGCCAACCAATGGGCCAACCGATGGGCCAACCAATGAACAAGGCAGCATTTGGTTTGCCGCCGTTTCAGCTGCACATGAACCAACAGGTTCCCCCCTTTTTCTACTTAATACTTGCCCTTACTTTGCATGTTGAAACTGGTTGGGAGCTTGCTTTATAAATTCCCGAGGTTCCACACTGTCTGGATATTACGGGGCACAGCTACTTTATTCACAAATCGTTCATCTTGATAGACCTCACTCGCCCACATCTGACATCGCCAGAAGCAGTACTTATTGCTGTAACAACGTCACGGTCTGCAATATGACTGAATTCTCCCAAAAAGAGCTAGACTTCTTCAGGTACCACCTATTTCTTCCTCCTGGTCTTCCCCAGGAGGATGATCATGATGCTTTCCTGGACAATGCATTGTTGAAGCTGGTGGTTGGAGCGCTTCGGGATTTCGGCGATCTCATATCTCAAGAAGAACGACCAATTGTGTGCCATGTCTCTGCAGCTATCGATAAGCTTATTCAGACTAGGAACACCGATGATGGCGTGGTCGACGAGGAAGAGCTCCTCGACGCTTTGAAGGAAATGAGTGAGGCAGACGGGCGTAAGTGAACGTTTGCTAAAGTACTTGCATCACGTCAAGCTGACAGCCTCAAACCCCAGCTGCCACGATACCGCTCTATATCAGCGCTCAGAATGCTGGCATCATCTTCAGCACCTGCAAGAGATCTGATGGTGTCCTTTTTCAAACTTTCGAGGTATCGCCAACCAACAGTGCTGCCATGGGCACCCAAGGACGCCTTCGGAGGTGCTTCCCCGGTACCGAGCTCTGCATCGACAAGGAACAATTCAAAAAGCCTGGATTGTTATCCACCCTGGCAAAGACTCTGTCCAAGATGAGCCTGCAAGAGGCTCCCGGGATGATGCCCACGGTCCAAAAGTCAGGGAACGATGTCAAGGAGACCCGAGATACGACTGATCCTGGATTAGTGACCGAACTCATCGTGGCGTTTTTGCAACCAATCTCCAGTGTTCCCATCTCCCAGAAGATTTGGAAACACACACGAGAGGAGGTCTTGTGGAACCAGGCTTACATGCCTTGGCGACGCTCTCCGCTTTGGCTGCTCCTTCGTACTGTGATGCAATTGCTCTTCACTCAATCCCAGGTGGCCAGGTCCAGCGATCCAGGTGTTGCTACTGGCGGTGGTCTCTACAAGATCTTCATGATTTACCTCCTCTCCAGGGTCCTGTTAGAGTCTATTAAGGTGAATGTTTTCACCGAGCCTGACGTGCTCTCTTGCATGAGCGCCAAAATTCACCGCCGAAAGCTCAAATTGGACCATGCGGAACATGGAGCCGTGATCGCCTCTGTCCAAGAAATCCTCGAAAGAACGGAACACTGTCTAGAGAAAAGGTGGTCAAAGATCCAGGAGCTGGATAAGGAACACTTGGACCTCGACTGCCTCAGGTTACTTGATTTTGAAAAGGATGTATCACTTTCCTTGCCTGGACTGGACGATTTCATTTCACGCATTCCGGAGAGAAGCTCAGCAAGCAAATTTGCCGACTTCACTCCGTCTCCTAGTCTACTCAAGCTCGCACCCAGTAGCCTGCCGACCAAAGCCCTCTTCAAACCCGACGACTACATGGTCTATAACCTTCAAGCCTTTGAGCAGTGGGTAGCCTCGTATTTGTCTGGTTGGTTGGCTGCGAATCTCGAGGGAAAACGAACATGCGCATCTCTGGAGGAGTTGATGACCGTTTACCATGGAACTGCTCAGGAAGCCTACAAAGGCAACCCCGAGATGAACTCTATCATGTTCCTCACTCTCCTTGAGCTATGGAGAGCTTGCGACCAGTCGGCGCTCGCCCTTTTTCCCATGCTGCACGACTACGACCCAGACGTCCAGCTCGAGCCACTGCAGTCTTTGATTATTCCGTTGAAAGAGGACATGGTCCGCCTCATAAACATGGAGAAGTATCTAGAAAACCGTCAAGCTGGAGCTAGACTGCGAGCAGACTGCTGCATTTTCCGAGACTTTGGTACCCCAAGGTGTTTCTCTGTGAGGTTCTACGATGCATCCCGGAAGCACCAAGAAATTCTACAGAGAATTGAGGATGTTGCAACAGATGAACGCAGGAGGAGGTGTGAGGAGCTCGTGGAGAAGAAGAAGGAGTACCAAAGCCTTGTGCGACAACACCAGCAAAGCACGTGTGACACCTACCAGGCGTGCAATAGATACGGCAACCCATATCGCGCCCACGACAACTACAACTGCCAAAAATGCGCTCTGAAAACCAAATTCGAAAGAATCCGTATTGGTGTGCATGAATGGCCCCTCCCAACGGACAGACTGGAAAAAAAGTCGGCCGTGTTTGAGCTTGACCCTCCGCCAGCATTCTGTGCTTGGAGAGACGCGACGTTGTTTCTACTACTCGATGTGTTAGGCGCTACGTACGATGGTGGCTCCGTACCTAGACACAAATCTCCTCTGGATTCATATGGTCCTCTGCAGAAGCATTACGTTGCGGATGCACCCAGACGCCTTGGTCTGCTGTCGGAGGACAAACCACATCTGGTTACACATCGCAACGAGCTTTCGATTCAGTACGCCACGGAAGAGGACATTTGCGTGAACAACGGGCTCCATTTCCATTACTATGATGCCACTGAGGGCTGCTTTGTTGCCAGGTTTTCTCACTCGGACAAGTTGCCGAAAATGTGCACTTACCAGCTTCCCCAGAAGGCATCTGCATTGCAGCCGTTTCTCTTTCGGAGATTTCAGGGACAAGACTCAACGCCAAATGAAGTGATATCATCTCAGTCGAAATGCCCTGAGCATATGAGCCTTGAGGAATACAGATCTTTGGCGGATATCCCGGTCTGTTACAGGCTGCAATGGAAGAAGATTCTATCTCAGATTACCAGCCCAGCGATCGACTTCAAGAAGGCCGAGACCAGCCTCTTTGTCTTTCAAGCAATCTATCAAGCGGGACCTCGAGATAATAAAGGCTTTCAGCGTGCTAGCCATCTTCGTCTGGCCGATGAGACCTTCACCGAGGCTCTTCTTTCAGCTGTCAAGGTGGCCACAGGGAGAGTCAAGAAGAACTGGGAGTCATACCAAGCAGTGTGTGCGTTCACTTGCATCGTGACGCGGCAACTGTCCTTGAGCACTTCGCCGGAGCTCACCGCGAAGGCTCTGAAGGTCTTGTCTACACTCAGGGAAGTGACCATTGGCTGGTTGGAGCTTCTCCGAACGAAACGCAACGACACTGTGGAGAAGGATCGCAGACATGAGCTCGCCGAAAAGATTGTTATCATCGCCATGATATGCTCGGGAACATTCGATGTGGACTCGGAATACCTCGAACGCATTCTTTTGGAGACCAATAGTGCTTCCATCCTGATTCAATGTGGTATCCAGATACACGAGCTCCTCTTGCCTGGAGATGTGGCATCCCAAACTTCTCTCATGTCGATTTTGCATCGTAGATGGGAGCGAGTTTCGTACCGGGCTTACCCAACTCTGCAAAGGATGGTCGTGCATACTGATGCGAGAACTTGTCTTGATAATGCGGTAACTAATTATTGGTCACAATATCAGCGACTGGGCTCCTGGGAGGCCGCAACAAGCCAAGTTGATCACTGGGTTGTCAGCAATACCGACGGCGGGTCCGACCAGTCTCTCCGGGTCCAGTTCAACCTTTTGACAAGCGATCTGCTTGTCAATGGGCTGCCGCTTTCTCGTCCGCCATCTCGATACGAGAAACACGCATCATACGTTGAACTTTTCGGCGGAGTTATCCTCCAGATAATGCCAAGTACTGTTGCAGGAATGCAGTTCTCCTCCAAGCAATGCTATGCAAACCATTCCTTGCATCTCGGCATGGATGGCATGGATCTGCTCGTTCGTGCAATCAAAGATGATCAAGCATTCGAGCTGGTTCCCAAGAGAGTATTCCACGGCAAGGTTCCCTCGACCTTCATTGACGACTTCATCCACTGGTTTGACATGGCAGAAGGTACTGTGCAGTTCCGCTCAAGCCGACAGCCATGGACATCGGCCGGCGACACGTGGATACTTAAAAGGGATGATTCGGTATGGAAGTTATCAAAGCGCGAACGTATGCTCATCAGCCCGCATAGTCCAACTGGAGAGAAACTCGCCGGGATATTTTCACCGTTGCAGGAACAGCTTGAGATCAATATCACGCTTTCAAGAAATGATCGGACTCTGGAAGTGGATTTGCCCAGGCTCAAACTTGCATTCGGGCTGGAGAGAGGAGGCTCCTCGGTGCTGTCACGTCAGTTCAGAGGCATGGAGATCGACTGTGAGCAGTCTATTGGTACCCTGATCGGACTGAAGAACAAGCTTGTACTGAGGAATATCTCAACGGGCGATCGCAGAGTCATCATCCCCTTTGGGAAAGTCTCGGTTGCGCGTCAAGGAGACCACGTCTCAGTGTCTATTGAACCAAGTCCTGTCTCCACCCATGTTTACAGGCTGGACACGATCCTCAATCTGGGACTGAGGGACAATGGAAACCTTCAGAGCATGCTATTCCTCTGTTACCTGCACGCCATAACCTCTTTCTGTCTCCCTGATCCTTTGACCTGCGTTACCGGAACTGAGAAATCACTTGTGATTCTCAAGAGCGGGACCGTGTGGTCCACCGTGTCCACTACCCTTCTAACGGAGGATAACATGTTTCTGTTGCGATTAATAGAAGCCTTGGCTCCACGCAGGGTCTACTATCCAAGAAATCTGCAGGTTATGGAAACCATCGATTGGAACACACACTTACCAGTCCTTGCACAGCATTCCCAATTCCACCAGTGCGTTATGGACCTGTGGGCGCAGAATAAGCTGACGCGGCTTTACCATCCCGAGGGTTATGTTGAGCCACCCAATATTGTCGACGTCAATCCGGCTTTGCTGATGCGAGACAATCTCCGTTCGTCCACCTTCCGTATCTCTGGTTGTGGAGCGGAATGCTTCTCAAAAGCACTGGATGTCACATACAAGTCCAGGGACCTTGGACAGTCATCACAGAGGTCAAAGCAAGCTGGTTTGGCTGTTGTGATGTTATTCCACCGCCGCACACATCTTCAATACCGCGTGCCAAGTTTCGTGTCGTCGTTTTCGTCGGTGCTCAAGGAAAGGCCTGACTATATTGTTCGGGGACCCGAATACCCCGAATCCAATGAATCAACATTGGACTATGACGGGATGTGGCTGGAGAATCACCAAAAGCACTGGGCTGATCTCTGGTGCTGGTTACATCAGCAGTCCCAGTCAGCCTCATTATACGAGATCAAAGGTCCACAGCTCATCATGTGGCTTGCGACTATGGCGTTCTCTTCAAAGGCCGACATGAATATAATACAGGTTGCGGCATCACTATTCAGCATTCCTCAGTTAAAGAATGTCCAGCCTCCCCGGGTACAGGGTTTCCATCTTCAAGAAGGAGATAGTGTGGATGAAACTATCCTGGAAACCATGATACTTCCTCGGTGCGTTGAGTTCCGTCAAAGTCCGGAAGCAAAGTCCTTGTGGTATGCAAGCGACGAAGAATGTCGGCGAAAGGAGTTGATATATGAAGAGAACAGAAGCAGGGCAATCAATACACTCAAGCGAGACTTGGCATCCCAGTGGCCAAGCTTTGTGCCGGAGCCTCCATCGGAATATACAAGGCAGTCTATCTGCAGCTACGTCGATCTGGACCCGATTATGACCGCGGTCAGACCGAAATTCAAGGTCTGGTATGAGAACATGTTATTTACCAAATACCTTCAACAAATTGGATCCGTCATTGAAATCCAATCTGTAGAGCCACTGGAGGTTGCTAGCCTCAAATTTGTGTGCCCTCACTATACCCCTGTCAAAAAGAAGACTTACATCAGCTCCGCCGACCTCTTCGAGTCTAACCCTCCAATAATTGTTCCTCATCGCCCAAAGATCTCGCAAGTATCGACTCAAGGCTGCTTACGGGATAGTGGGACACACACACAGCGGTCTTCCCAAACAACGTCGTTCGCCATGTCCAAACTGGAATCTCTCATTCAAAGTTGCAAGGTCAAGGCTGGCTCTCCACACGAAAAGAAATATGCATTTGACCTGAGTGGCAGTCACGACAGCTTGCGGTCGGGTTCTGGTGTTCCGGCCAGCTTGCTTGACTTCAAACCCGATGAATTACGTCCTCTTCTTGACGAACATCTCTCAAATTCGAAGCGTCATGCTGACTTCGTATTTGACACAATCAAGACGACTATGCTTGACGGCCTGAGAAGCAAGTTCTTGACCAGCAGTTCGAGCCCCGGCCCTCGTATTTCGCCATTCTTTCTGCTTAGGCAGCTTTCACATGGGGGGTGGGATAGCCGGGACGGATGGCAGTCTTTACCGGTAGAATGGAAACCATGGGTTGTGACTTATGGCCTTGCTCTCACGGAGTTACAACGGGCTATACGGCTCATTAATTCTCTCGACAATCCCTTTGATTTCGAACGTGAGCTGAAGAACGTGGGTCACGAAAATTGGAATCCTCTGGAATTTCCAGAATCGCTTCTACTTGAGATCGAGAGCGACATCATGATCCGGCCCGTCCAGGAGCAAATTGCAGCGAACATGAGGCAGCCCCCAGACAACCAAAATGCAGTGATGCAACTTAACATGGGCGAGGGCAAGTCATCAGTCATCGCACCAGCCGTCACAGCAGCATTGGCCGATGGATCTCGGCTGGTTCGAGTTGTCGTGGCCAAGCCACAATCCCGACAGATGTTCCACATGCTCGTGTCGAAGCTTGGTGGTCTCCTGAATCGCAGGATCTTCCATTTGCCTTTCTCTCGGGATCTTCAAATGCGGCTGACCATTGCAGATGCACGAAACATTCAGAACGAGTGCCAACACTGCATGGACGTGGGCGGTGTCATGCTGATGCAGCCAGAGCATATACTATCATTCAAGCTCATGGGTCTTCAGTCGCTCATCACGGGAAAGGACGATACTAGTAGATTGATTGGTCAATCTCTGCTACAGACACAACATTTGTTTGACACCAAGAGCCGGGATATAGTGGACGAGAGCGATGAGAACTTCAGCGTCAAGTTCGAGTTAATCTACACCATGGGGATGCAGGGGCCAATAGAATTCGTCCCCGATCGCTGGGTGGTCATCCAAAGACTGCTTGGCTTGATCAGAAAGCATGCGAAGGGCGTCAGGGCAGTCCTCCCACAGTCTATCGAAGTAGTTGAGCGACACTCGGGCAGCTTCCCCAAGCGAATCCGCGTTCTGAAGCAAGATGCGACTGAGATGTTGCTTGGTCAAGTTGCACGAGATGTTTGCAACTATGGGTTCCCTGGATTCCCCATCTCTCGGCAACCCGATGCTTCTCGCGAGAATGTCTTGAAGTATATCAGCCAACCAAGCTTGAGTCTTGCTGACATTGAGAAGGTGGAGAAAGGGGTGTTCTGGACAGAAACGACACGTCACCACCTACTCTTGCTACGAGGTCTATTCGCTGGAGGCATACTCGCCTTTTCGTTCGGCCACAAACGATGGCGCGTTAACTATGGCCTTGACAGGACGAGAAAACCCGCAACCCAACTTGCCGTTCCGTATAGGGCCAAGGACATGCCCACACAAAGATCTGAATTCAGTCACCCCGATGTTGTTATCACTCTCACCTGTAACTGTTACTACTACGAGGGTCTGAGTGACGAAGAACTGTTCTTGTCTTTTGCACATCTCTTGAGATCGGGCCAAGCGGCTGCCGAATACCATGAGTGGACGCGAGACTCACACAATCTTCCGCATGCTTTTGAACAGCTGACGGGTGTCAATATGAAGGATGCTGTCCAGTGTAAAGAAGAGGTTTTCCCATCATGTGAGTAATAACTTCCTTCGAAAACTTCGGTTCAGTCCTCAAAAAACTCTGGTCTCGTGCCGCTTACTTGCCGTCCTGTGTAGACAGAGTTGTGACATGGAGAGTGGTGCTAACCTGCGGACTATAGTCAGATACGCGAAACGGACAATCGACTATTTCCTACAGTTCCTTGTGTTTCCCAAGCATATGAAAGAGTTCCCCCAGAAGCTATCTACTTCTGGATGGGACATCGGAGCCGCCAAAACCCATCCCACGACTGGGTTCAGCGGCACTGTCGACTCCCGGACGCTGTTGCCACTTGACGTGAATTACCTCGCGCTTCCTGAACAAAATGCAACCAATGCTCTTGTCCTGCAGAACCTCCTGCGTCCTGAAAATGGAGTGATTCTTCTGGACTCAATCTCAAGAGCCGATGTCGACAACCCCGGCCAACAGCAGACGACGTCTGAAGCGGAATCCTTCTTGGGTGTTGTTGTCGCACAACGAGAACCTCCCATAAGGGTTATTCTCGACGTCGGAGCTCAGATCCTTGAGATGACAAACTCACAAGTCGCAACAAGATGGTTGGAAATGACACATGCTCAAAGTCCTGCTATCCGTGGTGCCATATACTTCGACGACAACGAGGAGCTCATGGTTGTCGACATCCATGGTTTCACTGAGAAACTGCGCACATCTCCATACGGAGAACAGCTAGATGCCTGCCTCGTTTTCTTGGACGAGGCACATACAAGAGGCACAGATCTGAAATTGCCACAGGACTACAGGGCTGCAGTTACTCTGGGAGCGTCACTCACGAGAGATAGACTGGCTCAGGGTTAGTGACCCCGCACTTTGAGGCTCCTTATTTCTCTCGTTGTGTCCTTTTTTTACAACCACATTCACTGACACGATAGCAGCTTGCATGAGGATGCGAAAGCTCGGACAAGGGCAATCTGTGGTCTTTTGCGTTCCTGAGGAGATACAGACCAAAATCAAGGAGCGTACATCACCGGAGGGCGGTACTAACACAACTGAAATGCACATTGACGTACAGCATGTGCTTGAATGGGCCATTAGTGAAACACACAAGGACACCCGCAAGAGTATGCCTCTTTGGGCAGCCCAAGGCCAGCGTTTCGAGCACCAGAGGCTACTCTGGGACCAGGCTCGGACTGAAACAGAGATATCCATGACGGCTTCTCAAGCGAATGGGTTCCTTGAAAAGGAAGCGCAGACCCTTGAGCAACGGTATCGACCGAAACCTCCTTCTGAAGATGAAATATTCAGCAGCGATGCAACAACTAAGAGGCTGGATCAGATACAAGCGCGTTGCAAGGAAGTTGGGAGCATCAATCTAAATGAGGCTACCTTGCAGGAAGAGCAGGAACGCGAGCTCTCACCTGAGGCTGAACAGGAACGCCAGCTTGAGAGACCGCCACCGGCAGAAG
Organism: Cytospora piceicola; assembly: GCA_023375675.1. Taxonomy (NCBI): domain Eukaryota; kingdom Fungi; phylum Ascomycota; class Sordariomycetes; order Diaporthales; family Cytosporaceae; genus Cytospora; species Cytospora piceicola. Next base: position 193,842 of record JALQBC010000033.1, on the reverse strand, counting down.
CAGCGAAGCATAGCATCCATGCAGATTTGCGAGCATTTGTAGCATCTGGATGCATTTCACCCAGGTCTCCCGCCTTCATGCCCACCTTCGAATCGTTACGGGAAACAAGCGCAGCCCAGCATCTCGATGTCAGCATGTTCCCGAAGGATATCTTGGTAACGGCGGATTTCGCGCAAACAGTCAAGAAGACTGCCATATCTGGTTCTGTACTAGACGCATGTACGTCCTTCTTGCAAATAGGATTATGCATGCTTTCCAAAGTCCCCAAACATTCCCTTCGAAGCTTTACTGACTGATGTTGTGGAACAGACCAGCGCCCGATTCAGTGGATTTTGACCAGTCAGCCCCACAACTGGCATCATATTGTCATCGTCAGTCCTCATGAGGCCCACGAACTTCTGCCTGATATCGAGTCCAAGAAGAAGACTACACTTCACGTATACGCCCCACGATTCAACCCGGCGATCCGGCCTCTGGATGGCCTTGACATGTACACGGTGCCTTCAACCTCCATGCAAGCAATGACACCGATCCCGATGCAATTGAAACTTCAATTGAATTTGTTCGCTGGGCAACTCTACTTCAATGAGCACTCAGAGTATTCTGCCTTTTGCAAATTGCTCAGATTGTCATCTCAGAAAGCCACCGAAGGAATAGAGATTGCCCCGGACGGGTTCATTCTGTCTTGGTCCTCTAGTACCTCAGACAAGACGAACATGCTCGCTACGTCTACTTTTGCTGGGAGTTCGACGTTAACTAAGAGTCCTGTCAAGTTTTTGAAGGTCTTCCTCACGAAAGCGCGCAGGGATTCCCAGTCAATCGAGAAGACTCACCTAGGAAAGCTTCTGGATGGTGCTTTGCTCGAGGAAGACGAATTCGAATCTCAAGAGGTTTTGGAGAAGGTACTTCCAATGAGGGTTTCAGGGGAATAAATGGTTCGGAGACACCCAGTCTCAACTTACAATAGGATGGGACGAGTGTCAGAGTTCACGTGCAACTTGGTTTATTCCGTGCAGGCTACGTAGGCTTGGGATTGGACCTTTGTGATTCCCCGTATGGGCTGTATGATCAAGGCATATGTATTGATAGGTTGTTACAGCTTTTGGCTTAGAAATTCTTTCATGATTTGTAGAACTTGCAGACGAATCCTCTATCTCCCAATCACCCCCTCCCCAACTCTCCTAACCCCCCTTATCTCCAACCCCCTACTAAACACCCCTCCATCCTTCCTAAGTCCTAACCCCCTACTCTCCTCACCCTGTGCTATCTCTCTCGTACTCTTCCTATTTCCTACCCTCCCAGCTCACGCTATCCTTCTCGCACCTTGAATTAGCACTTCGGCTGTAGTCTCACTCGTAATGTCTTTTGCCAAGGGTCACTGAAACAGTGCACCTCTTTGCCTCGCATTGTCACACTCTATTCTTCCTCTCATTCTTGAATGGTTTCCACGACGAAGTCGCACGTCCAACCAAGTCCTCTGAATCCAATGATTAGCCGGCTACGTTTTACTGACTTTTTGTCAACTGACTTCTGACGACTTGCTTACTAATCACCTAGTCACCCCCTTCTTCTTCCTGCGAAACTATACGATATTTTTCTGGCTATGGTCTTTGTACCAAGCAAGCGGTATTTCTGGCAATTCTGAAGAGGGAACAGGTGTGGGTGGTGTATAGACTATCTGAGGTACCTCTACTCTCTTTGTATGAATAGTTGGTTCAATTGACTCTTGGCTTGGAGGTGTTGATCGTTTGCAGGCACCAGTGACAGAACCCAGCGCATCGAGTAACTTTTGAAATCACCATGGTCGTTGTCTGTCTTCAGCATCGTCTGTACGACGGAGAGTGCTTTCGTTCAAGTCGTCTTATAGTGATTGAATGGTCAGTGATAAGTTGTTCCTAGGCTCGAGGAGGCGAGAAGTGATTGAATATGTAGAGATACATACACCAGGCCCCGCGAAATACCTATTGACAGGCAAAATGTTGTGAGTTACATTGGGGCTCTAAACTTGAGGTGTTGTGAGTTGGACGTCACCACAATTTCTTGAAAGTATCAATAATACCAATTGACCTGTATTTCGCTAGCTGATTTGGTGAATTTCCACACAGCAAGTGATTAAGGTCAAGAGGTCGAAACGGAATGGGACCGAAGGCTTTATGGCCATATTGGAGTTGCTATCAGACCTATGGACAATATAGTTGATATGGTAATGAATGACAGTTGCTGCTGATACGTCCCAGCCGATCACAGCAAAGGAAACCAAAGTCCACCACAGAAGTCCATATTTGTCCCATTACACCAAGCCCTGACCCTTAATTCCCTCCAAGAAGCACCTACCCCAAAAGCCGTCCCTATTGAATCGATCCCTGTTGCTAATGTCGCTTTCCACCGAGTGCGGTTTACACAATATCTCGCTTCTTGAACCACTGGCGTAGTATGGGAAGCTGTGGATGCCCGTCGCGTCGACGGCGGCAAGAGACTCACGACCCGGTCTCGAGGCTGCGCTTCGCGACATCCATCCCGATATCAGCAACAGTCTTTGTGCCCCCATTTCCGCCATCGTTTCCATCGTTATTTCCGTCATCAGTTGCGTCGTCATCGGTTGAGCCAAAAGTGTCGGTCGGCAGGTTTCCAAAACTGTCCAATACATTCTCGAAGTTCTTGGCGGTGAAAAGTCCCCGAGGAGCACGCTCCGCCAAATCAGAAGAAGGCGATTCCACAGGCTCGCCGATCGGGATGGAGTTGCGCTTTTCGACGTCTCCTTCAACCATGTCGAGCATGGCTCTAGCAACAGACCGCCTGAGCATCTTGGAGTCGGGCGAGGAGGAGGAGTCGCTATCATCGTTAGAGAGGAAATTCTTCAGTTTGTTCTTGATATCCTTGAAGTCAGTTTTGACATCGTCTTCGATGGAGTTGGTCTTGTCCTTCGTCTCATGGTTAAAGACCTTGTCCGCTGCCTCTTCTGCTGCCTTGGTCAATTTGCCAGCCATATCCTCACGCTTTCGGGAGGCTGCTGCCGTTGGAGTCGCAGAGAGGCTGTCCAGACCAAACTCGCTCTCGACCTTGTCTGATAACCAGTTCTCCGCGGTGGTCGAGGCGCCGTGCTTGAAAACATTCCCAGCATTCTTTGCGAATGAGCCAAAGCCCGACTTTCGCTTCTCGGCGCGGACGGATGTAGGGGTGCTGGACCCGTCTTCTGGAGCGAGGTCGTCATCTGGTGTGAGGTCGACAGTGCCGATACGGAAATGGGCTGGCGTCTCGCCTGGAGAAAACTCGATGTCTCGCTTCTGAGGAGCAGCAGTCTCTGTGGACGCCGGTGCCGCTGAACCCTCAGCGGTGTTGGCGAGATAGTCTCCGCCAATCTGTGAGAGACCGTTCACCACAGAACCGGTGGTGATGTCCCAGATCCCAGAGCCTATCGCAGAGCCTATCCCAGAGGATCCAGAACTGCTGCCGCTGGAGCTGCCACTGGAGCTGCCACTAGACTTGCCACTGGAGCTGCCACTGGAGCTGCCACTGGAGCTGCCACTGGAGCTTCCACTAGAGCTTCCAGTAGACTTGCCACTGGACTTGCCACTGGACTTATGACCGGATTTCACCCTTCGGCGTTCCTTAGCAGAAGCTGTGTCTGAGGTAGTCGGGTTCCAGGCACCCTCAACGGTGTTGGCAAACGCATCACCCGCAACTTGTGTAACACCGTTTTTGAAAGCGTCGCCGGCGAGGCTCGTGACCCCAGAGCCTATCCCAGAGGATCCAGAACTGCTACCACTGGAGCTGCTACTGGAGCTTCCACTGGACTTGCCACCGGAGCTGCCACTAGAGCTGCCACTAGACTTGCCACTGGACTTGTGACCGAATTTCACCCTTCGGCGTTCCTTAGCAGAAGCTGTGTCTGAGGTAGTCGGGTTCCAGGCACCCTCAACGGTGTTGGCAAACGCATCACCCGCAACTTGTGTAACACCGTTTTTGAAAACGTCGCCGGCGAAGCTCGTGATCCCAGAGCCTATCCCAGAGGATCCAGAGCTGCTACCACTGGACTTGCCACCGGAGCTGCTACTAGAGCTTCCACTAGACTTGCCACTGGAGCTGCCACCGGACTTGTGACCGAATCCCAACCTTCGGCGATCCTTGTTGGAAGACACGGCTGTGGCCGTAGCTGCGGGAGCTGCCGAAGAAGTGGTGTCGTACGAGATCGAGCCAATGGCGCTGTCGATCTGATCCCCGACGTGCTTGCCCACCCAGCTGGCCACGACTGGCTCAGCATCGGCCCAGAGACCGGAGGTTTGGGCGTCGTCGTCGTAGATGTCGGTGCTATCGTCGTAGGTATCGGTATCATCGTCGTAGGTGTCGGTATCTTCGTCGGAGGTCTTGATCTTGCCACCGGACGACTTGCTGCCGGAGGATTTGGTCTTACCGCTTGAAGACTTGGTCTTGCCGCCGGAGGACTTGGTTTTGCTGCCGGAGGACTTGGATGATCCCCTGGACTTTCCACTCGAGGTGGTCCCGATCTTGGTGCCCTTCAAAGACCGTGCTGATACAGAATCGGCGAGATCGATGGCCTTGCCAGTCCAGCTGGTAGGTAGAGATGTTGGGGTAGAGGCGATTTCTAGGCCTGGGCCTTCGAAGCGAGAGAGATCTACCTCAGGGACCTCCTGGATATCACCCTCGATTGCTAGTGGGAGTGGAGCACCATTGGATATCTGCAGCACGGCTGCGACGGCGAGGAGTGATCTGGAAACAGTAGCCGAGTGCATTTTGGAGGGTTCCGAGTCCAGCTCAGAGAGTTCGTAGAGAGTGTATAATGAATATAGTACAAAAAGAGTGGCTTAGGCAGGGAAATTGAATGTCAAAAAACAGAGGAGTGCCACTACCAGAGTGGGCTCTTGAAGAGAAGTGAAGGGAACTGGAAGAGAAGGAATGCTTTGTTGATGCAAATCAAACTCAAATGGTTCAGTCCACGAGCAAGTGAGGTTATATAGCTGTTTCTCATCACGTTGAAGCTACTCTAGATGTCCTTCAGATGTCCTCCAGTTGGTTCTGTGCCGCCGTTTCTGTCTATTTCCATCGTGAGCCTCGTCCTGGACATGAAGGCCATGGGACTGCTGACAGGAGGCCACCTGGGCGCGCATGGGACAGTTGGTTGTGGTCATTGACTCTACTCAACCTTGAATTTGCACAGCCAAACATTGCAGTATCACGTATATCCTGTCCTGGTTCTAAAATTGGAAAGTAAGACTGGAAAGAACATATGCAGGATTTCATCTGTCAGCATTTGCGGGCTTACGGACCGATGTTGGTTCTCTTCGACACGGGGCGCGACCCGGGTCGGCTGGATTTCACGTTGGCCTCCTATATGGACGTCGAACGAAAGACTATGCACATCAAACGAAAGACTACCTAGCTAGGTATGCATAAAGTCCACGTGAGTACCGTTGATTCCTACCCGTTGGTTTCGCTCCAGTCGAGGCGGCTAAAACCACCAAATAGGACCCATAAAACACCAACAGCATCTCGGAATGCTGACAATGTCCCAAGTTCAGCCCTGTGGACCTCATGTTCCTGCTGGTTCGTTACAGGGCGGAGTAAACACACATAATACATATTTCGGCCAGTCCCCACAGTTGTATCAGGTAGCGTTTGTCACGTCTCACTCTGGCCCTTTTCAAGACAGAACGATATCAACCGTTCAGCTCGAGTCCAGAGTATTGCGCTGAGCCGTTGCAGACTGGACCAGGCCAGAGATGACCACATCTACAACGCAGTCATACCAACCTGCACGAAGTTGGGGCCGAGCTGTCGGGTTCCCCGGCGTAACAGGCTTACATACAATATCTACGGGTGATGCACCCCGTACAGCGTTCACCGGACCGATCCCATGGTTCTGGCCAAAGAATAAGATTGACTGTTTCAAGCTCTCCTTGAAAAAAGGCAACTCGGCGATGTTGATAGGGCGATATGTCGGCCAAGGGTCCTTGTTGAGCAGTTCGCCGTTGCTCCGGCACCGTATTGAGGGGGGGGGGTGGTCATCTAGTATAGACGGGAATGAGGTATTTCAAAAACCCTCATGCATCATTTCTGCCGACAACCTGACTCTAACGTGTGTACGTGCCTAGGTACGTCTATGGTCTCCACCCCACAGTCCTCATGACGACTGCCCAGGCACGAGCAGGTGGATTAATCTCTTGGTTCCCGGGACTAGACTGACTCGTCTCTCCACTCCCGGCCAATCTTCCCCGGATGCTAGGATGAGCACTTCACGTGAAGCTTGACGATCAGTGTCGGTAGCAAATCGATGACAGAATCCAATTTCCGACCCGAGTGCGCACGGGGCGACGAGAGAGACGAGAGGGGAAAAATCAGATCAGTCTCGAAGAGACGGTATAGAAATTTGACGACATCTGGAGAAGGTGGCGGATTGTTCTGGTGAAAAGCCTGAAGAGACTGGACTCAAAAAAGGAGAGGAAGAGGAAGAAGAAGACAGAAAACCACGCAAACCCAATACGAAAAACACGAGACAAGGTTAGGAGAAACACAGCTCCAAGGTTTAAAGTACGGCAAGACCCGAAGCAGCGAAGAGTGCGAAGGTAGGCCGGCGCTATTTAGCTGCTGGCGGCGCAACATCGGCGTTGAATCTCAAGTCCTGACTCTGAAATCCGTACTTCTCCGTGTTTCTCCGTGCACAACTGACACAGTAAAGCATGTGCATGGACTGCTAGGAGCACCCCCCCATATATCTCGTGTATATAATATATCCACCCTCCCAGCGTACCTACTTCGGCGGTGGAAACAAGCTTTTTAGCCGAGACAAGAAATCGCGTGTGACCGTGCGAAGCGAATTTGAAGCGAGGCGGGCAGGGCAGAATGAGGCGCAACACTGGAATGGAATGTAGTTCAGACTCTGAACTGGGCAGAACGGCATCATATATGTAGGGCCAGAGACATGACTGGCACAATGGGGGTGGTATCAGACATCCTACACTTGGCCTGACATGGTACTTATCAGACCCTCGATGAAGGAAGCCGTGATGCACGAAGAAAGGGGGGGGAGGAGTTATGCACGCATGGAACTACTGTTGATAGCGTTGGAGACGGCGTAAATTCTGGGGGCGAGTGCTCCAAAGCAGAGCCGAGCAGCCGACTAGACACAGGGTACCAGAGTACCTAGGTGGACTTACCTAACGAGAGAGCTTGCTTGGGTATGGTGTACATGTTGATATTGTACAGATTGCATGTGCCGTGATCCGCGATTGGTCGAAAGAGGAGGATCATCCGCGCGATTTTTGAGCCTCACGTCTTGTGAACTTAAACGGGGTACGGGGCAGTCCTTGTCAGCTCATATTGCAACCTGCAAGGCCCTGCAAGGATACCACAATAGTAATAGCCGATGGAACATTGGCCAGCCAGCCAGCCTGCCAGTCTGCCAGCCAGCTTTGCCGAGGCTCAAGAGGAAGCCGTGATGTGCTAGTAGGGGTGAGGGAAATGCTCATCAAGGGAGGAGGAGGATTCACAGGGGAGCACTCCAACTGGGGAAACAGGCCTACTTAGTAAGGGCCTAGCCGGAAAACGAAAACCTGGACACAGGCAGGGGGGAAAAAAAGACCGCAACGGCACGATTCATGACGGCATGCGGAACCTGATAAACAGGAGCGGGACCCACTGGCAGTTGGCATGCGGTCGCTTATGGTCGCACTCAGTTGCGAAGATCGATAGCTGATCACCGGCGGGCGCCCCGGCTCTACCGGCATCAAGCTTCCACCGTTAGCTTCCACCTTTTTTGCTCCTCTGCTTTAGCTTTTCCCTCTGCCTGCTAGAGCTTTGGTTCGTTCCCTTCACCCACTCTCCCCCAGGAGCTCATCCTGGTTCGCCAGTCGGTCAGCGCCATGGTTTCCTTCGCTCGCTCATTCTTTTGGCGAACCCACATGATCCTCCCAAAACAACTGGCATATCCCCATGCAACGGAAATGATCATCCAGTCCGAAGCTGTAAGCGGATAGAACGGCAAAAATGGCTCGTGCCGGACGGCCGTCTTATTCGCCAATGCGTGGTATGACTTTGTCGAACTTCCTACCCATGCTCACCCACGGAACTGGCGTGGTGGGTCTCTGCGCGACTAACACACACACACCACCAGCGCAGTGCACGCACACACCCAGGACCCAGGACCCAGACAGCCAGGAGCCAGAACGCCAGATAGAGCAAACTCCTGTCTATCGGTCCCGGGGGTGGCCCAGGGGCCGGGGGGCCTGAGCATACTCTGCCCTGTGTGCATGTGCATATCGTAGCCTACTACGATGATGCCAGTGTGATGTCGGCCTTGAAAATCCGAAAAGCGAGCGAGCCGGATGCGGCGGCGAATAAGATGACATCTCCTCCGAAGATAAATGCCTCGTCCAGGTCTATTCAAGAAGGCCTTACGTCCACCATTCTTGTTCCGTTTTCCTGCTTTCCTGGCGTTCTCCTATTAGCCTTTGCCGCAAACATACACTTACGCTTCCGGTGACAGGCAGTGTACCGTGTATCCCCGTAGGCGTCCATTGGGTGGTCAATCCCCCGGCACTCTCTAATTAATTCCCTCCCCCTCTATCTCATTGACCTCTCAATCTCGGATCCAATCTACGACGCCCACAAGAACAACCCCAGCCATGGCGTTCGGAAACCACTCAGACCAGCAACATGCGGGTGACGTCGAGGCAGACGGCGCCCGCCCCTCCCGCGGCGGTCACCGCGCTGCGGATGACCACGACCTCCCCGAGTACGAGGCCCTCGACCGCTTCATCACCCGGTTCGACGCCAGCGGGCGTGCGCGCGACGAGGAGGAAGTCGCCGAGGAGAAGAAGAAGGTCCCATCCTTCCTCAAGCTCTTCTTCTCCGGCGACGACGGGGAGAGCCACGCCAACCAGAACCTGACACCACCCGAGAACTGGCTCGAGACCGACATCCGGACCGGTATCACCAGCCACGACGTCGAGGAGCGCCGGAGGCGCTTCGGCTGGAACGAGCTTACCGCTGAGAAGGAAAACCAGCTGGCCAAGTTCATGGGTTTCTTCCAGGGACCTATTCTGTATGGTAAGTCATAACAACAATCAGAGCCAAACCAACGGCAGCAAAATCCCTGCGGTTATAATTCTTGATGTTATTGGAATTGGTCAATGCTGACCTATCCTATGACAGTCATGGAAATCGCTGCTTTGCTCGCCGTCGGTCTCAACGACTGGATCGACTTCGGTGTCATTATTGGTATCCTGTTCCTGAACGCTGCCGTCGGTTGGTACCAGGAGAAGCAGGCAGCAGACGTTGTTGCCAGCTTGAAGGGAGACATCGCCATGAGGGCTACCGTTGTCCGTGATGGCAGGGAACAAGAAATTCTCGCACGAGAGCTCGTCCCCGGCGACATTGTTATTCTCCAGGAAGGCAGGTCTATCCCTGCTGACTGCCAGCTGATCTGCGAGTACACTCAACCCGAGGCCTTCGAGGAGTTCAAGAAGCTCAAGAACGAGGACAAGTTTGCCGGCGATGAATCTGATGAGAGCGAGAAGGAGGGTGGCGCAACCCACGAGGATGACGACGCCCGCTCTATCCACTACGGTCTGCCCCTGATTGCTTGCGATCAGTCTGCTATCACTGGTGAATCTCTCGCTGTCGACAAGTACATGGGTGATGGTGTCTACTACACTACTGGTTGCAAGCGTGGCAAGTCCTATGCTCTCGTCACCACCTCCGCCAAGTACTCCTTCGTCGGTAAGACTGCCAGCCTCGTCGAGGGAACCAAGGATGTTGGTCACTTCAAGCAGGTCATGGACAGCATTGGAACAGCACTTCTTGTTCTTGTCATGTTCTGGATCCTGGCCATCTGGATTGGTGGTTTCTTCCGTCACATCCACATCGCCTCTCCTGGTGTTCAGACCCTGCTCGACTACGCTCTTATCATGTTCATCATCGGTGTCCCTGTCGGTCTGCCTGTTGTTACCACCACCACACTGGCCGTCGGTGCTGCATACCTCGCCAAGGAGAAGGCTATCGTGCAGAAGTTGACTGCCATTGAGTCTCTTGCCGGTGTCAACGTTCTCTGCTCTGACAAGACTGGTACCCTGACTGCCAACAAGCTGAGCATTCGCGACCCCTACGTTGCCGAAGGCCAGGATGTCAACTGGATGATGGCTGTCGCCGCCCTTGCTTCCTCGCACAACATCCAGTCCCTCGACCCCATCGACAAGGTCACCATCCTGACCCTGAAGCGCTACCCCAAGTCCCGTGAGATCCTCCGCCAGGGCTGGACCACCGACAAGTTCACTCCTTTCGACCCCGTCTCCAAGCGTATTACCTGCGAGTGCCGCCTCGGAAACGACCGCTACATCTGTGCCAAGGGTGCTCCCCGTGCTGTTGTCAACCTGACCAACTGCTCCGAAGAGGTCAGGACCCTGTACAACGACAAGGCCAAGGAGTTTGCTAGCCGTGGTTTCCGTTCGCTCGGTGTTGCCGTCAAGAAGAACGACGAGGAGTGGCAGCTGCTTGGCATGATCTCCATGTTCGACCCTCCCCGTGAGGATACCGCCCAGACCATCATGGAGGCTCAGGCTCTCGGTCAGTATATCCCCATAACCCGATCTCTATTTTTTGGACATTAGTTTCTGACTGCCCTACAGGTGTTCCCGTCAAGATGCTTACTGGTGATGCCATCGCCATTGCCAAGGAGACCTGCAAGATGCTTGGTCTCGGCACCAAAGTCTACAACTCCACCAAGCTCATGAACAGCGGTCTCTCCGGTACTCTGCAGCACGATCTGATTGAGCGTGCCGATGGTTTCGCAGAAGTCTTCCCCGAGCACAAGTACAAGGTCGTCGAGATGCTTCAACAGCGAGGCTCCCTCACTGCCATGACTGGTGATGGTAAGTTACTGCCGCCCCACGGCAATTATCCCAGAAATTGTTTGCTAACGATACAACTACAGGTGTCAACGATGCCCCATCTCTCAAGAAGGCCGACTGTGGTATTGCCGTCGAGGGCTCCTCCGAGGCCGCCCAGGCCGCCGCCGATATCGTCTTCCTCGCCCCTGGTCTCAGCACTATTATTCTGTCCATCAAGCTCGCTCGCCAGATTTTCCAGCGTATGAAGGCTTACGTGCAATACCGTATTGCCCTCTGTATCCACCTCGAGATCTACCTGACCACCTCCATGATCATCCTGAACGAGACCATCCGCCCCGACCTCATCGTCTTCATCGCCCTGTTCGCTGATTTGGCCACTGTCGCCGTCGCCTACGATAACGCACACGTCGAGCCCAGGCCCGTCGAGTGGCAGCTGTCGAAGATCTGGGTCGTCTCTTGTGTCCTCGGTTTCCTGCTCGCTGTCGCCACCTGGATCATCCGTGGCACCATGTTCCTCGAGAACGGTGGTATCGTCCAGAACTTCGGCTCCATCCAGGAGGTCCTCTTCCTCGAGGTCTCGCTGACTGAGAACTGGCTCATCTTCGTGACCCGTGGCGGCAGGACCTGGCCCTCGTGGCAGCTTGTCGGCGCCATCTTCGTCGTCGATGTCCTCGCTACCATCTTCGCCCTGTTCGGTTGGCTCTCGGGCTCCGGCGGTGGTGTCATGTACACTGAGCCCGCTACCAAGTTCCACAACTCCAACAACGGGTGGACGGACGTTGTCACCGTCGTCCTCGTGTGGGCGTACTCGATCGGTGTCACCATCTTCATCGCCATCGTGTACTTCATGCTCAACAAGATCCAGTGGCTGAACGACCTCGGCCGCAAGGACAGGAACCACAAGGACACCCTGATCGAGAACGCGCTGTTGCAGCTCAACAAGGTTGCCATCGAGCACGACACCAACCCGCTCACAGGTAGCGACAGGTATTACCTGGTTGAGAAGAACGCTGCTGAGGACGATGAGTAAGGTGGTGTGGTTGATCTGCATGGATATATATATTTATATGTGGTGTAATCATGCATACTATAGTAATTCATAGACGTATAGTTCACGCTTTTCCATAAGTGGAAGCTAATAATCAAAATAAAGAAGTTAAAATATATCTACAAGAGGCTATCGGAGCAATGAGTGATGTTGATCAACGATGAATTGGATTAAAGCCACTATCCTCGAGTCCTTTTGACAGCAACATGATTGGTGTTTACATTCAAACTTTGTCATTCGACTTACAGGTCGTTGGACTGGCTGTCATAGTAGGTTGTTTGATACGTTGAATTTGCGAAAGAGAGTGATACTTAGCCACCGGCACTCCTGGTCTTTTACCGCGCGGGCCTAGTGGGTTGGGATTGAAGAACAGGATACTTCAGTAACACTAATTCCAAACACCGGCTTAGACGTCTATTTGGGCTGCTTTGCGTGCAGTCAGGTCGACTTGTGCGGGTTAGGCTATAGTTCTCACGTGATACCAATGTCAAATGAATTGGATTGCTGCGCTATATTACACCCCAGGTATAGAGTGCCCCGGGATGGACCGTATTTACACGAAACAAACTAGAATATTCAGGAGTGTGCTACATGTGGGCCAAGTATGAGGGCCTAGAGGCAAAACCGTCTCAAGTGTTCAGGAAGACGGTCACCACCTCTCCCCCGCCCCATCATCCACTTCACCTAGAGAGATAAAAGATGATTTCATCACCAACTTAAACACACTGAGCATAGTAGGCATTCAGAGTCGTGCAAGTCGCATCCACACAGCTCGTAGCACCAGTCCACGCACTCCCTCCACACTGGCCGTACTTAGTCTGCCCCGCCACAACGGCAGCCGCACTCGTCGTGGCAGCCTTAGACGTCGTCAAGGCCGTGGTCTTGGCCGAGCTGGTCTTGGCGGTGCTGCTCGCGCTCGTCTTCGCGCTCGTGCTGGCGACGGAGGGACTGGCCGCGGCCGAGCCGGACCCCGTGATGGCCGAGCTCGTCGCCGTGGCCACGGAGCTGCTCTGCGCGACGCTGCTCGGGAACCCCGTGTACTCGGCGGGGCCGGGCATGGTGTAGGCCTCCTGCGTGGTGTAGAGGTTGTACAGGATGCCCGCGTCGGACTCCTGGTACAGAGCTGTGCCCAGCACGCCGCTCGGCTGGACGGAGCCGGAGCCGGTCACGGCGAGGTTGAAGCACTGGGGGTAGCTCTGCGCGCCGTTGACGGACCCGGCCGAGTGTAGGGCGATGATCTCGTGGCGGAGGACGTAGTTCCCCGGGGCGAGGGAGGCGGGGATCTGGACGAGCCAGGTGCTGTTGTTGTCGATGAGTCTGCTCGAGTCTGATTAGCGGGACTGTTTCTACTGCCCCTTTCCTTCTCTTTGTCTTTCTCTCTTTCTTCTTTTGCTTTTCTTTGAGCTCCAATCCACGAAAGAAAGAAATAGACCGGGGAGAAAGACTTGGGGGAAGAGGGTCAACTAACACGTCGGTGGCCCAAACTCCCGGGTCAGACCCGCTAAGGTATCCCACGCCATCGATCTTGAAGAACTCGAGCGTCGTCTTGTCGACCGTCTCACACGAGGACCCACAGTTTGCAAGGTAGTCAATGACCGGACCGTGGTGGCTGTCGGGCCAGTCAGGCGTCCACTGGATGGAGATAGAATCGCCAGCCTTCACCGAGGCATGACCGCCGGCGTTGGTGGCACTCTTGTGACATATGATGTCCGAAGTCTGGAACGCGTCCGGTGACACGAAACCGTTGTCCGTGTCCCCGGCTGCCCAGCCTACCACGGTGGGCGGGTTGCTCTCGTAGGCGTAGGTAGTTACGTCGTAGCCTTGCCAGTAGACGCCGTCGACTTTGAAGTTGGACGTTAGCTACTTCATCTCGGCCAACATGACAGCAGGAATATATCGCCAGTATGTTTTTGTTCAACATGCAGACTAAGTGATGATCTCGAACACTTGCAGAACAACAAAACCCAAGACGAATAGGAAATTTCCCAATGATACTTACTGACGAGATTGGTGACATGTCCGTGGGCGGCGACGGCAGTGGCCCCAGCGAGGACGCCAAACAGTGTCTTAGACAGGACGGCCATGATGGCTTTCGATATTCGATATTCTAATATGAAGGAGATCGGCAGTATCGAGAGATAGTGTGCTGAAGTATCAGATCGATGGTCGTCTATTGTCAAGACTACTACTTTGCTTAACGATGATTCGACTGTAGCCAGACACTCGACAACACTTAGCTGGACGATGCGTCCATTTATACAGTGAGACTTTCCTGAACCAAATACACGGCTGTCGAAATTCCTCGTCTATAAGAATGCTTTCTGCCGTTCTAACCGAGAAACGATGCCAGAAGGGGATGCTCAAGACTCTCCTCCGTGGTCATGTTGTTTCTTCTGGTCGGTTCCACCCCCTCACTTCTCGAAGTATTTTTCAACAGTCCGGTAGTGTACACGGCTTGAATAGGAGTATATACCAATCTTCCATTACGGGAATAGGTTGCAATACGCGTCTACGCTGTTCCCGGGTGTAGGCTGTCCTCCAATGACCAACTCGTGGCCAGCCATGTCCACTAGCTCTGGAAATTATGTCAAGAAAGATCTAGCATACACATCTACCGGAGAATGGTACCACGCTCATGTAAGCTCTGAGCCAGTCCGGCCTTTGCGTCGTGGTTCAGGCGAAAGCGTGACATATGTGCCATAGCCTTGGCTTTCCTGAATGGGCAATCTCGGGGGGCCGTCCGCCGTATCAATCGCATGCAGAAACCCCTGGGTACCTCAGGACCAATATGGTCATGGGGAGCCATTATACTGTTGCTAAGCCTTTTGACACAATTTACGAACAAGGGTATGTATTTTATATTGTATCGACGTAAGCTCGACCAGTTCTCATGAGCTCACGGGCTGGGCTATGCCAGGACTAGCAGCGCGCAAATCTTTCCTCCGAAGAGAACGCCGGGTTGCCCAATCATGGTTACTGACTGGCGAACTACTATATCGGGGCTCGGTGCCACACCTAGTTCATCCGCCAATAGTCCACCAAGCTTATATGAACTGCAGCCTTCCCCTGATGAAACTTTGGTTTGCTTTGTTAGCTTTCGCTCTAACCCTGCGCCATATAAGTCTGCTTCCTGTGTATCAGATGAGTCGAGCATGGGGTTCCAGGGCAGACGAAGACCAACGGCGTCGATAACTCCCATGTGTCCATAGATAAATCGTGCCAGAGCAGGAGGCTCTGCGCCGATCTCTCGAATGAACAAATGACAAATCTTAATATCAGGATCCCTTTGGCGTCCCAAACTTTGCGTCCCAAACTTTGCGTCCCAAGAGTGATCATCTTGCCGAGATAGTGATGGCTATTGGTGAATGTGAAAGGACGAGACCTCCTGCAGGCCATCTTCGCGAGCGCAACAAGATACAGAGCGACTGGCTAATCCAACAATCCATGACAGACAGATGACAGTCAATGGCGAGAAGATTGTCGGACAAACCCCCTCCGTCGGATGATCGAAGAATGGGCTCGACCCCTGATATCTCAGGCACAGCCACAACCAGCCACTGGGGATTCGCATTGACATCGGGACTACTTGAGTACCTAGGTATGTAGTCGTACCTATCCAACCGCAACAGTGACCGAAATGGTATGCGCACCCGCTATGGGAGGTCTGCTTGCAATGCATAGATTTTGTATGTAACTCTATAGGTCAATATACAAGTCATCAAAGGAAGGATATCATACCATCGTCGTTCGTGAGGAGAGAGAGCATTTGACCAAGCCACACCGCCCAAACTCCCGCTACCGTGTAAAGGAACTGCTATCTATACCGTCTGCACCCACCCCCTTTTCTATTCTCCACGTCCCACGTCATTCAAAGGTTTTCAAAGATCTCGATGGATCCGATGCCAACCGCTCCTTCACATGAAAATCCTCGACGCTCAGAATTCCCCATCACCGCCTCCACCAACAACAGCAGCCGTCCACAGACCAACCAATCCCCACCAGTTGACTTTCCATCCTCTGCAAAGCCCCTCCACGCCCTGTCCACGGCGGTAGACTGCCTCTGAAACACCCAGCTTGCCCTTCTTAGGGGCAGCCCGGCCCGTTGCAGCAGATGGAACTACCGGCGCCGTAGGCACAGCCCTCGATCCCTCATCGTTCACAATCGTGTACATGGTGCCGAAGACGCCGTCGTACCTGCCCGGCTGCACAATCGTGTCCAACGAGGTAGCCGGCGCTGCGTCCTCGCCAATGGTGCTAAAGACAGCCTTCCCGTTGGGACTTGTAGCTCGCTCGGCCGCGCGGATGTACTGCGGCTGGCTGAGTACGGCCACCTGGCCGCGACGCAGGACCGTTTCCAGGGGAAGTTTGAGGAATAGAGCGACGGTAGATGACGAGAACTTGGCGAGAGAGAACGTAGTTGGGGATATCTCGCTGTCGATCAAAAACTTGGTCCTCAGGACTAGTGGCGTCGAAAGGGCAAGGACAGGGTGCACAAGTGAGTGCAGTATGGTGGGGAGAACCAGGCTTGATGGACATAGGTATGAAGGGAGAGCGCGGAGTAGTGCCAGCGTCCTGCGTGGGCCGCGAGTGGTAGATGTGATTATTGACCTGATCTTGTTAGCTGCTGTGTATGATACCGCGAACAGCGAGTGAAGAGCAGGACTTACCTTGTCCGGACAAGATCCAGAGGAGAAAGGATTAGGCTCGTCACGACAGCAGCCGCGGCGGCTATGCCGAGTGAAGCCCAAGGATAAGGTGAGGCAAGGTCGACCAGGCGGTCCAGGTCAGTCTTCAGGCCTAGGTCCGGCACATCGAAAAGTGCACTCAACAGGCTTCTTGACCAATTCTCCAGCAGAGACTGGAGCACCGTATAGACAAAGGTTACATTCGTTCCCTTCCAGGTTCCCCAGGCGCCTTCCCTCTGCCACAGTTGTGATAAGACCTCCGTTATCGAGTCGGGGCGGCGGATATTCAGCATGTGAGCCGGAAGTTCGGGCTTCTTAGCTGTCTTCGGAGATTCTGGGGGCGGCGATGAGGATCGCCTCCTTCGTCGTTGTACCGGTGATGGTGTATGTGGAACATTGGTGGTGAAATATGCCGGCTCATCACCTTCCGAGCCAGAATCGGCGAGCTGAATGTCAGTGTTAGCCGTGTCTCTCCCAATATCTTGCCGCCTGTCCGGGTGTAGTCTTTCTCGCGCCCTCCTAGGTGAGACATACATCGTCGGTCCAATGATTGGTCTTGAGGCTGGACTTCGTTGGCGCAGCCGGCGTTGGCACAGGAAGCGGCAGAGCTCCCAAGGAGCCAATATCATCCTGATTGCGCACCTGGAGCAGCAACTTGGCGGCCTCGAAAGGTTGGGCAAGGAACACGGATGAGTATTTCCACATTAGTTCGTCGACGACGTCTTTGACGCTTCTAACGACAGAGGGCGAAGGCTCGGAGATGTAGTCTTTGTAGTCGAGGTCGGAGAAGATGTCGCGTGCCTTAGACGCATACTTTCCCGAGGATGTGCCGGGTGCAGATGGGCGGGAGAAGGCATTGGGACCCGGTATGTTTGGTGTTTCGGTGGTGACATCCCCGATGGTGGGAGGGATGTAGTATGGTCTGAGGGGGTTGACCCCTTGTCTATTCGTGTTGTTGGACATGGTTGTCGAGGACTGGAGGTTTGGAGGTTCGAGAGGGGTTGTCTATTTCTTTTTCAGGTGGTCGTGATCGTGGTCGTGGTCGTGGTCATGGTCTCGTGTGCCGTACCGTCCGTCCGTCTGTCCGTCGTTTGAAGTCGCGGTGATGTCGGTGCGGGGTGAACGCAATCAATTTGTTTTGTTGCTGCCCACGAAGCTGTCTGATGTTGTGGATCTTCTTCCAACTGCTTACTAGACTGCTGTATATCCTCTGCTTCCTGAAGCTATCCAGGAAAAAAAGAAGAGCACTGATCGCCGAGTGAACAAGCTCTATGGTGCGTCACGGTACGGGTCCGTAGCTTGATTGGGTGCTAAATCCACCCCGGTCAACTGGTTTGTTCTCCTCACTTAAAAATCCGGTTGTCGATAACAATGGCGATAGCGGAGCCTGATTATGTAATTACCCAAGTACCCCGGCTTATGTGTCCAGGTTGTCTTGGGCGGGCAGTTATCGATAAGTGCACTCGGGATTTTTTGCTGACATCTGAGGCTCTGGCATTGGTGTAAGTGGGGTATACAAATGTTCGGTCACAGTCACAAAGCTCCGTGCGGTCTTCGGCCCCGTCCCAATTCACCGGGAAAAGAAAATAATCGCGGACTTGACATGACTGGACTTGCGCCCGCTTCATAGCTGCAGCCAACCTGCATTCACGCCTTCCTACACTACAACCTTCTTCTCCTTCAAAAGGCTCAGTGCTTGAACAACATCCTCCAGGCTATATAATCCAGGTCGCATCAGGCTGCCAGTTGTCCAGGCAGACAATCCTAACCCGGTCATATCTATAGCCCATCTTACCTCTCTCTTGCGCCTCGCCGATCGACTTCCTTCCCACCACCACCACCACCGCCGTCTCTACGATATCCTCCTCGACTTTTGTTCCAGCCCTTTGCTACGATGTCGAACCCACGAGCTTTCACCCGCGCCTTGATGCGCCTTCGCCCCTCCTGTGCATCTTCTCCAACAGCACGCCAGTTTAGCAGCACCTCATCTACAATACTGCCCCGCCCATCCGCCCTTTCCCAGAAACACCGAAACGCCTTCCGGATATGCCGATCGAGCCTAGCTTCTGCAGGGCGCGCCTTTTCTTCGACACCCACAAGAGGGCATGGCCATATCGACCCGCCGAAACCTGGCGAGGAGGTCTGGGTGACGTTCGTCGACAAGGATGGCGACGAGCACAAGATCGCAGCCAACAAAGGGGACAACCTGCTGGATATTGCCCAGGCGCATGAACTTGAGATGGAAGGTACGGAGTTCCCAACGTTCCCTTACCAAATGTTTTCGTTCCTTTCCTCGCCAGAACCGTTTTGCTGACGTGCTTTCTTTTAGGTGCTTGCGGCGGATCTTGCGCGTGCTCTACGTGCCATGTAGTCGTACAGGACGAGGAATATTACGAAAAGATGCCGGAACCGGATGACGACGAGAACGACATGCTCGACTTGGCATTCGGCCTGACCGAGACGAGTAGGCTGGGCTGCCAGGTCATCCTGACCCCGGAGATGTCTGGCATGGTGGTCAAGCTGCCGTCCATGACGAGGAATTTGCAAGCCAGCGATTTTAACTCATGAAAACGGGCATGGGAACTAGAGAACATACCAGACTTACAATTGCAGACCAGAGCAGTCCAAAGACAGTACCTGTAAAGCTATGATGTTATTCCTGCCTTGTGCTACACTAGACTAGACGGAGGATCATGTAAGAGGCCAGGAGTTTTGGGATGCATTATGAGGTGCAGTATGGATTGTACATCTAGGCTCCCACGGGGAGCTGTTGTATATGTATGTAGAAGTATCACCGCGACATCGCGACAAGCGATGGAAGGAGACTAGGGACACACAAGACGTCCCAATCAAGAACCCTACTCAAATGATTCAAAAAACGCCTACCAATATGCAATGCAATTGCAACTGTCCGTTGCGCCAGAGACCCTCCTCCGCCTAGACAAACGCATCGCCCAATTAAGCCTCCTCAATGGCACCCTTCTTCATCGCGCCACCACCGGATGCAATCAGATCCAGGAAACCCTTCTTACTCATCTCAGTAACCTTCTCCTTCTTCCTGTCCACGCCCAGGACACCATCCTTTTTGGCCGCCCTCTCCGCCTCTACGGCCTTGACCTGTGCCGTCCGGAACGCGTTGAACAGCTGCACCACACCCCTCTGCGCCACCTTGCGCAGCCTCTTCTCCGTCTCGAGGATCTGGCCCGTCGTCTCGCCGTCCGTGTCCTTCATGATCTCGCCCGTCACGGGGTTGATATTGCTGAACATGCCGTTCGTGGCGACCAGCACGTCGCGTACCCGGCCCTTCTCGAACGCCAGCCTCTTCTTCTCCCGCATCATCTTCCTCGCCTTGCTCTCCAGCTTGCTGTCGACCGCCTGCCGGCCGGCCTCCTGCGCGCTGGGGTCGCGGGCCAGGACGGGGTCCGCCCGGTTCTTGGTAGACACCTTGGCGGCGAGGATCTTGGACATGGAATTTGCGAAGGCGTCTGGGTCGTTGCGCTTGGATTTGACAGTGCGTTTTGGCCGTGCGGTGCCATCTTCTGCGTCCTGCTCGTCGCCGCTGCTGGCCTCGTCGTCTAGGTCCGAGTACTCGTCATGGTCGCCCTCCTCTCCGTCGTCTGATTCCGCCTCGTCGTCCGAGGGTGGGGCATCTTTCGCCTGCTTGTTCTTGGCTATTGACGACGCTGCCGCCTTCTTGGTTGGTATTGGTGCCCTTGCATCCTCCTCCGAGTCCGAAGCCGAACCCTCGGAGGCTGAGTCTGCACCGTCGTCTACTGGTGCGTTGTGGATATCATCCTCGTCCGAGTCCAGCAGATTTACGGCCTGGAAGTCTTCCGCGTCTTCTTCGCTTTCGCTGTGGTATGCTTGTTGCTTCTTCTGCTTCTTGGTGGGTCTGGCGGTCTTTGATTTTGCCGCGTCGTCATGCGATCGCTTCTTGTATGTTGTTCCAGCCATTTTGGGTATGTGTTGGGTGGTCAAGGATTGGGCGTAGGTTCAGGGAAGCTGGAGTGCGACTGGAGGGTGGGAAGGGGAGCTATCTACAAATCTGCTACTACCTCCAGGGTCTGATTCTGCCGCGGAAATTTTTGGCGGTGTCGAGAGAGGACGTGGGGCAGGCAATTCGGTGAGCCACATGTGATACCCCCCTGCCAGCGAGTTAGCTAACCCTAAATCAGGGTTGGCTATCTACCGTGAATCGAAGCCCCTTTTGCTTTAAATACACCTTAGATAACTACATACACTGGCCTCCTGATCCATCCTCACTCCTCAGGCGAAAATACTACCTACCTAGCAACTGACTTCTTCTGCATGTCTGGACAATCATCAGCATAGCCACATGAATTGGTCCTTCCATAATACCGGTGCCTCGGTGTTGATCATGATCTAAAAATTCCGCGTTCAACCGTTATCTTATAGTTAACGTGTTGTGAGGAGCCCCGTCGAAGGCTCCTCAAGTCTTACGACATGTGTGACAAGCCATCGCTATAGATCGATGTCTGCCATGCGCGCCTCTTACTTTGCAAGGGTTGGGGCCGCCAAACACTGCCAAGTCGTACCCCGGACCACTTATAATCGTGATATTGGAACCTAAGGTATTTGGCAGAGGTTATGAATCTACAGGTGCTACCGTAAGCATGAGACCGGAATTTACCAATCTCGAATTACCTCTCCCCGGCTGCTGTAACCATACCGCGCACTGGTAGGCTGTAAAGGGCATCATAGTGATCTTCACAGGTAGAACGATAGGTTTACTAACCTAGTGATGATTTCTAATTATAACAAACTATCATTACGAAGACCTTTAGGTTAAGGTCGATAAAACCTTAAAGGAAACCTTCCCTTAAGGACTATTTTAACCTTTACGGTATCTTTATAAGTGTAACGGAGGCTGTTTTCTAAAGGTAGTTATAAGCCTAAAGGAGACCTTTTGATCGAGGTAGACTTGTTTAATCGAGGTAGACTTATTTTAATCGAGGTATACTTATTTCTCGAGGTGATTTTAGAAGGAAGGTACGATTCTCTTTACGAAGGTTATTTACTTTATTTAAGGTGCCCCGGGAGGTTTATATACGTACTACGTTAAGGTACGAAAACTAACCGTTAAAGATTCTCTTTACTGTTTTAATACGCTAGTTCCCTTACGCTTTAAAGGTTTATAACGAAGGCCTTCGATTAATCTTTATTAAGATTAATCTTTATCGAGATTAATCTTAATAGATTAACCTCGATTAATCCGGAGGCTAGTATACTTACCTTCGGTCTTAAGAAATCTAGTGATAGATTTTAGTAAAGTCTTTCGAAAAGGGAAGGCACCTACGTAAGCCGCCGGAAAGGTATCTATATACCTAAGTACTGAGAAACAAGGTGGTTTTAATAAAGGAAGGATCGCCTTTTTACTTTTTAGTAATCCTCTTCTCGTAGTTACCTTTCTCGAGAAATATTACCTTTCGTATAAGTCCGTTATTTTGCTCTGTAATCGTTTTTCCAGAAAGTCTATTACTAACTTTCTAATATAGTTATATATATACAAAATTGTTAGTAATTTAAAGAAACCATTAGTCAATTAATTACCTACCTGCCATAGTACCCGTCTCAAAATATAGGTCCTAAGATACCCTTCTAACTCTAAACTATTATTCTATTCGAAGGTCCTAGTAATTGCTATTATACCCTACCAGTGCGCGGTATGGCCGCCCCCCCCTAAGTGGATGCAGCGCAATACATTTCAGGTCTACAACGATATTTCAGGTGAGCCAGAAGCATACCAGTTGACCCATCTTATGTCCCGACGGACCGGACCATCATATGATAAGACTCATCCCGGTTTAGTCCTCTGAGGCGGGGGCTTCCTCCTAAATTAGGTACATGCAGCAGTTGTAGTTTTGTTGTGGCGATCGCTAATAGCGACAGCCTAACGTATCGCTGCTTGGACCAGTGGCATGCTACCAAGCCTGGCTCGGGCTCTTACTTTGGCCAGGTGAGAGGTATTCTCCATTCCGTTTCAGTTGCAGTCAAGGCGCATTGCATCCAGATGTCGCTTGTATGTTCTAGAGCAAATCCTCAGAGCCTCACTGGCAACCATCTTTCTTCGGGCCTCATAACAAATGTCTACTCTCTATAAACAATATGTACGACCCTTATGGGTGGGCTATTCTATATATACAAAAGAGTTGGGAGCAAGTGCTGGAATGTGAAAACCACCACGGGCGTTTTTGAAAGGCAAGCTTTGCAAAGTCCACCATGCACCGTGGTATGAGCATCGAGAACAGGACCACGATAGATGAGACTCCATCCCAAGAAGGAAACAACAGCAATAAATCAGGCTGAAATATATGCACTGCTGTATCACTTTTTCGATGCTGATGGTGCAATTCTATCCACCCTCTTCCATTCGCAGCGTACGACGATGCTGCAGAGGTCGCAATTCCATCCCTGCCGGTTGCTCCAGAAAGATTTCAGCACTGTTCGCCCCATTATCCTGCTGAGGGAGCCCTGGACTTGGAGCAGGGGAATGTGCAAGAGGCCGATAGGATCCATAGGAGGTTGGGGTTAACTTCCCCGTCCCTGGCTGAGGAGTTTTTGACAACGCATTATTCTCATCGATTTTCGAGGTTCCTACAGTACAATTAGTCCTGTCTGATTTGAAAGGCGAACTTCATCCTTACCGAAATATGACTTCACTGCCTCAAGCAGTGCAGGGGCCCAGAACAAGACAGCAACCACTTGACCGAATGCCCAACTGTCCTTGTCGACAACACCCATGTCTTCATATGCTCTGACCATTCTATACTGATATCCTAGCGTGAGTGAGAATAAAGTCACTGCGAGTGACAGCATGAGAAACTGAGACTCCAGAGAGTAAAGTACACCTCCAAGTCTTTGCAAAAGGGTGGTCTTCAACCATGGATCAAAACCGCGGATGAGTGGCTCCCCCTGAGCAGTACCTTTATGAAGCATCTGAGATATGACAAGGACCAACAACACGGAGGTCGCGTATGCCCAGATAACAGGGATACTATGGATGTTTGGAAATAGTTCCTGGTTGTAAAATCCAGAGAGGTATCCCAGCGGGTTGGAACCAGTCCATTCTTGGCAGAGTACCATAGCGGATGACCCACCGCAGAAGTCCGTTTCAAACAAGCCGTGCAGAATCTTCTCGGCGGCCATAGTGTTCTCCAGAGATCCGGTGAGGTTCCTCACGAGCATGAAGAAGATAATGGTGTTCAGCAGCCAGCTGAGGGAGCAGAGACCCGTCCCGAACCAAGACTTCACCCCGTGGCTGTGGAGAAGAAGGAGAGTGAAGACTGGCGCGATGCAACCCATAAGTGAAACTGCCAGTAGGGCGTATCCATTCAGCGGATCAATTTCGCCTGGGGCCATGAAGAACGAAGCGATCGCAGCCGTCGCTAATAATAAACTGTCAGTGGTTGGGCACTTGACTCTGAAGACTCTGGCATATGTTGTCCAGGTGGGCAATAGCCTTACCTCCAAAGTAGCACTGTGTGGCTAGAAAACTTTCCAGATTGCCCTCAACTATAGTTTTGTTTCCCATGACTATCGGCTTCCTACCTAGTCGCCAAATCTGCACTGCGGCAGATATGAGGGAAGCAGACGCTAATAGGAACAATAACACAGCCTGGATGTAATATGATACCAAGACCTAACGACTATGAGCCTCATATATACCAGAAATTAAACAAGATTTTGAAGGGAGGAATGCCAGAGGAACCTACTCCGATCCCGAATACGTCCTGATTTGCATACGGAAGGCCACACGTGCTGCTACATATCCTGTACGTGCACTCATAAATTCCAGGGCTGAACTTGAATAACGTCGGATTCTGGAGAAGATCTTCGGGCCGGCAATAGTCCACACATTCAGAAGGCTGTCTCGTCATCTCGCAAGTCGTAGAAAGACAAGTCGTCAAATTCGACGCGATGAGTTCAATGTCCGTGTTCAAGTCACTTAACGTGCCGGGAAAGAAGGACTGAACACGACTGTCGCCACTCAGACTTGCAGAGTTGGTAGCATTAGCGAGGTTGCTGCAGATCCCGAACAACGTGACAGGTATATCGACCGAACTCCCGTCCGAACTGTCGAGTAGGTCATCCGCATGGGCGGTGAAGACTCGTGTCAAGTTCAGGCAATCCGTCTGGCAGTTTTGCGACGGGCATATGTTCTCGAAATCGGCAGCGAGGAAATGCTCCTCCTGAATCGGAAACACCTGTATGCCGTCGTGCAGCTCGATGAATTTGAAATCGGAGGCACCACTAGTTGAAGACGGTCTGGAGCTTGAAGTCTTGGATTTGTCAGCTGATACGGTCTTGGTTGCTTCTGACGAGGAATCTGATGTCGTCGGATCCGAACCAGCGGTCTTCGCTGGGGGTGCGAGTCCTCCGGTGGGATACGGTGTGAAGACCACCGTATCCAACTTCGCCGCCTCCTCACGCCTGACATCCATCGTGATTATAGTAGTGCGTATCGATGATGGTTGAATACAGTACACGAAGACTTCTGGGAACGGAGAATGGTATAGCATACCTGTCTTATTGAGTCTTACATATTTACCTGGCTGCCTGGGTACCTATGTACGTACATACGGGCCGGCTGAGACCTTGCCACCTCGCCCCAAGAACAGGCACCAAATATAGCCAGACAAGGTTTCTGGTCCTTTCAAATCCTTGCTGACTGGCAATAGAGCGGTGAGTGCAAGCACCTAGAAGCAACGAAATTCAGTTTATTCAACAAATCAAGTGTTGCTATCCCATGCCTTGTGAACCCCACGGGGTCTCACGTAAGACGCCGCATGGCGGTGGCGATACAAGGAATGCAACGATTGATAGCCTCACAATAAGGGCATCGAAATTCTCCGGCAGCCTACAGGAGTTATCGAATGCCCCCGTTTTTGAGCTGGGTTGGACAGACCACGACTGTTCCCCTCAAAACTTCCAGGATCCAGCATCTTAAAGACTTACATATAATGATGCTGTGTAATGAGTATTTCCTGCTCCAGGAACTTCACCAATAACTGATGCCACAATGCAATATATATTACCAGTAAGGAGGGGGGGTGTTGGTCAAGGTAAGCGACGATGCGCAATCCTATGAACCGAGAATACAGACTTGATATACCTAGGAACCCCGGGCGATCGAAGTCTGGAGTGAAATTAGTTGCGGGTATCTGGTGAAGGTTCGAGCAATAAAGCTGTGGCGTATTAGTCGGTAGAGCCGTGTTGGATATCTATCACATCTTCGCAGTCTCTCCTCGAGGTTCGCGTACCATCCGGCTGGGAAGGAAAGATAGAAACAGAACGGTATTCTTTGATTCAGACACACCATATCACCGCTGCTTTGCAACCATAGACCCGGGCTCGATGCCTTTGCCGGCAGTGAGCACACCTGCCTTGCGTAATACTTCCACAGTCTTCTCGACGACACCCAGGTCGACACCTTCCGTGTGATCCGGGAACCTGACCGTCTTGAGCCATTCCCGTGCGTCTTCCTCGGAGTAGTCCAGCTCGGTGCTGATATACTTGACAGCCTCCTCCTTGTTCTCGTTGAAGTGCTTGATGCCCTGGTCCAGCTTCTCGAACAGGTTGTGCAGCCTCAGGTCGAGCTGGCCATCACGGACTAGTTTCGTGCTGGCGACGATCTTCCAGCTGCTCCAGGGGGTATATATCTCGCCAACCTTCCGTATCTCGCCCGAGTCGTAGTAGCGCTTGGAGGTGAAGTGCTCCCACATAAAGAAGTCTGCCTCGCCCGAGTTGACTGCTTTGCGCAGGTTCTCAAAAGTGTTCAGGATGACGAAGTCGGAGTATGGGGCCGCGTTTGAACCCGAGAGCCAGCCTTGCTGATCGGCTAGAACGGAGCCCATGACATATGAGCCCGAGCCAATGCGAGAGACACCGATCTTTCCGCCCTTGAGGGAGTCGACGCTTGTAATTTCGGGACGTTGTGCGCCGGAGGATATGGCCCAGCCTGGTACCCCCAAGTTCAGTCAGTAATTGTCTCCCTGGGGCATCACATTTCCGGGGAAGTAGAGGTACTGACAGAGAGGCGTTTCTACATAGGTGCCCACCACTTTGTAACCTCCGTCACTAGATGCCTCCTCCTTGCCCAGTCCAGCGACCCATCCCTCGGTCAGACCGATGCCGACATCTATCTCATTCGCTCGCAGGGCTGTGATCATGTGGCCGGTGCCAGATGGGAAGGGGATCAGGTCGGCATCGAGACCGAAGTGCTTCGTCGCGAAGTAGATGGGTGTCGAGAAGTGCTCGGGCACGTAGCCGATGCGAAGCGGGGGAGATGATGATGCCGATGCTGATGCCATGATGCCTTCCTCGTTTGGGCAGTAGACTGGCGAGAAGATGCGAATAGTCGATATGTTTGGCTGCGACTGCTTGAGTATCGCAGGAAATGATGTTCTAGGTAGATGCGGAGCGGGCGGACAGGGCGGAGTAGATGTCACCCAGTATAGTTTGCGGGAGCTCCGGACTTTTTGGCGGGGAATATGGAGGGGTATCCCTGCGTCCGCCCGGCTGGGTCATGCTGGCGGGGTTTCAGCCTTACGTACAATAGTGTACATAATGCATAGTATACGTTACTAGGTGACTAAGGTATTGTCCATATACTACATATTACACTTTAACCTTGTAAGGCGGGATGTCTCCAAGTGTAATTGAAATTGACATTATGAGGCCTACAGAAGCCCTTGAATTCCGCTCTCAGCTCAGGGTTACGCAAGGGTTCCACGAATAGGAGGGTGTAAGGTTTAGGCACCGTGATTACCTAGGTACTTAAGTAATTTCCTAGGTTTATATCGGGCCCCAACTTGTGGCAGCCTACCAGGCAGCGATATTAAGAACTACCTGGGAAACCATCAAATAGATTACCAGGTAGGCACCTACCTAGGTACCCTAGGGTAGTTACCCTGAGTATGTACTTGAGTACCACTCCCCCGCTACCAACCTACCTACTGAAGTACTGGCCTATTGAAATACTGAACTACTGGCATACCCCCCTAATCACCGTCACATCTCGACCCCAGATCAAGGCCCAACCTTATTTCAGTACTCGGTACTTGAGCAGATAAGATAATCCATCTGCCCAACGTCTTTGTCATCACCGAAAACTATTCACCCTCCAAATGACTGACTTCGAGAGTGCCGGTTACCGGCTCCTCTCGTTTCAATACACACCGACAAAACCGATCAGGGACAATGGGCCACCGGAGCTTGAAAAAACAGGCAGTCCAGCACCAGAGGCAAGGGCAGTGGCAGAGGCCGAGTTGCCCTCACTTGCACCGCTCATGATGGCACTTCCAGAACTTCAAAACCACATGAAGCTCACCCAACATAGGGACGACAAGGCAGCTTCAGGGTCTGACCATGACATTAAAGACACGCCATTTACATCACCCCCTGTATCAGCATCAGCATCAGTGTCAGCATCACCACCATCGACCTCAGAAGAGGCCCAATTTCACCGCTTTGGCGACTTGCCCACGGAACTCCGCATCAAGATATGGGAACTCACCTTTGTCCCCCGCGTCGTCGAGCTGCACCCAACAAGGCCTAATTATTCCGCAGTCCACGACGACCCTGCTCGCCAACCACTGTGGCAATCAGGCTGCTGCAACCCTGCTGCCCTCTCCGTCTGCACCGAGTCTCGTGACCTCGCTCTTGGCCATTTCCGCACCGCCTTCCCCCTCGCGGCCATCACCACAGACCAGGAAGCCCCGACTCCGTTCTCCAGGTACGCCGGCGACACCAGCACGTACAACTTCTCCGGTATCAGCGTCAACGGCAAGGCGCGCCTCCTCTGCCGCGTGTTGCACATGTCGCCTGACCACGACACTGTGGCGCTGCTCGGCCAGGACTCAGACTTCATGAAACTGTCGCAGCTGATGAAGGCGTTCCGGGATGCTGACCCCCTGGGAGTGGGTATCGGCAGGCTGGCCCTGAGCGTGCGGGGCTGGGGTTATGGTGGCTCCGTGACTATGATGAAGAGCCTTGGGAGGACCATCTTGAAGGACTTGGAGCAGCTGACGCTGTTCATGTACAGCGAACGCGCCCCGCCGGCGGAGTGGCGCGTCAAGGGGGCCACCCTGGACGAGGAGGCACTGGAACAGTTCCGGAAGACGGGTAATCGCTGCGAACTGGTGCCGTGCGAGGGGGGCAGTGCTTGGTATGTCTACAGGGTGTGGAGTGGTGGAAAGGGACGGCAATTCTGGGATAGCGATGGGAGGATTTTACGTGTTGGTAGAAATGAGATGCGGATTATGGATCTGGAGTTCAAGGATGGTTGGTGAATGTCGAACAGGGTATTCTGTACCTCCAGAATCTATAGAGCAAGATTCAGGCAGCAGTGTGGTAGCGTGTGCCTCAATCAATTGATTATACCAATCAATTTAGGGACATACAGCTTTGGAGCCAAAACACCCCTGGAGGAGGGGGGGGGGCGGGCTCAAGTCTCAGAGGCTGCGCTATATCCAATTCACTATACAGCCCTGCAGGAACTCAGAAACAATGAGTTGAACTACTCAAAACTTACTGCAATGGTGGCTGGATACCTCCCCAGGATCACTTTCAATGTTGTACTAGTGCATTGAATGTTTTATGCTGACTATTAAATGGGGCGAGATCTTGTAACGCGGGCCATGGCTTCACAGAAAAGAACACAGCAGGTATTACGTTGACAGGCTTCTGGCAGGCAATACGAGGTGCTCGAGCCCATATTGTCCCAGTTTGTGGCATGTCGTGTAGCCAGCCTTGCATGGTATAGCAAACTTTCCAGTGTTCTAGATCTACTCTTAAAGACTGCCGACCCTGGGCTCTCTGGGCTTTGCTTGATCTCACTTAAGATTTGACGAACTAATTTGAATTGTGCGAAAGCATCACAAGACCCGACAATTCCGAATAGTATATCGCTCTTTGTATGGAACGCCAGCCTGGTCACTTGTCAAACAAACATGGAATTGAACTTGGGGTCTGGAATAAGCGCGTAGTCGAACAATTTGACCGCCCTGCAGACCATGAAAGCCCCTTTGTGGGTGTCATCGACAAACTCCAGGGGAACCATGGACATCCTCACCTCATGTGTATTCACGTTGGTGACGTGCGTCTACAACGCTCTTCACCTCAACGTGTCGTCCGACCGGGGAACCTGGTCCAATTTCAAATTGACAGGCCAGTGGATCCTTATTGCTCTTGTTGCGCCGGAGACTGTCATTTACCTGGCCGCTAGTCAGTTACTTGAGGCTCGTTCGCTGAAGAAGGAGCTTCAGTCAGCAATGTCTCCTGAACATTGGAAAAAGCGGCAGCAAGACGATGTGGAAAGTGCAGGCAGCCCACAGCAGGCCAGCGAGGTACGTTATTAGCGGTTTTGATAACGCGAACGAAACCAGATTGACATACAGTCAGGAACCAAGCCTTCGATGGTGCTTCTTTGTCTTGATGGGCGGAATCAAGGTCCACGTCCGAGAAATTTGCCCAGAGCGTCTGAGATGGTACAGGGGTTTTTTGACCCATCCACCCATCCCCGAGCACGCTACCCTTACTGCGAAGGGCGTCATCCGGCTATACAAGGCTGGTCATAACATCAACATATCAGGTGAAACGATCAAGGACAGAAGCAAACAGAATACGCTGCAGAAATGTTTCTTAGTGGGTCAGGTTGGTTGGATGGCACTTCAGTGTGTTGTAAGGAAACATTATGGCCTACCATTGACCTTACTTGAGGTACACACCATGGTTCATGTCGTATGTACAATGACCATGTACGCGTTCTGGTTGAAGGTAAGTCGACACCCAGAGTTGCTTTAAGATGGGAAGTGGACCAAAGTCCATGTATCTGATATCGATTTCGCATAGAAACCTCAAGATATCAACGAACCTGATGTCATCAGCTCAGCTTCATGGAACGACCTATTGGCACTCATGGTGCAAGCTTCCTTTTTCAATGACCAGAACACCACCATGGTAGTGATGCCCGACAATACACGGCCGGGGACGGATAGCCCTGTCAATTCCACACAAACTAAGCCGGGGACGGATCGCCTGATCAATTCCACGGAAGATGAGCCTGATACGGAGGAAGACAGCAGTGATCGGAATCGGTGGGTTTCGCCAACTGACTCCGGAGTAACCTTGCGTCCCAACGATATACTGGATTGTGGGATCAGATACAATGACATCGGTGGGGCTGGTGATCTTCAATTAACACCAGTTGATGTGATGAGATGGACTCGCGCTACTGCCGCCATTCGAACAATTTACGGTGGAGACATTTGCAAAGAAGCTATCCTGAACACTTTTGTTCGGCCGGACTTCGACCATACCTTGAGCCGAGGTGGCAATGTTGATGACGATTTTGAGAGAATCAAGACAGGCCTGCTTAGTCTGATCAATACCTTGACGTTCCTCAGGAGTCAATTGAAATTGCTGGCCCTCGTGTGTATGTTGGCTGCAGCTTACGGTGGAATGCACCTCATCGCCTGGAACAGTGACTTTCCCAGTCAAGCAGAGGAGCTTTTGTGGAAGGTCGCCTGTTTCATCGTCATTGGGATGATTCCATCCATGCTGGGGATCTGGTGTGTCTTGCGGGGAGTTGAAAAATGTACCAAGGTATCACTGAGGTTTATTGGAGTCGCCGAGAAGATCGCAAAGTTCCTCTGGGTGATCAATGGTATATGCAGGATATATGTGACATTTGAAGCGTTTATCAGCCTGAGGTCCGTCCCAATTGGAGTATACTGGACACCTGATTGGCTTCAAATGCTGCCACATATCTGATGACTACATATATAGATCAAATGGTCGAGATAGTGGACAATGCGTCAGATACACTGAAGTCATAACGATTGACCCCAATTTGGAATAAACATTACCTGCCATGTCTATGAATGGAAAGGCTTCAAATGCGATTCCCCAGGTAAGCCGCCTGGCGCTCTGGTTGTTACATCCAATATATCCATGCGAATGAACAATCTTGCGGGAATGGCAATTGTGAAAGAAGATAATCAGGCTAGAATTGTGCGAACGTACATTTACGCTCTTTCATTGTAGGGCACAGAGACTGTTGGATTCCTTATTGACCTACAGAACTTAGATTCGTAGTAGACTTACTAGACAGTGATGAATATGAATATAGGAGGGAATCAGGGACGGCTTCACAGTATTGGAAACAGTTTAAACCACAATAAAACTTCTACTTCCAGACTCGACGTCGTATACTATTTTGAATCTGAATGAAGGCGTCATGATGGTCTTCAGAGATTACGAGATCAGATGCTGAGACGTAAAGAATTTGATGTAGGTTAATTACAAAAGCATATAACGGTCAGGAATTATGGCATGGCACAAGACGGGCCTTTGCACCAGAACACCAGTAGGAGAACATAACAGTACCGAAGGTATTGCTATGAACTTCACCTTAATAACAGAACACTAATATACTATCTGATTCTATCGCCTCACAATCTGTTCTCTCGACTTAGCTAAAATAAATAACTATTCGATAGCTGCAGATCATGTAAGCTGATAATTTCTTCCCTTCAATAGCCTTGTCATCCGATGCAATATAATTTCACAGTCCCTATAAAGTTCCTATATTGCTATCTTCCCGGATACCGCTCACAATTTATGCTTCATTTATAATCCCCTCAGTTGCGCGCATCCACCTGGCCATTATATATCTAGTATCTGGTATCCTAACCGCTACGTTTCTCCAATCATCATTTAGTTGGTTACTGACGAATACCTACATATGTAGGTGCACTTTTGTTACACCCTTTCGTTAGTCACTACATACGTTGTTCCTGACCGCTACATGTATGCTCTTAATAATTGTCTAGTCAGTCACTAATAAGTACCTACATATGTAGACTCCACCATACCCTCTTCAGATGTCGTCGTCAATGACTATGTGTATGTTCCAAGTCACATTTATAGACCAGGATATAAAACGTCTCTTTGAATTTCCAAGCATGGCTTTCAATTATTCAAGTTACTTCATCTCTATGATCTTTGGAAAGCCGTTTCAATTACGGAAAAAGAGACATTTAACCAACGCACCAAACGATTCGATCTCGAGTTCCAAGAACACTAGCGTATCATGTGCACTGTAATGATCAACCGCTATTGCACTTGCCGGATGACTGGCTGTCGACACTATGGATGGGCAGCGAGGCATGGAACAAAGTACCTGTGGAGTGGAGACGAGGTGGTCCCAATCGGCTGTGCATACCCGGAGAAGTGTCAAGACACGAAGCAAGAGGTAACGGAACTTTGTGGGGATTGCAAGGAACACTGCAAATCTATGGGCTTGCCGATTCTCGAAGCGCTTTTCAAGTTGGTGGGAAACATTGAACAGTAATCAGACTCAATACATATGAAATTGATACACTGAAAGTCTATTGCCTACCTCGTTCCCTGCCTACCTCTAGTAGTAATGCTAGATATACGATTATAAATTCCTCCACCTCCCTCGCCTAAATCCCTTTCAAATATTTCAGCATCTACTAAGCAAAGAAGGTAACCTTCCTCCTTGTCTCCGAGACGTCATCGCTCCCAGAAGCCCGAGCAGCCACCGTAGAGGTCGCCGTCTCACTAGCCAGCGTGGTAGTAGCACTAGAGCTAGAATCACTCCCCAGGACGGCAGTCGCCAACGCAGTCATGTTCGTCGGCCCCTGCTTGATATACTTCTTCTCCTTCGGCAGACTCTCCCACACGCCGTCGGCAAGGTGCAAGTGATCCTGAACAACCTGCTTAGGCGTCAGCGCAAGCCACTGCGCCGCGCTCACGTCAGTAAACTTCTTCGCCTGCAGCACCTCGAGGAAAATCACGTCCTCGTCGCCCGTGTTCTCGATGTAGTGGCTGGCCGCCTGCGGGATGTACCCCACGCCGCCGGCCGCGAAGTCGAAGGTGCGGGCGGACTCGGGCGCCTGGAACACGGTGATGCGCGCCGAGCCCTGCAGGAAGTAGTTCCACTCGGGCGACGTGGTGTGCCAGTGGATCTCGCGCATGGCGCCCGGCTGGACGACCACGAGGGCTGCGGCGAACTCCATCGAGACGGGGAAGGTGGTCGAGTCGATGATCTTGACGGAGCCTCCGGGGGTCTCGTAGGCGGGCTGCTGGGACCAGTGGTAGGAGTAGCTGCCTGATGTGCCGGAGAGGGAGCCCGCGGACGAGGTCAGGTTCTGGGTATCGTCGATTGCATCGGGTTGAGGCGTGCCGTTGAAGATCTGGGAAGTCGGGTTAGAAATTTGTGCTTGCTACTCTACATCTGAGAGAACGGATGGAATGATCCGAATGATTAGACTTACGTAAAGTTGATCCTGGGGGATGTTGTTGAAGGCACTCGGGTCGGCCTCGAAGTTCTTGGCCAGAACACTGACGGGGTTACGCGCCATCATCTCTGAGACCAAGAAAGTATTATCTTCGCTGAACTCGCCGCTGTCAAAGACAAGCAGGAATTCACAGCCCTCATCGAAGGCCTGGATGCTGTGCGGCACGCCACTGGGGAAAAACCAGACATCGCCGGCGCACAGATCGTCAACAAAGGTCTGTCCATCCTCGTTCACGGCGGAGATGCGCACGCAACCCTTGAGCATCAGCGACCACTCGTTGGCCGTGTGCCAGTGGAGCTCCCGGTACGCGTTCGGACCAAGTCGCATGTCGACACCCGCCATGGCCTCCGCGGTGGGCAGGACATCGATGTTTTGCTGTCTGGCCCAGCCGGCGCCCTTGTCAGTCCCCTGTCGGTTGTGAGATAGACCAAGGGGCCACATGGCCTGGGCCACATCTCCTTTGTCCGTACCCGGAACAGCGTAGACATCGGGGTTGAGCTTCTCGTAGTCGTATGTCCGCGGGCCTGGATCGGTCGCGCCGAATCCACCCCGGACAGGTTGCGGAGCCTCGACCGAGTTGAAGTCGAGGTATAGGCCGAGCTTGCGGTCCGCGGACTGACCGTTGACGTATTCCGGGTTGTCCACAACGGCCGACTCGGACTCGGGACTGGGCAGGGGAGCGTTGCCGCCCCATAGGTCCGAGCCGCCATACAGGGACCCGGACGCGGCTGTGACCGTAGGTATAGGCGGGTCGACTCCACCAACGGAGCCAGAATTCTCGCCATAGTCTCCCATCCTGGAAAGTTTGTTAATGACTGAGTGCTGGACGGAGTGTCTGTGGTATTTTCAGAATGCTCGAAGGCTGGGGAGGTGGTTCGGAATAGCTAGAGGAAGGACCTTGACATACTGAGGAGCTGGCACTCCATGAGAGAAGGGAAGTGCCTGGAGAAAGCCCAGGGTAAACAGTATACTCTGCGAATACATCGTGGGTAATGAATGCAATGGAAAGAGAATAGACAGTCTGTCGGTTGTACACTTGTTCACGATGCTTTCCCTAGTTGACAGGAACTTCGCGTGAGCTGAGGTGAAAGGGACGACTATTTGAGACGAAAGCCGG
The DNA here is from genome assembly GCA_023375675.1 of Cytospora piceicola. NCBI lineage: Eukaryota > Fungi > Ascomycota > Sordariomycetes > Diaporthales > Cytosporaceae > Cytospora > Cytospora piceicola. Next base: position 158,782 of record JALQBC010000033.1, on the reverse strand, counting down.
ATGCAGTGGTCCTTTTATATATCCATCTGACCTCCACTATTTTGAACGAAGGGTTATAGAGCGGTCATGGAATCAACATGTGAATTTTGCAAAAGGCCCATATCGGTAGTACCGGCACGAAGCAGGTGGCCGCCTACATGGAGACTCTCCCACAATGAGGTTATCGTTCCCATGATCGGCGGTTCGGCTAGGTGGGTACCGCCATAAGCATTGATATGACCCTCGGGCCATTTACTATCACTGGCGTGCATTGATCCGTTTGCAGGCAGGAGGTTCCGAGTTATTCCCATGCTGCGGAAAGGAAACATCTAAGTCTGGTAGGCTGGAAAAGGCGATGCCAGCCCGGTTCAACTCTGTTCAATGGCACTAAGTTTAGTATCGCATGTCATAGAGACTTGTCAACAGTACTAGTCTCCTGAGCGAATCAGGCTAAACTCCACAATGGTTGGTGTTGAAACATATGGCCAGAGAGGAGTGGGTGGGTCCGAGTAACGTTGGACTAAACAATCAATAGGGCCGGAGGCAGTTCCTATTAGACCTGAAGTTAGCGGTAAGGCTAGACCTGAAGGTGTAAAGCTCGGTCACATCCGGACTGGGCTGCGGCCGTACAACTGCATAGGAAGAGATCTGCAAGTTGCTGATTGCGGATATAGCTAGTGTTGCCTTGTTCGAGTCTGGGGAATTACGACGATAAGTGCGCATAAGCATCATGCGCTGGAGTGCTGACATGCCGAGTCACAACATAGACCACCGAACTAAAGCCGGACCTTCGAGATAATAACAGGACCAAGTATTTGAAGACGATAAAACTTGGGCATTGCAGGAGACCATTATTCGGTACGTCTTGTTCTGCAGGGCGTTGCCGAAAGTGCCGTCCAAGGCCCCGGGGGACAACAGCTATGAAGGGTTGCACCCGGGACCGCCACCCCAAAGTTTGATTGAACTGCAGGTTACCCTGCTAAATACGACCCAGGAAAGAGGAACCGTTTCCAGTATACTGTATGTACATGTGGTCAGGATGCAGATCTCGCAGGCACGGGAAATGCATCCGAAAAAGCACTACATACATCACGCGTGGCGGTCCCACATATGGGGTTCTGGCCAAGGAAAGATTTCGTGTGCCCAGGTGACCAGTCATAAAAGACACCTTTTTCTACACCATGCACTAGGTATACGGGTGTTCCTCGTAGATGGCTGGATGCACATTGAAGGGGTGTTGCATAGCCATCAAGCCTACCTTACTGGAACTCCAGTGGGGCTGTGGCCACGGCTTGCCGTGTTATCCGGATGTAGAGTGACACTTTCAACGATGTCCGTCCTGATTTGTGAAGAGAAGCGTTTCCGTAAGATCTCGAGATCAAGGAAGCGAATACCTCTAATACTATTTCGGCAAAGTATTACCGATAGGATGTGTGTGAGACGGACGAAGCTCGGCAACTTACTACCTACTGATGAAGGGGGTATCTACCTAGGTGAGGGTACTGAGTGGTATGTGATCAGTATCTGAAATCCTGATCGATTGAGGGCTCACAGGACCGACGAATGCTGCAACGGATGAATGCTGCAGCGAATCCCACCGTGCAGAGCTTGCATCATGGAAAAGGTGGAGTTGTTTGTTTGGCATGGACAAGCAAGCTGGATGTTGTATGTAACATGGGGTGTAAAACTTTCAACGCAACCCCACCACGTGCGTGCTGCTTGCTTCCAAGGTTCTCCAGTAAGTTTGAGGTTGAAAGAAGAGTTGAGGTCAAACTTAGGTTGGCGCCAAAATGCTTGGCAACGTTGGCCAGGGCTTGGCGTACTTGGCTTGGCGCATGAGAAACGCTGCGCGCACGGGCCAATAACGTCAAATCGGTTTATTTTTCATGACCAAATTCTCAAGCTCACAGCTTGCACTACATACTACATGCAATACACGCAGCTCGACTCACATTCGATATCCATCCTGTTATTTTTGTTTTACGGACCAATCTGGTCAATTTGAATCTAAGAATGGCCGAACAAACAAAAGACTTCCACGTCAAGACATCCGACTTCCTCGCCTGGTTCCAGGCCCAGTCCGGTACTACGTTTCACAATGATATCGAGATCCAGGACTTACGGGGCAAAGGTGCTGGACGCGGAATAGGTAATTCAGGCCACCAATCCTATGTTCGTGAGGCCAGTGTGAAAGCTAACACACACTCCTAATGAAGTGGCCAAGGCCGACATCCCCGCGGAGACGGTACTCTTCACCATCCCTCGCCAGAGCATCATCTGCACAAACACATCTGGTCTCGTCGCCAAGATCCCTGACGTGTTCAGCCCCCCGGTCGAAAGTGAGGATGATGATGCCGAAGATGATGAAATGGACGGCGGCGACCACCACCAGTGTGACCATGACCATGACCATGACCACGACCACGACCACGACCACGACCACGATCATGACCATGACCATGATCACGAAGAGGACGACCAAGGACAAGACTCATGGGCCTCACTCATCCTTATCCTCATCTACGAGTACCTCCAAGGCGCAAAATCACCATGGAAACCCTACCTTGACGTTCTGCCCACCGTCGACCAGTTCGGCACGCCCATGTTCTGGTCCCCAGAAGAGCTAGCCGAACTGCAGGCCAGTCCCGTGGCGAGCAAGGTCGGCAAGGACGAGGCGGAAAAGATGATGCGGACCAAGATCATACCCGTCATCCAGCAACACGAGGATGTCTTCTTCCCCGCCTCATCAGACTCACAAAAGATGAGCGAAGACGAGCTGGTCCAGCTCGCCTTCAGGATGGGCAGCGTCATCATGGCGTACGCCTTCGACCTCGAGAAGGACGACGACGAGAAGTCCAAGGACGGAGACGAGGAGGAGGAGGACGAGTGGGAGGAAGACCGCGAGGGCAAGACCATGCTCGGCATGGTCCCGATGGCCGACATCCTGAACGCCGACGCGGCCTTCAATGCGCACATCGAGCACGGCGAGCACGCCCTCACCGCCACGACGCTGCGGCCCATCGCCAAGGGCGAGGAGATCCTCAACTACTACGGCCCGCTGAGCAACGGCGAGCTGCTGAGGAGGTACGGCTACACGACCGTCACGCACCGGCGGTGGAACCTCGCCGACCTGGCGTGGGACTCAGTGCAGGCGGGGCTGATAAGCGAGTTGCCGCTCAAGGAGGAGGAGTGGGAGCAGGCCATTGAGATGATGGACGAGGATGACGAGTTCGAAGAGGGCTTCGTCATCGAGCTTGGGTCAGATGACCCGGACTCCGAGGGGAGGGTGAGTGAGGTAAACAAGAAGGCAGGCGTGCCGGAGGAGCTGTTGGAGCAGGTCAAGACAGTCTTGAAGGCCGTCAAGAAGGTCAGGCCCGATGCGGTGCCTGACAAGACCGTGCGTGACAAGGTCATGTACTCTGCCATCGCGAAGGCACTGGATGAGCGGACGAAGCAGTACGGCACGACACTAGAGCAGGATCTGGAGCTGTACGCGGCCGGGAGTGGCAAACTGGACCGGCGAACGATGGCGCTGGATGTGAGGTTAGGCGAGAAGGTGCTACTAAAGCAGGCCAGCGAGTCGGTCCAGGCAAAGTTGGCCGAGCTCGCCGAGGCGGACAGGGGCGGTGACAAGCCCAGCGCCAAGAGGCGCAAGATGTAAAAGTGCATTGCACATCATTTTGAGATACCCACATAGTATGAAAGAAAAGTAAACAGCATAAACGGTTAGAAAAACGAAACAATCCATTGTCCTATCCGGATTGATGTTGCCCCGGGGTATGCTGATTGCAAACACACCTGTATCAATCAATGCAAAAACAAAACGCCATCCAAAACAGTTCCCTGTATGCCTTTTGGGGTATCCATCAAGTTCTCGGGGACCCAAGTGTCCGTATCCATGTGATCCATTAATGATCATTAACAAAAGAAAGAGATTATGTGTTCATGAGGTTTTGACCTTCTTCCGTACCAAACCGCCAGCCAAAGAATTCACGGCCGGCGCGTCTGTGCTTGAGGTTGCATCCCCGCCGTTCGCTGCGGCAGAAGAGCTATTAGTCGGACCAGGCTCCTCAGGAGTGGACTCTTTTCGCTTCTTCCGCGGCACGAGGTGGTTGACCGACGCTGTTGTTTTGGAGTCCACCTCGACAGTGGATGGTGGTGTAGGCGTCAGTCCATCAACCTCGTTCTGCGGCTTTTTTCTCGGCGTCAACACAGGCACAGTGACGACCGGCAGCGTCACAACCGCAGATGTCGCAGGCCCCGTGGAGCGTTCTCCACCAGCCTTTTCGGCCACAGACACCTCGGCTGGCCGCTGCTTCTTACGGACCAGATTCGTCATGTTGTTGACTGCTATAGACGCGGGAACAACTGTGGCCGGGGCGACATTCCGTCGTCCAATGACTTCCAAAGCCCATTTCTGACCGCCACCAACCTCATTGATCCATCTCCTGGTACTTGTAGTGGCCAATTCCAGGGTTTCGAAGTCCAGCTTTGTGAGCAAATCCAGCGATCTCTTATAATCGGCTTCAGCAACAATCCGGGTTCCTCGGCCCGCTGGGGGCCAGTAGTAGTAGGAAGTCGTGACCGGGATGTCCGGCACATAATTACGGGCGTGCCTTTTGACACGTGGCATACGCGGATGGATCGGTCCCTTCAGTGTTCTCTTCTTGTCTTTCGCCCCAGGGGCCCCCTTTGAAGGGCTCTGCTTGGTGGGAGTCAGCTGTGTCGATCCAGGGGTGGCTGTCATTTTGAGCGGGCTCGTTTTCGGCGTTGAAGTCGTAAGCGTGTTGCGTCTTTTGGGTGGCGTCGATGGCTGGGACATCTGCGTGGCATCAAAGGAAGAGTTGGGTGTAAAAGGAGTATCAGTAGGTGAAGCAACCGTGGGCTCGTTCTTCTCGGCCCAGCCGTAAGGCTCCAGTACAACCCATACGAAGCCAGTCATGTGTCCGCTAGAGCACTCTTGTCGATACGTCATCATATCCCAGAACTGCTCCATGGTCTGGACGCTGCGCCATAGACCCTTCTCTTCGTATTGCGCCGACTTGGAACCCTCGAGATCGAGCTCGTCGCGAAAGCGTGATTTGGGGTCGTCGGGGAATTTGGGTACCAAACACCTCGGTGGAACCCAATCGTATTCCCGAGCGAAGTGAGAGATGCGCTCCAGAGGATGGCCAAGGACCCAATTGGACGGCGTGGTTGGTGTTCGAGGTAGGAAGGCGCGCAACTCGTAGGCATCCAGTCCGGGGACAACCAAGAAGCCCTTCATCTGCTCCCAGTCTCCTTTCTTGTTGGAGGGGCGGAATATCTTGTCCTCGTGCGTACCCTGGGCCTCCATGACTGAATTCAGAACGCGGCACCACCATCTCACCAGGCCTCGGTCATCTAGGACGTGTTTGTGTTCGTTCTCCACGCTTCCGGGAAACAAGTACTGATTCTGCGCCCGAGCAAAGAGGCTGACAATTGTCTGCACATTATCGCGACGTCGTTCTTGGACGAGGTAAGAGACGAAGGCAGAGCTTATTTCGCGGATGGGGGATGGGGCGCCTTTCGGGAGGTTGAGAATGGACAGGTAGCCGGTCGAGTCTGCTTTCGAGACGAAGAAAGTACTCGACCATGCGGTTGTGAAGATGTAGATCTCGAGGCCGAGAATCAGGACTTGGTTGCTGTGTGTCGCGGCATTGTCGCTCGCACGTCCCGGCGTCAAGGGGGGAAAAGGGATGCTCAGGCTTGAGGTCGAAGACGTTTTCGGAGTGGCATCTATGCTGATAGCAAGGAAATGGGATTCTCGGTAGGTTCGATCAGGTCGCGCGTCGGGTGGAGGCGAACAAAGGGCATCGGTGCGAGTGGGAGGTGTCGAGAGGTGGTTGATGGTGAACTTGTAGCCCTTGGGCAGCACTTTTGCAAGCTTATCCAACAGGGCAGTGCTGCATTGCTGTTGCTGCTTAGAGCCAGGCATACTAGGAGACGCCGCAGAGGAGAACATGATGGAGACGGGAAGAAATCGAAGCTGTTGTTTGATTATCGGCGCATCATGGTAGCGAAAGTTCACCAGGAAGGCCAAGCCAAAGCCAATGAGGTAGAAATGGGCGTAGAAATGGGAATGCAAGTAAGGGAAAGGAAAGACAGGAGTAGCAAAAGTAGGATTTGCCAGGAAAATGGTGTTGGATTCGATGGGGGTTGGACTCGGAGAACTACTGAATTTAATTGAAATGCGCTTCACGTCGCGAACCAACGCGGTCTGAAGCTTTGGTCGCGAAGCTCTTGTGGGTCGACGACCCTTTCGCGTGCCTCAATTGCTGCGCGTGCCTGACAGGAATCCGCTCTGCCGCTTTGAACATTAGTGTACATTTGAGGAGAATGAGAAAAGGTGGGCTGGCTGATGGGTGGCACGTGCGTGATTTTCGGGTACAAGAATACCTCTTAGGTACCAAGGTACATCTGAGGAGGAGGTTCCAAGACTGGTCCGTGCATGACCGGTCGACGTCGTTCGGCCGAGCTAGTTTAGCCGTGGTTGTTCCGGACCCACCTGAAAAAGTTACCGTCGAAACGTGCATCGCGACTGAACTCGACTCGAACCGGACTGCCGAAGGCTTGAGCATGCGCCAATCCACCTTCGACCCCAGCTGCTAGAATCCCATGGCGCTCAACTCCTCTCGTTCAATCTGGTCAGCATCCAGGCAAGCCCTGCGACCCCTCCGGATCTCGGTAGCCCGACCAGCATGCCGTGCAAACCACCAATTGGCCCGGGAGCCGACATCACTCGCCGAGAAGGATGATCCCCTGAACGAGCCCATAACAGAGGAGGATATCGAGGAGGCGAGGCCACGATGGTCATACACACCAGAGGGCCTCAAGGCACCTCACGGATTCTCCCTCAACAGGATCAAGGTGCCGCAGCGGGCGATATGGCACGTCAACGAAGACCCCGCCAAGCTGGACGAATTCTACGAACGGTTCCTGGGGCGCAACGGCCCCAGGATGCTGCCGGAGGAGATTAAATGGCTGGCTGTTACACACAAGAGTTTCGACTACGGTCGGAGAGGATTTAACACAAGATTAGCCTTCTTTGGTATGTGGTTGTCATGTTGAAATCCCTCGTGCCGCTCAGAACAGCGGGCTCGGAAGACGGAAATGCTAACAAAAAGCTCTCCACTCTTCCAGGGCGACAAATAATGGTACATGAAGCCATGAACGAGATCATGACCTCGTCGCACATATCAGAAGACCAACAGCTCGCCGACCCGTGGAACCGGAAACACTTTGAGTCCCCCGCCCTTCAGAACGTCGACAAGCTGAGCACCACTCGGCCACAAGACATCATGTCGGTAAAGAACCTGGCAGATGTTGCCATCAATGCCAGGTTGAACGAGGTTGTTAGGTGGAAGCCTAGGAATGTGAGTACAGCCAATACACTTGCACCCCCTGTTTGCTATGAAGTGCTGTCCCGGGGTAATCCATACTGACGCGTTGCAACCTACACACAGCCCGATAACGTGAAAGGCTCTGGTCTTGAGACGGTACTGGCCACTTCTATCTTCGCAATCGTTGGCGCCGTTGCCCTGCAGAATGGTGGGGAGGTCGCGAGCAAACTTGCACGCGAGAAGGTGCTCAGGAGGATAGTGCGCTGAGCGAGTCGGTGGCAGGGCGGTGTACTCCACTGTACTATTTACGTACGAAGAAGGTCACCATCCATCTGCTGCAGTGTTGTGGCACACAAATATACCACAAGATCAACAAGCATTCGATTGCAGCACCGCTGTTCCAGGATGAAGTCTAGATACCGACCGACATGCTGAGACATAGGACTGCATTGCTTGGTACGAGAGCAAAGTAAATGCCTTGAAGGCCGCCAAGATCTCCTGTCGGCATCAAGGTACAGTGTTCCACCCCAGGTACATTTCCATTGCCGAGATGAAAGCCCCTTTATCCGAGGGCAATGGATTTTACGGCACAGGAACGACAGTCTGTAGTAAAGTTGCTTTCTTGTCAGCTCAGCATATCGTCACCTAAACCCCAGTATCACTTGTGAATAGCGGTCACTCGAGCACCCTCCTGACTCAAATTTCCTCGTCACTTTGACGGTTTAGTCAACCCAACTATCCAGTCACTCACATTGCCCCGTCAGGTAACCTGCTGTTGTCATGTGCTGGGAAATGCGGCAGTCCTTCAATGTTGAGGTAGTTAGACCACTTCCACCAGTCCTTTGGCATATCGCCCGGAAACATGACAGGTCTGCCTCTGAGACCACCCTGAGAACATATACATTCCCGCCCCCCAGAAACGCCATCACCCTTCCCTGTCACCAAGGCGCGGATGAGGTCCTCGTAGATGTCGGGTAGCTCGTGCCGATCGTTTGTGGCTTGTATGACCCCGTCACAACGATGCAACGCGGCCACGGTGCTAGTGGCCACGGTGCTAGTGTGGCCTGATACTCCTTGAGTTGTCACGCGGCTGCACCGGCCTGTCCTCGCCGCGCGCGCGTATCGCCGACGTGGCGGTCGTGCGCCTACGTGATGGTGTTGGCGTCGTTGCCGCAATAGTGGTGATTGCGGACGAGCATCTCGGGCATGGGGGATTGCCGATGTTGCAGGAGTGAGGTCGCAGTGTGCATATGGCTGGTCGCTGTACAGTGGTGTTCTAATCCTATACATGGTCCGAGGAGTGTGTCATTGGCCTCTTTGGAAAGGTGTCGGGATACTCGTGGACACGGGGTGCTGAGGCGGCTTTTGTGTGAACGCTGCCACTTGCTGAGAAAGCGTCGGAGGCATATCACCATGAGCTATCGTTGGTCATGGAGGCAAAGACGGCACTGGTCTGCCACGATGCCAGATCACCAAACCCCCAGTTTCTTATACACGAATGCTGCCATTTGACTAAATGTATCTTGATCCATCCAAATACGCAATCATCCGTCTGGAAATCCATCACCGCCATCTGGTAGGAGGAAATAACGTCGTTGATCAACAGTCAGCGTCTCCAGGGGCGCCTGGGTTGTCGTAAACACAAAGTCGCCAGCATCATTTCCTTCGAGAGCTGTACCTATGTACCTATAGGTACTTGACGGCGACAGTAAAGACAAATCGAATCATCACGTTCATTTGGCCCTCAATAACCAAACCCATGTAAACGAAAGCCACATTGACGCGTTCAGGCTCCAACGACATTTACACAAGACCAAACCCTTGCACTATATTTCCACCACGCAGCACAATCATCACGACCCAATCAGATTCAGAGCCCGTACAAGATGGTTGGTTCCATATCCTCCGAATACACCCCTTATCCCAGGGGATGAGGTCAGCACCTGCGCCGCCGAAGGCCACCCCCTAATCCAAGATGAGGTCTCAGCCATGGAATCCGCGGAGACGGACAGGCTGGGGTTCGGCTTCATCAATGTCGGTCCAGCGGCGACTGGGCAGAGCATCAACGACAAACGACAGCGCTTCTCCACTACTAGGTCGGAAAACAGCTGGTTGAATAACCAAGGAGGATGCCAAGGAAGTGCAAAAGGCGGAAGTATGATCCGTAGTTTGAGAACAAGAGGTGGAAGTGCTGTTTGTACTGGTTAGCTGGCCTTGATCATCATAGGCGCGAGCGATGTGCGGAGGACCGGGAAAGGGGACGACCTCGGCGGCTGTGAAGTCCATAGCGGATCACAATTCTCGCGGGAGGAAGTAGGGGAGGATATCCTCTGCAAGGTCAACAACGACAAGGTACACGGACGAAGCACAGGGGTGGATGCATATATGCCATGAATACTTTCCAACCGACACCGTCATTTCCCAAGAACCAGTCCGATTTATCATCCCGGACTCTGTCACGAGTTACACCGTCCCAACGGTACCTTACACAAAGTATAAACAGTAGTTCCCCACATGCAGCCGCCAGCACCTACGGCTGGTCTTAGCCCTTATCCTTGTTCATCTTCCTCCGGCGGCACCCTCTCCTGAGTCCGCAGACCTCACCGACTATACAAGCTCGGGATGTTCGGAGTAGCTGCGTTTGTACTATTACTCGGAAGTTCCCACCACCATTGAGATGATCATTGCTTGGTATATGCACGTCGTAGATCATCGCGGGTGTCGTCGAGTAGGGTGAAGACATCCTGGGTGCGTCAATGAGCATGCGAGTGGGCGGGAGCGCACCAACAAGTTCAGCCCGCCAAGCCATCTGTTCTTCACCTGCCGGTGGATGTGGGCTGATGTCAGTTCATAGATATATGTTTAGGGAGTGAGGGTTCATACGCACAGGTGAAGTGCTGCCATCCTATCTGCACACAAGCCGACCTTGATTCTCAGAGAACCTGGCTTTTCAGGATTTCTCGGTCGGAATACTTTTGTGTGACCAGCTCTCAGAATGAAGACAGTGAGCAGGGTAGGCATACAAGAAAGCTTCCCTTGCCGTTGCTCCGGGCTGCTTGGGCGGGTTGGAATCAGGACTGTGGTCGGTTGGTCCAGGCACCGCCGTAGATGGACCGGACTTTGAGTGTCGCAATGCAAAGTTCGTGCTGAAATTTGCTATTCGTTGCGCACGACTTTCGTGTTTTAATGACTTGCCCGTGAATGGCCCGTTTGAGCCTCTCGCTTCGAGAGAGGCTGAGGGCCGACAGGGTAATTTCCGGGTCGATCCAAATGGTCGATTGCGAGAGAGGTCCTCTGCAAACCCGTAGCTCAGTTCTTCTCCTCGTGTAGGGACCGGGTCGGCCTCTTGTGTGCGTCCGTGGTAAAACACCAACCGAGTGTACTTGACCAGATGTGCCGTAGTCTTGTTGGGTGCAAATCCACCCATTTTCCAAAGCCATCTCAGCTTTTGACAGACGACTTGAGACCCCGCGGGAAGCTCGTGAATTTTCTGTGAATAAACGGGAAACGCGGACGGCGATAGTGGAGAGCAGCCGACCTGCCTCCTCCTAAAGGTCGAATGGAGCTGATTCGTCTCCGCGCAGCATATGGGGGAAAGTGTTATGTCATCATACACTGGTAACCGGTATCTTTGGGCTGGAGACGTCCACCCACCCCGTAGGACAAGCTATGTGCAGTATCTATCGATCAACCCTTGCCTGTGCTGGAACATCTGGTCAGTACCTAGTAAACATTGGATGTGGCGCGCGGATTTACCTGCAGGGTGGGGGGGATAAGGGGAACGGGCGCTCTCAAAAGCGGACGCAAGTCGACGCTGTTCCACCAGGTTGCGGTACCGTGGACAATGGAAATCCTCTTCGACGGTCGTGGCTTACCTTGGATTCGATTGACAGGCCAAACCTCCGCACGGTGGGTTTTCTTGAGTACAACCAAGTCGCACAGCAAGATTGCAGAGGTTCTGTATACGCACATCAGCCGCCCATCGGTGAGGCTTTGGATAGATCACTCCTCGTCTTCATCCTCGTCATCGGTTATTGGAACCTCGTCAAAGCCTTCCACCGCCTTGTTCGCCCACCTGAGGCACGCAGTGAAACTGTCGAGGTCTCCCAACATCCCCTGAGCCACGTGGATGCTTCAGAGTTTCCCACAATGACGATGGATTATGGTTGTGGACCTGAGTTGATACCATATCAGAGGCAAACCCGGTTCCTGTTGGAAAGTAGTAAGAGATCGCCACGATTCGCAGGCCTCAGGATCTCTGAATAGCCATGATTCTTTGTACAGAGGGAATTGGGAGCTTTTACACCTGTTAAAGAGCAAAAGGTGCTTCGCTAGCTCGGCATTCGCGTCTGGTGGCCCTTTCGGACCTCCACCTGGCGGCTCGCTAGCTTGTTTTTGAGCATCGCAAGTCTTCCTTTTCAAGGTCAAGTTGAGGAGTCCGAACAGGCCGCTCGATTGTCAGCTTGTTTGGATCTCCAGGAGCATTGTAGGGCCGTCCAACTACCAAGCCTCCAAGAGGCGGGATTTGACGGTAAAATTAATATGAAACGATACGTAATCGATGAATGTGAGCTCGAGTTGCATGGGCCTGCAGACGTGTCCATATTTTGGAAGGTGTCACGTTCCGTGAAGCGGTGTTCGTTGTGTGTCAGGGAGCTGGAGATGTCACAAGAACGTGCTTGAGCTGTGAACTGTGCATGGTGCTGGCTGGAGCTGTTCTGATTTTTGCGGGTATATTCTTGTCCCGGCCAGGGCTGAAATAGTCTCGGAGTAAGTCGTGCAGATTCTGGGCCTTATAAGTCTGGACTCTGATGAGGGCAAGAAATGTATCAGGACCTCAGTGTGGGGCACTTCACTAAGTTTCTGGGGCGATCGATTTGCGCATTGCGGATGCATACATGTATGTACATGCACCCAGGTAGGCGAACTGTCCTCCCAGGTGAAGTGTGGTGTCGCGGGGGGAGGTGGGCATGTGGTAGCTTGAAACGCTGGGGTATCGCTGGCTTTATGCGGGCTCCAGTGCATACGGGATAGCACCGAGATGGTTGGTTTTAGCATTGGTGTGAGCACCAAGACTCTGGCTTTGAGCTGTCGCTTGCGAGGCTGGGTACGACTAGGATTTGACCTTGGTCCGTATTCGCTGCGATGGGATACTTGAGTCGCTTTGAAGACGGTCTGGTCTCTTGGAAGCAAGGACCAAGTGGTCCTGTTCAAGGCAAGAGAGGCTTCTCGACTTCTTTCGCCGTGGAGGCGAATTTTGTCTCGTACTTCTGGATTACGAAGGTCGCAGTTGATATGGAGTTTGAAGAATATTTGCGTTATGGCTGGCTGAGATGTGGCAGGACTTGCCGGGGGCTGTGGAAGTTGACAACCTCGGGCTGAGCTCCGTACCGGGCTGGACTTGAATAGACTGGACAGCACGTCCAAGCCCGGAGGGGTTTGGGTGGTAAAACGACTGGTTGGCGTCGTTGGAAGCTATGTTCCAGTCGGGTCTGGTCGCTTGTGTCGCGCGTACCGTGGTCCATTTCGTTCGTGTCCGGCGGCATGTAGAGTAGACAGGCCGTACTCCGTCATGAATGGTTATCGATAAGAGTCGGAGTAGCTGGATCTCATGAGCTGGATTGTAGGTGACGTTCAGTCAAGACGGGACTGGGATCAGTCTTGGTCTTTGTGAGTCTGAACTGGCGGCAGACTGATTGTTCGCTCCTGAAAATCTCTGAAAGCAAGCAGAAATTGGTGTCGGAGTGACCCTGGGAGCTGTATTGGCTTGGAAGCGAACGAAGGTTTCCGCTCCGTGTGATTGGTCTGGTAGGTTGTGTTCTGAACAAGAACATGGAGTTCCGCACGCGTTGGGCTTGAAGAACGCGGTACTGAAGTTGTTACTGAATGTAGATGTCGCTGAACTCTTTGACAAAGGCTGGACTAGATGAAGTGGCTACTTTCTTGTTCGGGTTGCTGAATCTGATCTGATGGCTTGACAAGATAGGCCCGGCGCTGAGCTGTTTCGCTCGGTCATGGGGGCGGTGTTTCGAGCTCAAGGCGCTGGATCTTGTTTGGTTTTTCGAGCTTATGTTGGATCTTGTGTACTGGACCCGTTCTCTGGCTCGCGTTGCGAGGTTCATTGTTTGCTGCGAAACTGGTTCAAGATGTGTTCAGATTTTGTAGTTGAAAGTCGATATGATGTCCGGCTGTTGATGCGTGTACGTCGAGTTTACACTTGCTCCTCAGTGACGAAGTATGTTTGTCAGAGAGAAAGAAGTGAAGGTCTGATCTTTGCTGTCCGCTTTGATGATCGCGGATCCACCGGTTAATGTACATCAAGTGTACAATGCAGGGTACGCCATGTAATGAGCGTCTGACCCGCCAGACCAAGTTGCCCGGCCCACCTGGGGTACCGAGTTAACCCCCAGGATGGGTGCCGACGTACGGCTTTCCTCCTCTTTCTACGACTGTGTCGCGAGACAACATACCCCCGGATCATGCATCTTACAAGCTTGCCAGGCTTGCAAGACCGCCTAGCAAAGTATGTGTCCGCCAGTCTCCTCCTCCGATGCACCAGACAACACACCCCCGGATCATGCATCTTGCAAGTTTGCCAGACTTGCAAGACCGCCTAGCAAAGTGTATTCCTGCCATCGTCCTCCGATGCGCAAGGCCACACACCCCCGGATCATGCATCTTACAAGCTTGCCAGGCTTGCAAGACCGCCTAGCAAAGTGTGTGCCTGCCATCATCCCCTCCTCTGTCGGTGCACAAGACAGCACAATCCCGGATCATGCATCTTGCAAGCTCGCCAGGCTTGCAAGACCGCCTAGCAAATTGTGTGTCTTCCATCCTTAACCACCTAGGAGTGCCGGTCACATGGGGTTACCGCCTTCAGACCTCGAGACAAGACGAAATCGACTTTCCTGACGGAAAGTCAACTCGCCAAGCCCAAGTCTGTCCGGGACAGCTTGATAGCCCCGGGCGACGTACTCAGCCGAGTGCCCCAATGCTCGACGGCCTCCCTGTGTTCGCGCCGTTCTTGTGGCTGCTTGCGACCTAGAGTGTTCCAGTCTCTTGTTGGCGACCCAGCTCATGAAGTCAGCCGACATCTGGAAGTCACTCTGGTTGGCCAGGTACCCGTTCTTCCGGTATTCCTTGACTCTCCTGGGACGCACCCAGAAGAGCAACCAACTCATACCGTCCCCCAACACCTCCTTCAGGTTGCCCCAAGGACCTAGATCCCAGGGGTTTCCCTCGTAGGCGCTGAAGATAAAGTCCGGGTTGTCCCTGGAGCCAACGGCGATGGCGAACAGGTGGCTTTTCTTCAGTCCTTCCTCCGGCTCAATGCGGTTGCGTAAAGCAAGAAACCACCACTTTTTCCCCACGTTGACGCCTGACAAATACGCGACGAGAAAAGTGGCTAGGACCGACATTGGTGCATGGAGGGTCGACATCGTGTGTTGACGGTGTGCCATAGCAAAGATGGACAACGCGAGAACAGCCACGGCGTCGATGGACATGAAGAGGATGGTCAAGAGGTACGCCTTGGTAGAGTCGAGGTACACGATGACGCGTATCCAATAGCAGTAGTGATCGTAAACCGGCAGATGAAATGGGGCGAGTGCCCTGCCCATTTCAACGTCGGCCTCCTTCTTGCTGCAATGGTATACGCGGTCTCCGAGCTCCTCGGTGCCTCTCAAACAAGGGTGCTCAACTGAGTGCCTATACCGACAGTATCTGGGCCTCCTACCCCTCCACGAGTGCTGGGTGTCGGCGTTCCATCTGTTGATGAAACGGAGACTTGTCTGCATGACAGCCCTCCTGGGCGCTCCGCCATGCTCTCGGATCCACTGATTGGACAAGAGGACAGCGTAAGCCCAGCAAAGTAGCCACCAGAGGCGCACCCAGCCAAGACCGACGAAGATGAAGACAGCGCCGACCTTGTTGCCTAATGGGGGGGCGGAACCGGGAGACGTCAGACCGAAGTAGTCTACATCGGCTGGGAGGGCCCACATCTGGAGGTCTGGAAAACAGATATTAGCCCCATGAACTTCACGTCTGCGGGGCTGCAATCAAAGCCCTTAACACAACAGAAGGAAGATATGACACATAAGAAATAGAAAGGGGAGAGAAGAGATGTAAACGGCCCCTAAAGAAGGGGATAACTGCGGTAGGACAGGCAGTGTGATACTTGTTCTACTCAAAGTGAGGTGTTTTTAGGGGATCGAGTAACACTTGTGAGGACAGGCTGTAGTATTTCGCCTTAGACCTGGCGAGGGAACCTGTGGGCGTTGGTGGTCATATGCTTGTCTTTGAATCATCTGGCGAATGTATCCACGTGCTTGAATGGAAATACGCTCGACAAGAGGACCTGGAGCGGGACAAGGACGGGGAGGCCTGAGAGACACTTACAGGCGAGGTCGTAGAAGACCGACCAGGCCGTAAAGCACGCGTAGATACAAAGTACCCACGCGAAACTCCACGTCACCCAGCCGGGTCCGTAGAGGAAGTACGCGACTGCGTCCACGCAGTCGGTGAACCACGCCATCGTGATGGTATGGCGGCGGGACGGGGGGGGGGTGGCGGAGAAGACAGAAGATCTCGGTGGTGACTTTGTCGTAAAAATCACCGAAAACAAAGTCGAAGTCGAAGTCGAAGTCGAGGCTGAGGTCGAGGCTGAGGTCGAAGTTGAAGTCGCGGTCGAAGTCGAGGTCGAGATTGATGCAGAAGTTGAGTCACCTAGATGGGTGACACGTGTGAGATCGTCAGGTGTCTTCTCAAGTCTGTAAACAGAAGGAAGGTACGCACGCGACAGAAGGTGTTGGTGTTTCTTGTTTTTACCTGGGCAACGAGCGGTAGCGCGAGGTGCTGCCAGCTGGCCATTGAAATTCGATTGAAGCAACAAAACAAGGTGCAGGTACGTACTCTCTATATTTAGGTACCTGGGTACTTGACGAGGTCTGATGCATTTTCTTCCAGCTGAATAAGGTTGAGCCCCGTGGTGGTACTATGGCATCAGGTTGAGCATCACAGGGCATATAGGGAACCTCTGGGACAAGACGAGCTACCTAGGTAGTTCGGTACACTTGGTGTTAACCATCGCAGGCATCTTGAGGCGTCACTATGAGGTGTATTTGAGTATGTCCACGTGTTCCTACCTGGGTTTATTATGTCGTGGTTCATATGCATTCAGGTCAATTGTATTGCCCTCGAGTGCTCCTTCGGACCAGCATTTCTGGATCTCCACTATGAGCATTAATGTACCACAGAGTTCGATGTCCGTCTCGCTATATTTTTTAGAAGCTCTGATGCACAGCGAAAGAAAACCATGTCAATTGGCTTCAACAAAATTATTCATCCCTAGGCGAGGTATATCAATCTCTTTGCTCTCAGGAACGCGGTACATACTTTGATCTTCAGATTTCCCGCACGTAGTTTCATGCCGAAATAATCACAGTAAGACATCTTCGAGTCTTTTCAAGCAAATGATTTGGACTAGCTTGCGTCTCAAGACAAATACTGCGTACTTGCCAAGAGCCAAGAGAGAAGAGAAACACCACATATGCCTGGGACTGGGTAAGAAAACGTCAATCATGCTGTAGCCATTAGACTGGTATATCCAGGTCTTTGATGTTCCTGCCTCCTTTCAGTGAGGAGTCTATACGATACGTCTAGGAGGGTTGGAAAGTAAACCCAGAGAAACATGGTATAAATAACCGTGGACTATAATATTGTATCGAAAGTGTATTTTAAGCATGTCAGATATGCAAACCGGACCTATCAGGTGGACTTTTTATTTTCAATATCCAAGTGGTTATCCCGATGGAAGCTGGCTTCTCTCGCCATGTGGGTTTCATGTCTCAACCAGAAACTATTCAGAGTTTCAAGCTCGAGATCGAATAATAAGCCTTCGGCCACCTGGTCTGTCATTCTAGATAGAAAATGGAAATAATGGGGCGTACTTACATCAACATGTTGTGTATTCTGTGATTGCAGACCTGCTACTGCTACTGTTAGCTTCGTGAGCGGCGTACGTGAACAGCAACCATTAATGCATCCTACACCAGAGAAACGGGGGCGTTTCTCCTAATCTCTTCACGAACAATAAGCACCAGAGTCGTATGTGCGGACATTAAAGTACCATTTTTGACCTCGGTATCCAGGTGTTGCGAAGTTGGTGGTCGCCGACTGTATACATACATGTAGTAAACCTGTAGCTTACATAGGAGACAGCTATACAGTGTGGAGTCCGTCGAGTCCCTCGAGGACTGAACTGCTAGTGTATATCACATATACAGCCGTGCCGGCCCTATGGGGAGGAAGAGGCAGAATGGTAATCATAGATTCCAGAACATCCGTCTCAAAGAATAATATGCGTGTAGCCCGAGTAAAGTCCTGATATTGGGTTTACAACTTGAGGATTACGAGAAGCACAGCACATTCAGACACCCACCTGGGAAGCATGCTCGTACGGGAACTGTAAGCCAGAAGTACAGCGTGCACGCATGTTTGTAGCAGTACCGTCGAAGCATATATCGAGGGAGCAGTGCTAGTCACTGTGAAGTCACTGTTCGAGATCCTTGGAACGAGGAACTCACCGTTCCAAAAACCCGCATCGCTCCTTCCTTTCTGCACTGCAATATCACAGTAATATCACCGCTCTTTCCTCATTGATCTGTTTAAAGAAAAAGACAGTTCCCTGATTGAACAGCTCAATTCGAATTGAGCAGAATGATCACTGTTAAATTGCTGTTCAATGCCCTTAGAGCAGTGCTTTTCTTGGAATCATTACCTTGCAGTTCTTTTGAATCGTAGTACGACGGTACTGAGAGGTTAGTCTCATACCAATAGGCACATCCATGGATGTGCACTAAGCATGGTATATCGAGTGTGCTCAAAGCTTATAATAACAGAAGTACTGCACACAGACATAATTCCCTTTTCCAATGCACGTGCAGACAACGACAAAAGTAGCGCCCAGGAGACTTTCGTTTTGCATTTGCCCAGGCCGTCTCCGCGTCGGCGTAACTTAGCACGTCTTGCTCAGACATCTAGATTATGTTCCTGCAATGTCTGACCACACTATAGAACGTCTGGGCAAATTCTAAAAGTCTTGAGCAGATTCTAGAGAACCTGGGCAAATTTGACCCAGGATTCCAAGTATAAAACCGTGACTTTCCGGTCCATGATCTGGACTCGACCTTTTCCCCAAACATTTTCATCCTTCGCTGCACCTACAACGCCAGCAACCCGTGGAAATCTTACATAAGCCATTTATAAATACCAATATATTTCCAAAATGCGTCCTGCGTCCGCCATCAGCTTCATCGGCCTGCTGGTGATGGGTGCTTGCCTACCCACCAACCCGGCCCTCCCCCACCACGCACCCACCAACCACACCACCGACAGCCTATCTTGGGACCAAGATCTTGAGGTTGCCCTATTTGGCCTCCTGCCCGGCCTCGCCCTTCATGCCGAGGACAAGAGTCTCGAGACCAGGGGTAACCCACCCCCACGGGATCGGAAGGTTGCAGAACAGATGAAAAGCCTCCCCGAGTGCTTCCAGACATGCTTCCGAAACGAGAACGGAAAGACCAGCGTGGATATCTACAACTGGGACCTGAATACGTTCTGCTATATGCCCAAATGGATTCTAACTCAGACCTGGCTTACGTACCACATCTATCCCTGCTGGAAGTGGCAGTGCAGGGACCATATGGAGGAGATCAAGTATGCAGGAAAGCGTTGGATCGACGAGACATGTCCGTGATCTAAGGTAGTGGGGTGGTCGGTTAAGGATAGTAGGGGTTATACATACACAGGATACTTGATCAAGGTTTTGGATTTTTTATGCAACGGTTTCGGAATAAAATGTCACTTAGATACTGTGAGCGTAATCAAAGTTGTATGACATTATTACTTGTTGGACTCAAACATCTGGCATTTGTGTTTACGCACAGTGCCGCTTTCGAGGAAAATTTAACTTCGATACCTAAAACTCCAGCAGAGAACTGGTAATAGTGGTGACACCCCATATAACACATCAATACATGACATATAGTTCTTGGATAGGCGGTATGTTATATGGGGTGTCACTACTGTTCATGACCAGCCGTACGATGCCCCCGTTGAAGGCTACGTTGTCTTTAAGCTCTTGAGTATGCACCCTACAAAAGCGGAATTCCTCCATCATTCGGTACTGACGCAAAGCAGAACTCATGATCATCCCGGTATGTTGCGTAAGGTATAATCAAACTATCTAGGTGAAAGAATGACAGCAGTAGTCTACTCTTGGCGATGCACCCGGAACCATGGAATGGAAGGGGGTATCGTCGGAGTCCGAAGGGGGGAAGTGAGAATTGCTGGGGCCCAGTGTCGATATCGGAACTTTAGCAAGCTCCACCCGAGGAAGTAGTTTGTCACCAAAATTGGGTTGACGAGTACCTTTCTGACAGAAGCTTGTCGTAACGCCCGGGACATGCCGCCCACCGCCAGAAGACAAGACGTTGGGACTAAAAAAAGGTTTGGAAGCTCCGAGATTCGTCTGCCGACCGCCGCTCGACCGACTCATTTTGGAACCTTGGAACGCTTGTGAGGCATTTCTCATCCATTCGTCCTGAGGTTTGTGTCACCTCAGCGAACTTACTTGACTTTGCAATGATAAAGAGACGTGTCTGCTCTCACCTCTCACAGCTCTCAGGAACTGCTGTCGCCCGCTCTTCATCTCCCAATCTCAGCATCAGCATTAGCCACAGCATCAGCCGCAACTTCCGACGTCACTGTAGCTCCACCAGCCACAGCTCCAGCAACACCACCACCACCACCACCACCACCAACAGCTCCCGCAGCCCCCGGCTCACGCACCAGAACACCAGAACCATGTCCGGCGAAGAGATCTCCCAGTACATCAAGAAGAGCCACCAGCGCGTCTTCGACCACAACACGAAATGGGCGGCCGAGAAGCATTCCCAGGACCCGGAGTTCTTCGCCAAGCTGTCCGCGGGCCAGGAGCCTGAGTACCTCTGGATAGGGTGCAGTGACTCACGCATTCCCGCCGAGCAGATCACCGGTCTCGAGCCCGGTGAGGCTTTTGTCCACCGCAACATCGCCAACCTCGTCTGCAACGTCGACCTGAACGCTATGAGCGTCATCAACTACGCTGTGGACCACCTGCAGGTTAAGCATATTGTTGTTTGTGGCCACTACGGCTGCGGTGGTGTCAAGGCCGCTATGACCCCCAAGGATCTGGGCATCCTGAACCCGTGGCTGCGGAACATCCGGGATATCTACCGGCTGCACGAGTCCGAGCTCGATAGCATCAAGAATGACGAGGATCGGTACAACCGCCTGGTGGAGTTGAACGTCATCGAGCAGTGCAGGAATGTCATGAAGACGGCTGCCGTGCAGACCTCGTATGCCAACAAGGGCTTCCCCATCGTTCACGGCTGGGTGTTTGGCTTCAAGGATGGCAAGCTCAAGGACCTCAACTTTGACTTCGCTTCCACTCTGCAGGAAATCCAGAAGATCTACAACCTTACCTCCTAGTAGGTGGTTTGGCAGCTTCAATTTGAGGAGTTCGGATTCTGGGCGGTCGGCGTTTGGTAAATCGGAAGCAGTGACACACAAACAGGCAGACGTCCCACGGGGTGTCTCTGGAGGTCAAAGGAAGTGGGTAGTAAGGTGGTACAACAGAAAGTCTTGCCATAACTGGAAAACGGATAGGAGTGAGGGTCGAATTATGGTAATTTAAACCTGGTATGCACAGCGGCAGACCAATCTTGACAAAACAACGTGGGCCCAATAAACCAACAACGGAAGTACGCTCCGCCAAGTCGAGACCTTAATCCCGTGACCAGTGACATTCGGTACGCATCACCTTGGCCAAGCGCTACCCAGAGTTTGACTACTTGCAAACTTGGTTCAAAGCTCCCCCACTTCAATGTTGATTTCGATTTGAGCTCATGGAAGGAGACCTTACGTTCAATGCCCACGACGGGAACACCTGATCTATAGTTCTGAATCTGATTGGACTTCTCAACCACATCACAAGCAACGTACTTTTGTTCGGGCTGGATATAGCGTGCCTAGCTTGCCATGCAGACCCAAGGTCTAAACTTAGAGGCAGTTATGCCCTCCAAGCGGGAGCAAGGTACTCTGTTCACCCACTGAGCGTTGCACAGATGTCACTTCCCTTCCCCGAGCCCGGGCCATGCTTTTCGGCCTCTTTCAGCGCAGACCAGGGCCAACACGGACGAGTTTAGGTTGATACACTAGGCGCAAGCCTTAATTCCCATGCTATGGGAAAGGGAACGAGGTCATTCGATGTTGGGGTACCACATCACATCACATCAGATGGATTGATGATGTAACCAGAAGCATCTATTTGTAGTGGTACACCGGACGTTGAAATCTTCTGCGGCCGTCACTCCCAGGCACGTTGACGCACCATTTGGCTTCTTTGCTCGGTAGCCCAGCTATTCCGTCAGAATCACGTGTAGGCTGTCTATGGCATCTTATGAACTGAAACGGAGTACCACTGAAGCTGTGTGCATGTACGGTGTCGGGGCTGAAGCCTTTACCTCCTTTCATCTGAGCTTGATGAACCACGTGCCCGGGTACGCTTAGGTACCTAAGCGGAAGCTTCCCACACCTCTCGACCTCCCACTATAAGCACTGCGTGCCTCACCCTGTTATTGGTGGTCAAATAGTCCAGTGGCATATCACGAGCAAACATACGCTTTCGACCCAGTGTGGTGATATGCTGCCGTGGCTGCGGGTTCGATTCCCGACCGTTGATACATTCCTGTCTAGGCTGACGCCCGATGAGGGCATTTCTCAAGCCTAGACCCGGTGGCAGGTTCCACTGGAGGGATTAAGACAAACTTTTTGTTTTGTTTTGCGTTCTTTTTCTTGCGCATTACTTTTTTTGTACGTCTCATACGGAAGAAACATAGGAGGCTTCCTTCGTCCGGGGTCGATGTTTCCGGTGTTAATGTTACTAGACTGCCCCAGGGTGAGAAGCATCCCTCCTGGACAGTGAAACTCGCGAAGCTATTGCATTGCGGTTTGTAAGGTATTACAGCCTACTTGTTTATGCACAGGTTTCTCGAACAAATCGGCTGCGATATAGCAATGTGACGACCATGGATATATAGTTTTATTCGAATCGTAGTGACTTACATTATATAGCTCATCCTACGGTAAAATCACACATTGACTCCTAAAAGCATTGACTATCCAAGTGTTCATTGACTCATGGGTTTGCGAACAAGTTTGATGAACATATAGTATATATAGTCTTACAGAATCTAGAATGATCTATCCGCCCCTCACGTTTCCAAGCCCTTCAAGCGCTTGACATCACATGCGAATTGCATCCACGGGTCTAACTATCATCGACATCAGTTGCGACCTTTGCATAACCAGACTTATACGCCTGAAGCGGGCCCTGAGGTTCAGAACCTGGAAGCTCAGACACTGGCCGCAGAACCTCTGTGTTTCCCATCTCAGACACAGTATACAGATGTTGTTGTTGCTGGGGCTGGAAACCCCAGTCCCGACTACCTTCAGAGCTGACTGATGCTTGCGCGCTAGGGTCATATCCATACATCGAGGAGAGACTACATGAGAGTGGTCGCTGGTACAAAGACTGGGCAGAAGCGTTCGCGATGCCGTTTAGTTTCTCGTTGCCGTATTGTTGACCTGAATAAGGAAGGCCCGGACTGAACCCTGGGCTGCCAAATGAGTCTGGACAATTAGTGTTAGCTGTGAAAGAGCGCGGAGCCGAAAATGGAAAACAAGCTTACCTTGGTATGGACTTGGGATATACGCGCCCGGGGTTCCATACGGGTTTGGCTGTCCCGAAGCAACTAGGTCTGTCTTCTTTGCCTTCTCCTGTCTCTTGTAGCACAGAAATAGTACCACCGCCGCAATGAGGGCTGCTAGAGAACTTCCGATGGCGATTCCGACTATAGCACCTGTCGATAATGATGTAGATTCATGGTCACCCGATGCTGATGAAGAGCCGACACCGTTTGAGGTCGTGCCGGATGTCGTTGCGGTAGCTGTCGCCGTCAGAAATATACTGGCGTTGGAGGGATCGTCGTCAACTCTTGCCGCCAAGAGTTCATCATTCGAACAGCCGTCGTTGCAAGGATTCGAAGCGCAGCATCCCATGAACGGTGGGTCAGCGTTGGAGCAAGTATACCATGAGCTCGAGTTGTATGGTGAGCCGCAATTCTCCGACGGTATGGCGATGTAGTTATCCTTGCTGTAGCTGGAGTAGCGAAGAGACTCTTTGGGACAGTCACCAGTGCCGCCGGCGCAAGGGTCGATTGTGCAGCAACCGAGGAACTGTATTTCGGCGCCCTGACAGATGTAGAACGACCCGCCCTGTGGACAACTCAGGCCAAGCTCGGCTATGATGCTTGCGGCCGACATAGCATATGTTCTAGTGCGTGTTTGCTCATGGGTTGGTATCGAATGGAGCGCGGCTTCGATGCAGTCCCGCTATCTCGGAGGAAAACTACATGGAACTGGAAACAAGAAAGAAGTTCAACCATGGCATGCAGCATGGGCGGGGCATGGTCATCGAGATATGATCGAGTCGCAAACATTCAATGTGGTTCGCGGTTTAACCACTCATAGGAAGTATTTAATTATAAGTATGCATGTTGGCTGCAGGTAAGATGTGGTCTGCTGACTCTGCCCAATAAAAACAAAGTCAGATCTGCGGTAAGAATAGCCAACCATGCCGCCAGCGCCGCTAGCGGAATACGACATTTCAGCTGGATATCTCTCGGGTTGCATCAGCGGCGCTCTGTCAGTTCAGTCGTGAGAAGGTAGCAATGCCAACTCTTCGTACGTACTCTCACCCACACTTGTGGCGCCGATCTTCACACAAGCTCCTCATATTTTATATCCGTAACATTTTTCAGTGACTTGGCGTTAGGACATGCCCGACTTTGATAATATCTATTGCAGCACTTGGTAGTGAAACTCGGGATCTGGTGACCCACTGTTGAAGTATTAACAGATGTGGGTTTGCTGCTTGGGGAGGAGTGCCCTACTTATTAACAGGGACCCCGGGAACCGTATTAAAACACCACTGCACCAACAAAAGGGTGACCACCTCCAGTGGGGCTATGGCTCGGACTAGCCATGAACCTGAGTAATCTTTCAAGTAATGTGCAACAAACCGGCAATATACAAGCCTGGAGTGGGTGTGTGCCTGCCTGTTTGCATTCGTTGCTCTCAGTGCTGAATATATAGAACCCCACAGTTGATCGTACCTCTCGTGCCGACTATACAAACCTCGACTCGCCGGATTTCCTGTGTTTTTTTTTATAAAAAAAACCAATTGGCATTTCCTGGCATCTCATATTGAATCACATTCCTTGAGCAGCTACTTTAAGGACAGTTCATCTCTGGCCATATTGCGACTCTTTGTGTCTTTCACCGGCTTGCGTCTTGTACCCCTCTGGAGGTAACGGAAGATATATGAGGTTTGCAAAATATGTCCACTATGTAGTCACGCACTGAAAATATGCAAGAGGATAAGCGATGTTGCTGATGTCCGCGTCCACTGTGATAGTGACGGTCTGTCACCTGGGCAGCTGTGAGATTTAATCCAGCCACGACAGAAAATCAAGGAACCCGATTCGCTTGAAGGTTCTGCAAGATTGCTATAAATACCATACCGCACCTAAACATATTTTGAAGATGTTTAGATTATGGTTTTCTGCTGGTTTTCTCGTTATAAAACACCCTTGCGCTTAAATTCAGTTGGACATAGTTCCTAGATGCAATTATTTTAGGGCTCCGAGCCACATGTGCATTTCACGAACGTAGAGTATTTAGTAGGATGGGGCCCGAAGTAAGATACAGGCCTTAAGAAGGACATAATACTTGGAGGAAGGAAGGATACTAGGTACTTTGGAAGGACGTTATTATTGAATTAGATTTTGAACCGTACCATTTCAAAATGGTTTCAGAATTTCTGAAGATGCCTGGATAAATTCCACCTGGCAACTGCTTCGAAAAGCCCAGGGCCAGGCGGTATGCATGTGGTGTTCGGCAAAGCAGATCACATGCACGCGGAGCCGATGATTCTGCTGTGTACCGGCTGCGTTGCCTACTTAGATACCTACTTAAAGGTAACTTAAGTAGGTACTCAAAGACATATCAATGATGAATGTCATTCTTTGGGATATCTCTGATCGGCTTGCCCAACTCAGTCCTCTCAATGTCCACCGATACCCTCCTATAACAAGGTTTTCAAATTTCAATGCCGTTCGACATATTTAGATGCAGTTCGGGCAACTTATGGAGACAACAAAGGTTGCCGTTCGTCGATGACTTCCACCTCGTTGCTGCCCGCCCTGAACCTGTTGGTATACTGTCAGCGCCTTGTGGTTCACAAGTACTTCACGATAGGTCCCCGGGTTGTGGAGACTTACCTGGTGTATCCAACAAAAGAGACAAGCCAGAATGACCCTATATAACACAAGGTCCATTCCAGATATCCAGAGATCCTGTAGCGCCCGGAATACATGAAGAAGACAAATGCGATGCCGAGGGCTGTCTGACTCAGAACAAGAATTGCATTGAAGAGGCACCTAGAGTCAAACTCGGTGTTAGCTGTACATATATTGGAAGTAGCTGGCAGGAAACCGCCCAAGCCTCACCATTTCCTCAGTCCAGCAAACCGTGCCGGGCCCCAGATTTGATCCCACCACACTGCCGTGGTCAAAATTCCTGCCAGCCCAAGGCCGGCAAAGACGGACATCAAGATATACCGATGCTCGTCATTGTTCTCAAAGGTGTCAAAGATGCTCAGCAGCACCAAGCTTGTGGCTGCGAGGAAGCCCATAAAAAACGCCACAAAGCTAGTGCTCTGGCGCCACTGAGCATCATTCGTCAGCCCATAGAAGTTGGGGGAGTACCGCACATGCTGCACGGCAAAGACTGTGCCCGCAAAAGTAACTCCGGTGATGGCGCAGCCAGCGATGAACACGGGCTGAAATGTAAACGCCGCAATGTCGCTGATGAAGGGGATTTCTGGGTTGACTTGACCTGGATACCTGGGCCGACCAATGGCCAGCCACCTGATGAGGAGGATACTCAGTGTCGTGAACCAGGAAATGCCTGCCACCAATGGGAAGACCCAGAGCTGGTGTGAGTATCGGAAGTCTCTAAAGACTTTGAGCCACGGGCCGGCCATGTTTGTTGATCGCCGCGGCACGCGTCAATATGTCAGGATAACAGGAAACTACACAGAATTACAACCATTGAGAATTCGACATGACAGACATGCAGCAACACAGGTGCGGAGCACTGGGAGTCTTGCTGTCAGTACTTTGCAGGTGCTCTGTAGGAAATCCAGACAAGTTCCCCCGCGTCACTTTTTGATGGCTGTCATGACTGGTGATAGCTCCAGAGTTTCAGGATGCACGTATACCGGACATCTAGAGTACGTCACTGTGGGGCCTGTAGGACCTTGCAGAGTTGCATTGACAGGTTCGGATGAAAGCATCTCGACTTCCGATCTCCATGCTTTCCTATCGCCTGTCCTGTCACCTGTCAGCTTCTCACCGTGAGTCCCTCACAACTCCATGGCTGCCCTGGCTACATACCACGAGTACCATACCACTGTGTGGAATCAATGTCATCGTGGTGTTGGGGCTGAGTGCAGGGGGAATATAGTGGCTCAGGGGTCGACGTATTTACATATTGCCTACCCCTTCAACTTTTGTAGGTACCTAGGTACTCTTCTGAGTTTCCTGCGGTCTGCCGAGGAGTCATCATGATTTACTTGATACAAGAGTCCATCACCAATAAACTACTTTGAAACAGTTGGCGATCTCCTGTCCACCGGACTCCCCGTCAATATTGCCAGGATCCATGGATTGACAAGCCCAGTTTTCCTCTCTCACCGAGAGAAGTACCCTAACCCTCAGAATGGAGGAGTACATCCACCTCAGTGGGCTGGGTTAATCTGTTGTCGTAAATAAACTTGATCCACCGTCCATATAGGTACATACATGCTTGGGTACCCTCTACGATCTAATTTCTACTCCGGGCCGACCCGATTGGCTAGCAAGACCAAGCATTGGAATTTCCCAGCGTTCCGGGAGATCTACCCATCAAGTATTGAATATGCCGTTCTACCGTATGTGATGAGGCCCCATCTCTGCTTACCCCTCAAAACTATCTCCTGAGATTGCCTGGCGGTGAGAGTTGTTCCGGCTTCAGGATCCAGACCACAAGTAGCGGGGCCAACTGCATAAACTACCAGCCATTACACGTGTCAAT
Source organism: Cytospora piceicola (assembly GCA_023375675.1). Taxonomy (NCBI): domain Eukaryota; kingdom Fungi; phylum Ascomycota; class Sordariomycetes; order Diaporthales; family Cytosporaceae; genus Cytospora; species Cytospora piceicola. The sequence continues at coordinate 131,144 of JALQBC010000033.1, read as the reverse complement.
GATGTGGCCCCGGCCTCCACTTGGTTGATGCTGACCCAATGAAGCAGACGAAGCTGGGGACCTCTATGGTAGGCGCCTCTTCCGCCTCGGTGATAAACAATCACTACAGTATGTCGCGGGGGCTACCGTGGGGTCAGTGGCAGCCCCCGTGGCTCCATACGCTCCTCGGGGAACCAGTGTCTATTTGAACAAGACTCCCATGGGAGCCCTTACCATGCTATCTGTTGACTCATCCATCCACCTATCCAACATTACAACTATCGTTACCTCGGCTTTACGGTCTTTATCGAAGATTGCTGCGCACTTCTGAATGACTACAAGTCTGCTCTGGTAGCAGACGATAACCTCGAGAATGTCTTCTCCCAACTCCAAATCTCTTGCCAAGCACAACTCGCGCGAGTCAAACAAGTCAAGCAGGGACGAAGCTCGAGCACAATCAAGTCAACGGGAGTGCGAGCATGTCTACCAAGGCATCAAGAGATGGAAGGCCCACGATAATGCTGTTCTGCTCCCGGTAGTCAGGAAGGGCACGGTCTCGCTCCTGAACGAAAGGGCCAAGCCGCGGTGGTGGAAGGTGAAGGTGAAGAAGAGTACGTCACTCTCGCGGTGCTGCGACCGATCCCATCCCAACTATGCTCGACTCCTCTGTGTCACGGCGTGCTGATTAGTGTCTACCGATTAGCAAAAGCCACCATGTGCATCACCACACCCCAGTCTCTTCAACACGAGATCGACAGCTCGGCAAGCCATGGACAGGTCCATGAGCTCTTCCTCCTCGTCAGCCGCCACGTCGAGATCCAGCAACTTCAATTTAATGTACCAGCAACCATCGACAATTTGTACATCATCCGATGTGCAAACGAGTCCAGGCGCCCCGGAAGTGTCGAAGCCAACAGGAAACTCGTCCTCAACGGCGGTTCCACCTTCTGCGGTGTCAGACTCGACGAGTGGCAGTCCAAACGCGTGGGCGAACACAACATCATCCTCGGCCCGGACGTTGCCATCCAGCTCAGCATGGGTATCCCCTGGACCGCCCGTGATGCACTGGCCGCCATCTCGAAGCAGCAGCGGGAGGAGGTGTGCAAACACTTCAAGGAGATGTGCGAGGCCAAGTGTGAAGGTAACCCCCAGTGGGATAAGTGGAGGGACCCAGTCAACAAGCTGCTCGACGTGGCGGCCGGTACCAGCTCACTCGCGCAGGTCGTCGAGTGCTACGCCGGCGGCATCGTCGTCCAGGCGGCAACAAAGCTGACGGCCTCGGGCATCGAGGGCGCCTTCAGGGTCAGCGCCGGGCTCCTGTGCTTGTCCGGGCCCGGGCAAATGGCGCTGGTCGGTGTGGGAGCCGCTGCGGCCATCTATTACATCCCGTGGGATACCGTCTGGGGCTGGTTCCGGTCTGCATTTGGCGCGTTCCTCACGTGGCTGTTGCGCGCGTGGGAGAATCTGAAGAGCTGGGTACAGACTACCGTCACCCAGAAGGGGCCGGGTCTCGCGAAGCAGGCCATTGAGATGAGTATTCATCCACTCCTGACTGCTTGAGCCCTCAGGGCTGGGATCTCTGGGCAGCTCTCCATCCCCGAGGGCATCACCATTGATCCACATGTCGTTCCCTCAACCTCCTCGGAAGATCCACTCTTTTCTTATTTTTAGGTTGCGACGGAATGCATCATGTACCTGTTACACCAGTCAGGTTCCTCGGAGACGAGCTATTATGTGAGGGTAGGTTGGTAAGGAGCCAAGAGCCCTGCCGTGACGAGACTGTTCGAGAAGCCTTAAAACGGAAAGGCTCATAGAGGCCATAGTGATGGTCATTATGACAGTCAGATGACCTACATTGTATCATGTCCTTACAATTCGATACTGTTTGAGCAAAGTCACAAAGAGACTCAACATGGGCTCCTTAGCTGCGCGGAGCCCATTCCTGTCCGGTCTCAGGCTTCCATCGCACCCTGTACTTTAAAGACACCTCATAAGCAGTACTGTCATCCCGCACTCTACGTCATCGGCAGGAAGGGGAAAGAAGAATGGAAGGATCTATAAGAACGGTAAGGGCAGAAAACAAAAGGCTGGACTGTCAAGAATCGCCTTTCTTCGTACCTCCTCCCATGCGAGCTGCCAGGCGCACGATCTTGCACGGGCATCTTTGAATTTCCTCTTACCAGGAGGCCGAGGACTCCCTAAGGTCAAAGGTGGATCCGCGGTCTCGGTCTTATACAGGTAGCAATTAGGTGAGGGCTCCTTTGCACAGGAGACGAGAAATCGGTAGGTGGTAGTTGGACGACCTTTTCGCCACAGAAGCCCCTGACAGTGACAAGGCCTAGGGGCTCTACCCAGCCCACTGGTGCATATGTACGAGAGAATGGTTGGTCCTGGCACTTCGACGACTTTCTTCGTACAGCCAAGTAACCAGAGTGTGGTAATTCCTACTCCCTGCCACTTCAAATATTGTCATTTGCTTCCACCCTCAATTCCACCGACACAATTGTACACCCATACAACCTTATACTGTACATATCTGCACACATATGATGGCTTATAATCTCAGTTTTGGTACTGAGGAGAGCGAAGATGATGCTCGTAATCGGGTGGTATTCGTATTGAATATGCTTACTTCCAGATGTCTCATCAACTGACTTACTACCCCGTGGGACCCTAGGGTATACATTCTCATGTCGGGCGGAAGGATCAACATTGAACCCCGTGCCATACAGGAAGTAAGCGAGAGGGATCAGAATCAGCGCACCGTTTGTGCCATCTGTCTTTTCGGTAACGAGGAAGGAGTTTGCCGGAGGGACTGATATCCATTCAGGTGTTTTCATCGACTTAGAATGCCTACAAACATCCATCCCTCCGTGAAGACTGATAGTAATCTGTTTGCCACAAGCCTGATTCGCACTATATATCCAGCTCTGGGGCATGATCATTTAGCTGTCAATGCTAACAGGGACATATCTGGTAAATAATACCCCGGAGCAGTGAGGATTGCTACTGGGGACTGTACTGTACACATGCTATGTGGGCTTCTCTGAAAATCATCAGTGCGGTACTTTATCATCAAACTGGTGAGTAGCTAATATCGATAAACACGTGGGGTAGAATGAAAAATATCTAGGCCGGTCTTCGAGCCCAGTCCATCTTTGTGGAAGGATTCAGCCAGGCGATTGACTACTGTATACGTATGTAAGGCACGTTTGCAACCCTGGAATGTTGTCTCCATATCGTGTACATAATCCATGCACGTTGCATCATTCTCGGAGATCTTGACGATACCAAAGGGACTTTTCACTGCAAGCGTGTGATAATTGATACTTTGCAGTCGACCATTCCCTCCGGTTCCAAGGGTGGCCACGTCCCAGGTTGGCAACAGCTATTAGGCTTTACATCGTTGGTGATTCCAAAGTACCCTAGGGTAGAACCAACTCGTAATCCCCCTCTCTCATGAGCAAGTGCTATTCCCTCAAAAGGATTTCGGACAGCCTAAAGGTAGATTGCAAGTTTGCCCCTAGTGCGCCCAAGTCCTACACGCTGCATATGTTTTCAGCCTGAATCAACTCCTTCATATGAGGATTTTGGGCTAAGGATATCAAAGTTCGTACATCGGGTCATAAGCACTTACTGAGTCAGGATCGGTGAATCCCATGAAATATTATGGGGTGTACCACGTGCATGTGGCATTATGTAGTCACACCTAAAGCCTTGTATGTCTGCCTGGATCTGATCTTCGTCGGTCGTTAAACCCTTTTAGGGCTAGTCTATAGCGTTCGCGGGTTTATTCATAGGCGGCCGAAGTCTGAAGACGATCTGCGTTTGGAGGCGACCCACCTGTTCCTTCGCTGTTACATTACAACCGTTGGGCTCGATGAAGACCTCAGACCACATGTGATTGGCTCTTCATGCCAACAAAAGGTCCTCAGTATCAAATTTGTGGTGGTGAACATTGAAGAAGATGGTGTTCAATTACACTCGTCCGGTATCAACTCTGAACCTAGCAACGAAAGTTTGCGGCGATGCATGGATCGGTAAGATGCTAAAAATTACAGGTGAAGAAGCACTAAGAGAAACGATCTACACTGCAACGAATCCTGAAAGAACGCACAGTCTGCATTGTGATCCCCTTCTGAGGTGGTTCGCGTGAAACCCGTGTCCGGAATTTTGGAGGATCTCAATGTTCAAGCTGCAGGTGCTTTGCAGGCCATCCAAGCTGGTTCAACTACAAGGGCTCTTCCGTACCTAAACCCATACTTATTTCTATTGCGATGACTGTTCCAAGCAACCCTAACCTATTCAAGTCTGTACTAAGCAGGAATTGAGGCTTCTGTGGCAACCACAACATCCTCAGCCGTTTGAAGGTCAAGGTGCCTGTCCGACGTGGTGGTCCAGTCTAGATCCTAGGATCCATGCACCATGTCATGCACCATGATCCATGGCAGATGATCGCCGCCCCACCAACACTACAGGTACTTAGCCTGCAGCATGAGGTATACCAATCATCGTTATCTTGACTGAAAGATCATCACTGATCATTGTGAGAGAGGCACACTGGGGTCGTAGGATTCAACATTGTGGCGGCGACGTTGGGAGCCGGGGCTGATCATGGTCATGTCTTCATCAGGCTTACACAGGTGCCCCCACCCACCCTTTGTAGGTGTCAAGAAATTGCAGACAACCCTTCGGGATATATGGATGCCTACAAGATTGGGCAGAAAGCACACTGATATCTGTTCCAACCGGCACATCTCTTTTCGAGTTTCGTCAGTGAACTGTGTCTCTTTTGGTTCCATAAGTCCTGCCCACCGACTGTATCATGGCCTCGCAAGAAGCCGCTATGGCTTCTTTGCCAAGCTCTCTGCGCCCCACAGGTTTCGCAGAGATGATATTAACATTTACGATTCTTCTCGATATTGTGTGTCTTCTAGCGGTGGGACTTCGCACATGGCAGCGCCTGAGGGAACGCAGTTTCTGGGTATGTTACTTTATGTCTTTGCTACGGGCTCCCAGATACTCGAGTTATAACCCCTAAGATGTCTTTACAAGACCTCAGTAAACAATGAAGTCCGTCAATGGACTTTTATAATGCCATAGGAAAATTGTATACTGACCATTGCATCGGATAGGTTGATGATGGAATCACATGGCTGGGACTGGTAAGTTTTCAAAGTCAACGTCCTCAAAGCGGAGATTTAACTAGAAATATCACAGATATTCAACCTCTTTCAATATGGCGTGGTTGCATGGGGAACAACTGTTGGCATTGGAACACCCGACTCAATCATTGATCAGAACTTTAAGATATTAATGCAGGCCGCAAAGGTCATCTACTGGTTAAACGTTACCTATCTACTCGCTATTGGGTTCATCAAAGCCAGCATCTGCTCAACCTTACTACGCATCAACAAGGGAAGTTCCCAGCGCGGAGTCAACTGGGCTCTATGGTTGATTATGGTGGCTATAATATTGTCTACTTTGGGCGAGCTCATCACGTTTCTCGTGCGCTGCGATCCCTCTGGGGGTTGCAAGGATTCCAACCAGACAATCGCGATCTTGCAATGGATCGGTGTTGCAGTGTTCATAGCATTGGATATCGCCCTGGCCATCGTCCCGATCTTCATAATCCGCGGCCTGAAGATGAAGAAGAGCCTCAAACTTTCCACTGGCCTTATACTTGGACTGGGAGGGATCGCCTGCCTGGGTGCTATTCTCCGTATCCCATCCCAAATCGAAGCCGTCGGCAAGGACGGCAAAGATGAGCTATACAAGATTGGCTCCTTCGTCCTCTGGAGCGAGATCGAGACAGGCCTGGGGATCATCGCCAGCTGTCTACCTATGATGCGCAAGCTCCTTCGAAGCTTCGACGTGGAGCAGCCATCTGTGCTACCGGGCAAGAAGGTCTACTATGGCCCACTCAACTCGAATACCCCGGGACGAATACCTGTCAACAAAGCTGATCGTTTACCGTACGACTCATATCTAATGCCCGAATATACGCAACAGACCAAGGGCGACTTGACGCAAACATCATGCAGCTCGGATGGGACGACACTTGTGTTGCAACGGACTTACAGCTCAAGGGTAGCGGGAGGCACGAACTCTGGAGGCCGGGCTCAGAATGATTGGGTTGGCCCAAATGATACTGGCAGTACTCATGGGCTGGTGCAGCCGCCAAGGGACGTTGATCAGATGTATCTCTATGGACAGGCTTCCTAGGTGAAAGTGACGGATAAATGATGGGACTGGTGGTTACCGAATGAAATTCAACTCAAAAAATTCCTTACTGTTCTCCGATGTTTCGGCACAGATGAGGTTCGTTGTTCAAGATATCGATTACCAACGTGAGTAGGCTGCAAACCCGTATTCCAATCAGATGTCCAACAGATCAATTGTTTGATTTCAAATATTCTCACTGTAAAATTGTTCAGTGTTGGTGAGCTCATCAACCTTGGAAATATCTGTGCCATCCTGCTCTGCCAAATGCGACTTAGTTTCCACCTGGGCAGAGGCCAAGTCTGTCAGTGTCATGACTGGTCAACCCCGAATTGAATCAGGATGCTACTAATTTACCAGCTAGGTACTTAAGTAGCTATCCATATTCGATATCCGGGAAATAAATTTAAGGGGAGGCGCAGGCATGGTTCCGGCCAGCCGAAAGATACCATATGATTCCACGCACCACGACATGAGCCTAACCACTATAACTTTAACTGAGGATCCAAACTATATTACACCGAAGGCAACATGTATAACATAGATTGATCTAGGATAAGGCAGATTTTCCATGCTGTGTGTGGGCGATTCGAGCGCCCTACCGCCATGACTGCCCCAGGGTGACTATCGCTGCTCACGTCCCATACCCGTGCCGTTGATTTGATCGTGTAGGCTGTCTGAACAGCGGTGGGAACTGTAGATATGAGAGACATTATGAGGCCCGCCCCACCTCTCGAAACCACCGCCCAGAAGGTCCACTATTGATACGATTCACGGTCGTCGTGGTATAAGGCTCTGAGCCCCCTCGCCTGACGAGTCTCCATGTATCGCTGTGGGGGGGGGGGGGCAGGTGGAGACCAAGTAGACGTGGGGTCATGGTAGGGAAATGAAGGGATGCATTCATTCGCGAACTGAGTGGCGTAGAATATGACGCGCCGGAACGATGACGCCGACGGTACTGTCAAGTATTGGGTCAGGTTGTTGCATATTTTCACTGGTTCTCTTCTTCAATCCGACCGGTATATCGAACGGGCCTTCAGACTGGAGAATATAACTTCGTAGCTGTTCAAGGATGTCCTCCGTCAACTCGGAGATCGACTCCTCGAAGTCTTCCTCGGTATCATGAAGTGTACCCAAAATACTGGGAGAAGTCGTAAGCATACGAGAAGAGCATGTGCGACGAGTTCTACCTCTTCAAGACTGCTCCACATCCAGCGTGTATTCGGGCAAAGGATGGAAGCCTGAATGTATAGAGCTTCTTTGCAAGTTGAAACGTCAAGTGAGAGCTCAAGTTATCAAGCCGACATATTTCCAGGCCCCCAATCGTGACCACCCTGAGATTGGATGCATCCAACATCGACGGAGTCAAATCTTGAGATGGCGTCAGGTAAGTCTCTTCGTAAGAACGTGTGGCCGAAGGCCGGCTGAGAAGATTGTCAAATACACCGAAGACGTTGAGCACCTCTGTAAATGGGCGAGAGCTCTGTGATATCGGCTGCGTATCACAGCGAAATGCTCCACTACCCTGGTTGTTTCCATATCGGAGAATGTTGTAAAGCAGAGTGATCCAGCCCTGTAGATAGAAAATGTAAGAAAAAAAATGTCTCGTTATATCATGGCACCTGGGTTGTTACCGCCGTTGATGCAGGAAAATGCCAACACGGACTTCTCAAACAAAATTCTGGGCGCGGAGAATGTCGGCCACCTCTACCATGATCCACATAAGCCTCAAGGCTGTGTTTGCTCAGTAGGTTCTCTTTGTAAGAGGTGTTCAACAACATAGATCATGTCATACTTATACTGGGTGCCATTAGGCTCGATATGTAGCGAAGATATACGCCAGCGTCGGTCATGTCCTGAACGGAGGGATCACGACTCTCGCTTGTCCCAATCAGAGCCCGGTAGAGGGCAGTGCGAAGATCCTAAGTTCCAAGGTTGTCCAATTTAGTTAGTATACTTACCCTAGGGTAGTGTTCCAATGTTAAATGCCAAGGCTCTGGTTGTTACAAGGCTTACACCGGGGCTGAAGAAATCCGAAATACACTGAGAGTAAGATGGTCCCTATGTCACTGGAGGATGTCTATTCATTCGATACACCAGTGAGTGTATGTGGTTTGAATAATCACGTGTGTACCTGTCCAACCCCCCGCCTACCTACTTGAGTACTTACTCAAGTTGGTAGGTACCTGGGCGCTGCTACCGTTCCACACAACCCTGATGACCACTCATCGCGCTTCAAATTCGACAAGCCCCCCACCCTTCAATGATTCAATCGTTCAATCAGCACTCGGTGTCAAGACATCTATCTATATTACTTTTTTGCCGTGCCAAAGTTATTAAGACACCAGAGCTGGCCAACCTTCGAGATGGCATCCTTGTATCCCGAACCACTTTTTGATCCTCTCACAACGACTGCCCAACAGCTCGTGAAGCTGTTAGATGAGGGGTCAATCACCAGTGTGCAGATTCTTGAATCGTACTTGTCCCAAATCGAACAGCACAACACGCAGGGGGCCAAATGCAGGGCCATAATCTCTATGCCCCCGAGGTTCCAGCTGGTGGCGTCGGCTGCGAAGCTTGACCGAGAACGACAAAAAGGGAAACTGCGAGGTCCTCTTCATGGTATCCCGATTCTCTTGAAGGTTAGAGATTGAGACGAAACTCCAGTAGCACATTGTGATGGGCATGAAGTTGACGTATATCATCTTTCAGGATGTGTTCGCTACTGATGCGTCTCTTGGCATGGCTACAACTGCAGGTTCCTATGCGCTTTGGGATGCCTGCCCTTCTGCCAATTGTCAAATCGTCAACAACGTAAGTCGCAGATACAACTTTCTAGAGGGTTTCTGACAAGATAGTTGATCGATTCTGGCCTCCTCGTGATTGGGAAGACGAATATGACAGTGAGTGCCCCTTGGTAATCAAGGATTTGCAAAATTCTGTATTGCTGTACTAAGGTAAACCAGGAATTGCTAGGCAATAAGTCAGTGAAGTGGTCCACCCGAAAGTTGCCCCGTTTTCGGCTTCATGGTACAGAGGAGCTCACAGGTCACAGGGGCCGAGCTGGCTGGTCTGCTGTCGGCGGCATGTGCCAACCGGCGTACATCCCTGACGGCTACAAGCTTGGAGACAAACGCAAGGGCGAAACTGTGAGGCCCCAAATATTCATTCACGCGTAATCTGCTAATCGTTTGCAGACTCCGCAAGGCTCTTCGACCGGCTCTGCAGTTGGGGTTGCTTGTGGATTTGCACCTCTAGCACTTGGCCATGAAACAACGGGCTCGTTGGTATCGCCCTCGGCAGTCGCCGGTCTATATGCCATGAAGCTCACACCTGGATCGAACTCGTTGGAAGGAGTTTTAACCCTGACTCCCTACTTTGATACTGTCGGCGCTATGGGGAAGTCCGCGATGGATGTCGCCCTCGCATGTGACGCATTACTGACCGAGAAGACTGTGCCAAGTTTGGCATCATTTGCCGAATCAGCTGATTTCAGAGAGATGACTATCGGCTTCGTCGATATTGAAAGGTGGCGTCTGCCGTTGGAAGCGCAGAATCCTGACCCGGAATACTATGAACAGACTGTATGTCGGTGGTGCGATAATGATACACACCCCTACCCCCACTGCTAACATGTGATAGGCGAGGGAGTACGAGTTGGCAAAGGACTTGCTCCGACGAAAGGGCGCAAAGGTTGTTGAAGTGGACATCCCATCCCCTGAGCAGTACCTGGCTGGAGATACGAATGTCGGTGAACTGATGTACACTATCATTAGTAAGTCAGCAAAACATTCGAGTCGGGGGTCTGGGTTTCAGATCTTGCTCTGCTAATTTAAATTTGTGTAATAGACCAAGAGGCGGAGTCGGGAATTGGGCGCTTCTTGCAATACTTCGAGTATTGCAAGGTCAAGACATTGGACGATATAATTCTGTTCAACGAGAATCACGCAGACATTGAGTTCGATAAAGGTCTAAGTTTTTCAATTCAGTCCACCTTCTATTCAGCTAACCTGTCTATTAAGCATCTTTCTCAGCACTACTGACTGTTTGTCGTGTATTTTCAGACTATTCCCCGGACCAGAGCCGACTTCTTGACCTAGTCAAGAAGTCAAGGCCAGGTGAAGACCAGACAGAACGACTCGAGCATTGCAAGCGCTGGGCGGCAACCGACGGTATCGACAAGGCAGTGTCTATGTACAATGTAGATGTTGTGGTCTGCTGCTCTGATAGCTTCTTCGCAGGTGTTTCAGTTGGAGCACGTAAGCGACCCCTTCCAGCCCTAATATATGGATGCGTAGTGACTGAAAACCTGATCTGCTAGTATATCCCATGGCGACTATGCCGTTGAGCTACGTCCCTAGTAGCGGTAGGCCCTACGGATTACAAGCAATCGCTCCGGCAAAGGAAGAGGGGAAACTGGTGAAGTTCATGGCAGCTTGGGAAAGCAGCCGTCCACAAAGGCGTGTGCCGGATATGGAGGCATGCAAGAAAGCTAGGGCATACCAACAACCCTTGAGAAGTGAAGGGTCTGCTGTTGAATTTGATGGCCAATGAACCACATGCAGGGTTGAGATAACAGAGTAAGGGTGAGCAGCTTAGTACGCGTCGAACATCCCCCCGAAGACTGCCGGACGATGAGAGACTACGCTGTCAATGGGGAGGACACAATTGATCGAGGAGAGCTTGGTCTACAAACTCCTTCCAAACACCCTGGGCATGTACCCCCTCAGGCTATCAGCTGCTGTTTCAAGTGGCGATTTGATGTTATGTCACGTATTTGGCATGTGATACCATTGTGTAGCATGTTTAGCGAATGACTGAAGGCAAAACCACAGTTCGTATTCTCCAGTCCGATTTCGTGGATGGCTTTGGACTGAATAATTAGTGATACATGGGCTAAATCATGATGACCGAGGAATAAGTCTGTACCAGCTATTCAATTGAGCCAACCGAGTTGACGGGAGGGCGCAAAGGCCTTTGAATAATTCTCGCTTCCAACATCACAAGTCTCGGAGCCACTACTGAAGTATCTGTACATAATACTGGTCATATATGATACAGTAGGATCAATCAACAAACAGATCCGCACTCATACTACATGTCATGTCGTTGATTTTAGCTTCCCCTGGACCCCTGTTACAGACCCATATAATAGTGGCTTTCCATTGGCTGAGTGAGTCAACACACTAAAACCTCCCGGACGTCTTCCCGGCCGGCAAATCATCAAGCCTTCGCCTCGCAAAATTTCGAGAAAGTTTGTGCTTCTCGACCTCGGCAGCCTTTCCTTTCTCGACGACAAGAACAACCCACTACGACCACCGCCTCTCTCACCATCACGCCTTGTCGCCATACATACACTCAATACCCTTTCGCCCCCTCCCACCAACAGCCAAAATGCATTTGATGTGCAGCGTCGGTTCTGATGGCAAGCGTGCCTACACCCTGAAGAAGGTCTGCGAGGGCAAGGTCACCAAGTCCGCCCACCCCGCACGCTTCTCTCCTGATGACAAGTGGAGCAAGCACCGCAACTTGTTGAGGAAGAGATACGGCCGCCTGCCCAGTGCTACCAGTACGTTATGAAATTTTACCTACGCCTACAGCGGGAGCTCGAAGCCAGGGGCATGCGGATGTGCTAACGGGTCGGCGTTGTAGTGAGCACCGAGACGAGGCCTTAAAGAGATGGATCCCAATCACATTTTCATGGGATGAAAGAGACGGGCAGCAGGACCCGAATACAACTGTCTGTTAGTCTGGCTGGAGAGATTCATCTCAAGAGAAAGGGCGGGAGGAAGCAGATGCCCATGGGGACTCAGTTAGTGGAATGTGCGTGGAAATTGACCCTTTAATATCAATCGGCAACCACGGACTACAGAAAAGAGCACGTCCGAGACACGGGGAGCCGTCCGGCGCATCGCATAGGGCTGTTCTCAACAAACACATGGATCTGGATCATGCATGAGTTCGCTTGCCTTGCACAAAGGCGGAGTTCATGGGGTATTGGAAACGGCGTTGGTGGTCAGCAAAATCTGCTTCATATTTTGGCAGGAGATAGAGAAACGGAGGGCGAGGGAAAGTGACAATGGAAGAGAGACAAGAGACTTTGAACCAGGAAAGTCATACATCATCATATTGGTATTGTGTCTATATCGGAAGTGGAAATGCCTCTGCCCTGAAGAAACAGAAGCATCAGGGCCTTTCAATGACTCCCGTTCACACCCAGCCCTGACCTCCCGTCTGACCTCCCATTCGACCTCCCTGTTTGTGTCCCCTGCCGTCAACCCTCCTCGCTTAACGTCTCTTCTTGCCGTTCACATTCCTTCCCGCGCCCACCCTGATCCTCCCATGACCGCCGGTCCTCTCGCCGGTGACGATATTTGGAAGATAGTCGTCATCCATCAGGTCCCTCTGTCGCTGTCTACGCTCTTGCTCGGCCTTCTTCTGATACTCCTTCTGATCCTCAGCCAATATCAGATCCTTGCCCCAATGGTTCTTTCCTCCACCGTTGACGTTGTTCATCTTGCCGCTGGCAGTGCCATGAATTGGCTTGGGCACGCTGTAGACGTTGCCACGCTTGTTATACTGGAAGTTCTTCTTCAGGTGCAGGCGCATATTTCCGTTGCTGTCAGTCGAGCTGGATATCCGTGTGAGGGTGGCCTGTCCGCACTTGGGGCAGAACTGTCGGTCCATCTGTCGCGACACGTTGAAGCAACCGTAGCAGCGCAGGACCCATGTCTTGAGCTTTTTGATACGCGAAAGGTTGGACGGGGAGACAAGGCTGTATGATGCGTCAGTATCATTTTGATTCGGCTATGGACTGAGTAAGGGGGTAAGGGTCCATACTTCAGATTTATCCGCAGAGCCACGTTTTGCATGGCGAAATCAGACGTAAGCAAGGCAGCCTGGAGGGTTTCTTGAATGGCTTCGGATGATCCCGATGCCTGTGTGTCCTTGGCTTGGTGCTTCTTCAGATTGGATGGGGTGATCCATCCATCGCTGTCGTCATCCTCGTCATCTGCCGGCACTTCTTGAGCAGCATCTTCGGCACCAGTCTGCTGTGTGTCCTGGTCTGGTATCTCCTCCTGGGTGACTTCGTCTACGACCTCTTCATAGTGGTTGTGTTCCTGGGGCGCATCCCCTGAGCCGGGTTCTTGCGCTTTGTCCTCCACAGGCTCTTGGACGCCCTCCTCGCCGATTGTCAGGTTCTGCAGCTGCTCCACACCATCGCCCTGCGTTTCCTTCTCTTCTGCAGCTTCCTCCTTGACGGGAGGCTTGCCGTTGAGCTCTCGCTGTGCGGGCTCGTTCCTGAGCCTCCAATCTCCTCCATTACGCTCAACCTCCAGCTCGTAGGACAATGCCAAAAGGTGTATATCCGGCTTGCTCAACACCTCGAGGTCTCCGGTTCGCCTCGAAAAGTCAGTGATGAACTTTATGGAAGCCGGCCGTGGGCTTCGCAATTTCAGGAATGGTAGCAGGGTTGTGTTGACTCGTGAACGGGTTGCTTCGTCCTATGATCGGTAGTCAGCTTTGTGAACCGGAAGCAGGTGGGTCTGGGTCCTTACCTTGATCTCGGTCAGGACGGAGGGAATGGTATATATTTCTTCGGCTTGGGCGATAAGCGTGGAGAGAGCAGGCTCGTTCTTGATCAAAGGGCCAGTATCGACGATCAGGCTGTGGATACGCTTCTGGCCTTGGGCCGCAGTGCTGGAGTCTGTCGCCATCGTCGGTAGGAAATGGATGAATGAGTGGCTGTCGAAGATGTGGTGGTGTCTCGGTGTGTCTTTTTGCAGATGGTCCTTTCGCAGGCAAGAGTTTGATCCTCGAAATCTATGGTATACTTGATTGAGGTTCTGTGACAGAGTGGTAGCGAAGTCAATGAGGAGATACGTGTATAGCGATGATGATATCGGCAGACATGCGAACCGAGGAAATCATTTTGGTCCTGCAATCGACCCCACGCGACCCTGCCTCAACCCTCTTATCGAAAAAAAATATCCCTTATCGACAACTTGTTATCTTATCGATAAACTCAAAATGCAAGGGTCTCCAGGCTAAGCCAATCCTGGTAAGTCTGTGTGATCGCCAACTTTATGTTGCTGATGTAATCCTGCGGACTGGGAGCTTCCCCACAATAATTCCACGTCTCCAATTACCTAAGGTACTTGAGTAGGTACTCGAATATGTACCAAACTTTACCTCGACAGCCTTCAAGGTTCTCTTTCCTCCTATATTTTAAAACGCCTCAATACTGCTTTCTTCTAGGAATGCAACCAGCTAAGTATCAATACTCTCTTGTTTCGTATTATCATCACCATATGAAGATATACTATATATACTGCTTATACCTGGTATACATAGCCCAATGTATCTATCCTACCCAACGCCACTATTGATACTTCTGCTCTTTACCTTCCGACCGTTCTCGCCACGTATTCCCGATGTCTTCCCTCCTTTACTATGTTACAGTGCCTCCTTCTACTTCGAGACGATATTTGTCGGTCGGAAGAGATGCGATGGTGCAGTCCTCCACCTTGCCCACACGTCACCACTCGTTTCTGGCTCGGCATACGTCCATTGCGCCTGTCAAGTGCCGGGACGTCGTTCCGCACCTTGATATCATATGTAGCTTGTCCGAACTTGGTGGTGGTCGACCAGAGCAAATATTCCACCGTTGTATCAGACCGTGATCTGTATTATCGCGCTTCATCTCATTTTCCAACAGTTTAATGGACGTGGCAATGCCAAGTCGGCGATCTACTCGCCGCGCGAGTTGACAGGCCCCACTGTTTGACTTACACAACACTTACCAACGTGATCGTCACTCATTGAGTCTCAATACTCACCGAGATTTAGACGTCTTTGGACGTGATGAGGTTTCATGTGTGCGGCCGAGTACAAAGAAATCACCCAATCAACTGCATCCCCTTCTCTTGTGGCATTCTCGCCCCCCACCCCCAAATGGCTCATACACTTTGGTCAATGCTAATAGACGTTGAATAGTGCCAGAGCGGTAGAGCCGAGCACCATGTCCCTGCCTTGTGGCGTATCCCCAGAATAGTACGGTTCGTACTGCGTGGAGCAAGTGCTCCAGCATCTCGGTACTATGCTAGCACATATGAACCTGGTACCTGGGCAGTCGTCGAGGCCGCTATCTACAGATGAGGCGAGCGACTTGCTACTAGTAGATCAAGTAGTATACCCATTGAGGATATCCATTGTGGTGGGCACCAGTCACAGTGAAATCCCTACGCGTACCAAAGCTCCGTTATCCATGGATCCGCCCTCCACGATGAATCATGACCATTGTCACCGGACGCTTTTTGCTTCATTTTGAGTTGTCCAAACAAGTCTATCTGTCAATCAATCCATTCTATACAACGGATCTTATGCTGAATATGGTTCGGATCCCGAGTAGTTGTATAAAAAGTGGTTGCGGCTAACACTCGAGTTGGATGTCCCCCTGACATATCATCACATCCAGGAGAATTCAGGAACCACAACAAATCACACATCACATAGCCAAGATACTAAATACCGGGTTGCTAACTTAGTGTAGTCTCATGATGAGGCAGGCGAACCTCAAGTACCAAATTAGTACCTCCGTTCACGATGCTTGCGTTATAGCCATGGGGCCCCTTGCATATCGGTGGGCCAAACACCTGCACCATTATGAAAATACCATGAGTGTTCCACAAAGGTACCAGTCTGTATCACTATACAGGATCCACCATCACCAACTTCGTGCGAAGGTCGGTTAGGGGACACGTTTGGGACCACAATGTTCCACGGGGACGATGATCATGCCGCAATAGTACTGCTCCTGGTGGTCGTCGTATCTCGAGTCATCTTAATCTGAAGATATAAGATGACAGGAGTTATGGATGTGATGGGGTCTAGGTGCTGGCCAGGTACTGAATCGCTCTAGTGTAAGGCTAGGAGAAATTGTTGTATCTCTGAACTGTCGTCCCTGCCACAGGGTACCTCTTGGGCACATTTTTATTTTGAGCTGGGACTTGCTCAAACCTTCACTGGCCTGTCTGCGTCATTTCGAATCATCTGAATAGCACTTCGCGATGTCCGTTCCAAGTGCTAATGACCTCCAAATACTCGTGCAGCGGCTCATCTCGCCGAAGATGTCCCCACGGGAATCATGGTACGCTCTCCAGCTCTTGTCCGACTCTTTGCAACAGACTCCAACCTCAGGGCCGACACTGGACCTAGTTCGATATCACTCGAGGCTGTCCCGTTCCCTCCGCGGGGCCAATCCTTCAGACGGACTGGGCAACGTGAACAGTTTGGTAGAGGACACTGCAGATCGCATCAAAAAGACCTACGCCAGCATAGCAGACTTCATCTCTGAAAACCCAGACGCGGCTCTTCGATCGACGAACGTGGAGAAGTACATCTCACATGCCTACCTCAGAAACTTCGCTGCCGGTTTCACATTACCCCTCGAGCAACAAGGAGAGCGCAAGCCGGTTATCTCCATTGCGTTACCTAATGGTCCGTTGCTTGCTGCTTTGTGTATTGCTGTCACAACACACTACATCGCTGCGCCTGTCAACTCTGCTGCTGGGCCACAGCAGTTCCAGGCCGACGTTCTCCAGGCTGGTGCGAGATGCATCATCACGACAGGAGAGGACTACACAAAGCTGCAGCTGGAAGGCGGTTGGACGCAGGATACCGATATCCTGGTTCTGCTGGTCGACTTGGGCGACGACATGAGAATCAGCCTCACTTCAACAGACGGGGTGCCTATTTCCTGCGTCAAACCTACGAAGCCGAATTCTCCTGACGACATCGCTCTGATTTTGTTCACAAGTGGTACCTCGGGAACGAAGAAGGTCGTTCCCCTTACGACGCACTCGATTGTGGCTGGCGTTGCATTTGTCATTGACTCATGGGCAATGACGGAGAGTGATGTGTGTCTGAACATGATGCCACTTTACCATGTGTAAGCTGCCTCCGTTTCCCCATTAATGTTCTCACTGTCATGTTTGACTGACGTGCTTGCAGTGGTGGCCTCATTCGCAACATATTTGCCCCAATATTTTCGGGTGGCTCAACCATCTGTTGCCCGGCGTTTGATCCCAACTGCTTCTGGGATATGATTGAGACGACCTTACCAACATGGTACTACGCCAGTCCGTCCATGCACTCCGTAATTCTGGCGGAATCGAAACGCAGGCCTCAAGCTCTCAGCAAGAACAAGATCCGCCTTGTGTGCAACGCTGCCGGTGGTCTCTTGCCTTCGTTGGCAACGCAGCTCCGAAACACTTTCGATTGTGTCGTTTTGCCGAGTTACGGGATGACGGAGTGCATGCCCATCTCCACGCCGCCTGTTGTTTACAAGCTCGATCGACCCGGAACAAGTGGTATTAGCACCGGTCCAGATCTGGCCATTCTCGACTTTGACTTCAAAGCTGTGCCCTCTAGTACCGTGGGCAGGATTTGCGTCCGTGGTGAACCACTCTTCCCGGGGTACCTCCACCCCGACGGAAGTATTGATAAGTCGGCAATGAGTGAGGAGGGATGGTTTGACACGGGCGATATGGGTTACATGGATGATGACGGCTATTTGTACATCACGGGCCGCAGCAAGGAGGTTATCAACCGCGGTGGTGAGCTTATCAGCCCCTTCGAGGTTGAGAATGCTATCGTTGCAGCGTCTATCCAGCCCGAGTCGCGTCTGCATGGACGTGTTAGTCAAGCACTAGCATTCGCGGTCCAGCATGATATTCTGCAGGAGGTTGTGGGTGTTGTCCTGGTGTGCCCGCAGGGTGTACCCAGGCCCGATCTGAAGCTGTTGCATGTTTCGCTGAAGTCAAGTTTACAGCAACTGAAATGGCCGACGATGATTGTCTACATGGATGATCTCCCCAAAAACAACAACAAGGTCCTGCGAATCAAGCTGGCCGAGCGCCTTGCACTTCCACAAATCACAGATGAGACACCGTATCTCTCTCGACACTGGGAGAGTGTTTGCCCCAAGGCAGACACATCTCTGTCGACACCTATCGAGTGCTCCCCTTGCAATGTCGACCTCAATATTGTATGGAACAATATTGCTTCGATAATTCCTATTGGCAGTTCTCTCTTTGTGAGATTGAGCTCCATGGAGAAGAAAACCATTCAGACAATCCTAGCGCCATGTGGGTCAGATCAGCCGCCGCTGGATGATGAACTTCCCGCGTATATAAGAGAGAAGCTTTTGAGTAAAGTCCATGGATACATGATTCCGCAGAAAATTCATGTTCTACAGATTCCTCTGCCGACTGATAAGAGTGGGAATGTGGATGAAACTGCACTGCAAAGAATCTTGACTGATATGGAAGCTTCGGCGGTGGCTGGAGATGGTGGGCTCTCGATGGAGGACAGAGTTACCGAAGCATTTGCATCTGTTCTCAACCTCAGCAGTGCCGAGATCCCACCTGAAGATGACTTTTTCGACCTCGGTGGCGACTCCCTCAAGGCAGGCCGGCTTCTCTCCGTCCTTCGGGCTGACTTCAATATCAAAATCCCCATCGACGCGATCTTTCACCATGGAACGACTTTCTCATTGGCCGCATACATCCGTGAACATCTACCACCGGACCGGGAGAAGCCGTCGGGTTTCGAAAAAAACAAAGAAGAATTCCTGGCCGAGGGTTGTACGAAGACGTACTCCTCAACAAGATGGTGGTTGATGGCACTCCAGCTGGTCCCTATGTGTGTCCTATACCCATTACGACGTGCCTTCCAGTGGACAATCTTCATGGTCTTTCTTGCCTCGACTCAGCAGTGGTGGACCACAGAGTACGTTCCCGGGCGCCTTCTCAACTTGACAGTATCCATCCTCGTCGCAAGAATCATTACCAATGCAGTTATGCCTTGGGTCGGCATCGCGGCCAAGTGGCTGCTGATAGGCAGATTCAAGGAGGGCTTGTATCCCATGTGGGGACCGTACCACACGCGCTGGTGGCTGGTGCAGAAGACTGTCGACATTTGCGGCCAGGGTCTGTTCAAGCAGACCAACTTCACATCGGTTCTGTACCTGAGGTTAATGGGTGCCAAGATTGGGAAAGGGGTGGCCATTAAGGGTGCGCAAGTGGGCGAATGGGACTTGATCGAGATTGGTAACGACTCTATTCTCGAGCGCTGCATCGTGCGACCTTTCGCCGGCGAAAGAAACACTTCAATGTATTTGGGCAAAGTGCGCATCGGCCGCAACGCTACCGTAGGATTGAGCAGTATCGTTGCGCCAGGGACGATCGTCCCGGACAATACCTGCATTGGTCCCAATAGCTCGAGTTGGGAGATTGAAGATGCGGATGAGGCGAACCGTGAACTCCTCTCGACCAAGGTACCTGGTGCTCACTGGGCTTTGGAGTGGCTCATCACGAAGCCCTTGGTGGCAATCGCTTGGGTCGTCTCCTTACTGCCTTGGTTCGCTGGTCTCATCGGCCTCGTAATGTCGGAACCCATCGGCACCGACACGCCATTATACAGTATCCTGATGTGGTTCGCTGCTACGAACCGGGTGGGATTTCATTATCTCGCTTTGGTCTTGAGAGTATCAATTTGCCCGTTCATCCTCTTTGGACTCACGGTCGTGGTCAAGTGGACCCTCGATGCGATCTTAGGCACCATGCAACCTGGTCTGGTGAGGGGAAGGAGCGGAATTCAGATTTGGAGGATGAATCTCATGAAGGCCCTCTATCCGGTCAAGAGTTTGCATGGCATGACCGAGCTCACGGGTCAGCACTACGAAGGCACGTCAATTGCAGTGCGGCTGCTGGGCGGTCGTGTTGGGAAACGCGTTTACTGGCCTGGTACTGGTCCTTCGATCGGTGACTACCACCTGCTCGACATTGGCAACGATGTCGTGTTTGGATCTCGGGCGCACTTAGTCACCTCGGATGGGCTTGGTTCTGAGCTGATCAGGGTGAAGGATCGTGCTATGATCGCGGATCGTGTTACAATCTTGCCTGGTGTCACCATCGGTAAGACGACGGTCATGGGTTCTGGAGCACTCACTTCGCGGAACAAATGCTACAACAATGGAGGAACATATGTCGGTTCGAAGAAGGGCGATGCCGTGTGTCTCAGCGCCGGCACCGCCCCACGGTGGGAGGAAGCCCAGAATTCGGAGTGCCGTTCCTCTTCCGACGTTGTTATCAATGAGGAGAAAATGGACATTGAATCGTACAAACAAGAGAAGTTTGGCATTTCCAAACGCAGGATCAGGTCCAAGAGGAACAAAGATGACGACCTGAAGCCCGAAGATACCTCGCCGTTTGGTCGAGCCTTTTACCTCAAGCAGGCACCTTACCGGGTATATGGCATGGGGGTGATTATATTCTACAGCACAGCCCTTACCGTTCTCACCGCCTTCTACTGGAATGTGCCATCTATATCCTCGATCCAGGTGGTCGCACGTATATTCAGGGATAACCACCAGTGGCTGGGAAGAGAACGCCTGTTTGCCAGAGCTCTCTGGCCAGACACAGCTGTGTTGTACTCGTTGTTCTTCATTTTCATCGCAATCATGACCACAGCTCAAGCCATCCTCGCCACCGCAGCTGTCATTGGAGCAAAGTGGGCATTGTTGGGTAGGAGAGTCGCGGGAAACTTTGACTGGGACAAGAGCCCCTACTGCCAGAACTGGCAACTCTATCTCACAGTGGAGAAGCTACGACGGTACTGCTACCGGGGTCACGGTGTTCTGGGCATGTTGACGGGAACCCATTGGTTGGTGTTGTACTTCCGTGCCCTAGGCGGCGAGATCGGCGATAATTGCGCGCTCTTTGCGAATGGCCGGCCCAGTCTCATGTTCACAGAACCGGATTTGATCAGCATTGGGGACCGAACGGTGATCGACGACGCCAGCGTCGTGGCGCACATCAACACAAGGGGCAAATTCAACCTCAACCGGCTCGAGATCGGCGAGCGGTGTGTTATGCGCACTGGCTCCCGACTGTTGTCCGGTGCCATCATGAGGGACGACTCGGCGCTTCTTGAGCACACGCTCATCATGGGAGGTGATGTGGTGGAGAAGGGCTGGACGATGCAGGGCTGGCCAGCGGAGAGGTTCAATGGAAGAAGAGTCAATCTCGCTGGAAGTATTGAGGGAAGGCGAAACAAAAATGCTTGTGTTGATGAGAGCAGTACGGCTGCGACCAGCCGGATGGATCTTTCTAGTGACGATGGCGGTAACAAGGCATAGAACATACATGGGGCTTGGTAAGTACATATAGCAGGACGGATGGTAAAAGACTAAAGGGAGGTAGTTGCAGTACTTCCGGATGAGTCTTTGAGGCTATAGGTAGATAATTCGGGATGTATAGTTTCCGTCACCCTGAATCTCGCCACCCGTGAGCCCCTAAAGGCACAATGCATATCATGGTGCAACTCAGGCGACTGAGCACAAAAGGCCCACATGTTCATTCAGACCCATACCACACTGAAGAGAGTCTCATTTAGGTACTAGAAGAACAAGAATATAGCTTGCACCTCTAGGTTGCTTGCTTTTGCTTCGGCAGTCCACTTTGGTATAGGACAGATGGCTATAACACGAAATCTAAGACATGTAATCGGGTCCGCATGTTTGAGCAAAATGGTGAGCTACAGGACGGACCCATTCTGTTATATTGTACATAATCTCAATTTTGAAATTCCTGTGGTTTCTGGATTGGATCTGTCATGAGAGTTATCGGCTAGATCCAATTCACTTCTGTCTGAGCAGAACTTCGAGTCTTCATGGCTGAGGATGCACAACGTCATGACTTCTGGAAACTCTCATGAACCCCCGTCTTGACTGCCTGTCTTGGGGTGAGAGGCAATGATCAAGGAACTCCCGCCTGACGCGCCTGGGCCTACCACTGCCCTGTCGAGGGGACTCATCATACTCGTCCAGAGTGCGATACCGTCTAAACCATAATTCCCTATCCCCCCGGTCGCAGAGCCAATGGTGCCGCAGCATGGAGATGAATATCCTGACTGAGGTTGTGAATAAGGAGAATCTAGTTTCGTTTATCGTCTGTGAACGATTTGGAGGCCCGAGTATGGCAGGCATGTATTCGTCAATCCTCAGAACCTTTAGTGAACTCGGGAAGAGCCGGTTGATTTCGGATTCCGCGTGTAAAGCCATTTGAGTAGACATCTCTCGAAAAAAGGTTGTTGGAAAAGGGTAAAGTACTTGCAAGGAGACGGTCAGATGTGTCAAGTTGGTGAGTCCCTTGAGAGTAGTGATGCGTCCCGCCAGCCCAAATAGCATGATCCTATCAGCCGGAGTGGACTCAGTGTCCCAATCGAGAGTCAGGACACGGATACCCTCGCCTTTGGTATGTAAGAAGGTATTCAGATTCCAACCGGCCTGCTGTGCAAATTGAAGTCGTTGCACATTCTTCGGGTTCGGTCCGGCGAAATGGAGGGTGTGGAACCACGATGGGTGAAAAACAGGTTCCTTCAGGGTCATCAAGTCCCACTGCACACATCCACCGTTGGAAATGGTCGAAAGCAACTTGATGTATTTTCCGGCCAGATGTGAGGTCGATTTTCTTCCGGTGGTCTTGAGTGATGCATCAGTGAACTCGGCTTGCCACTTTCCATAGGGGCTAAGCAGCTGCAGGTATTCTAAGGCGGGGCAGGTGGCCGCGATTGTAACCGGATTTAGCCAACGTAGAACCCGATGAGGATCACTCTGGCTTAGTCTGGATGAAGGCTGGACATGAAGGGAGATACTAAGCTTCGTAAGGTGCTCAAGCCTCACGAGTCCACCACCCCATGGACCGGTTATCAAGCCAAGCTCAGAACGAGGTACTGAGAGCGTCCTGACATGTGGTATGTAAAACAAAATCTCAAAAAGGTCCTGGTATCCGATGATGTTTCCGTTGTCGAGCCACAGCCTCTTTGACCGTTCGTTAATCCAACCTCCACTTAGGAGCCGGATGGTGTCGTGATCAAACGCGTCTGGTGCGAAGATGTAGGCGAGTCTCATGAGGACAGGGTGAGGGCAAGATATCTGCTTGACGAGGAAACTCAGGTCATTTCGCATTCTCAGTGCACGCAGGAAGTATCGGACCGATTTAGTAGTACGAAGATGGACGCAGTAATAGAGTGTTGTTGTCGCAGCCGCGCAGAGTGAACGAGAGGTCTTGCAAAGACTGAGCAGGGTCCTCTGGCGCTCTCTGCTTTCGTGACCCAGGTTGTAAATGGTCCAATCGGCAAGTTCATCGGCTAAGGCCCATGGCTCAGCAAAGTGTTGGACGATATTCAGGAGGATCTCCTGGGGTAGGTCGTTGAGGTTGGCTTTGTGTATACTGTGAGCTGGCTCGTTGAGGGCGGTACTGCTTATGTGTAGCTTTGCGAAAGCTTGTACAAGCTTAGATATGTCATCTTCATGTTTCTGAAACTCGCGGTGAATGGTTCGGATGGGTTTGTTGGGGTGTTTATCAGGTTTGGTCAGAAGCCGGCATCGCTTCGCGTGCAAGGTTTGTCGTCCGGTCATTCTGGTAATCGTGCTTCCAAGGTACAGGCTGGCAGTTGGCGATTGCAAGCCAGAAGAGTTTATCAATACCCTCAGTGGAGGATTAGCTTCGAGGCCGAAAGACTGGAGAAGTAGGTTCGCTGCTTGAAGTTGTCGAAGATCAAGTAAAAGCGTTGGATGGATGCCGTCGAATGTCGAGGAGTTCGATAACAACATACTTTTCTCTAATGCAATGAATTTTGGAAGGACGGGAAAAGGTAGTAACAACAGGAATACAGCTAAGTACAAACCAAACAGGCGGCTATATCCATAATGCCTGGTAAACTGCAAGGAGCTCTTGCAGAGACTGGCCAAGGGAAGCTAGGGCACGGGCCACAGGAAGGTTCGGCTGTAAAGGCTGTAAAGTCAGCTGAATTCAGGTCCAAGTTATATATGTGGTCCCATTCGCCTAATGTGATAAGGTGGAAGGAGGCGAATAAGGCTCTCTCAGTCTCGAGTGCAACTGTACAGCTACTATGTAGCCCCAGTCCTAGAAGAGAAGATGGGGGAGGGGGAGGGGGTTACATGAGAAGTCCTTGGACCCCATATCATTACACTACTGTATATAAAGTTAAGTGAGGCGCCGCCCCCATCAATCGGACTGAGAAGATATCCAATTGATGAAAACGGCTTTTCAACACACCACAGACTCGTAGGGGCTATTTATTTGTCGCTTTTTTTCAATGTTGCAAACCTTTCCCATATAATCAAGGTAACACAATCACAATGATGATCACCTTTGATTCTATTTCAATACACTACCTAAGTACCTTTTCCAGTCAAGCAGTACACAAGTTGGATAAATCAAACCCCCGAGGCTCTCGCACATGAACCAATTCGACACAGCATTATATCCCCCAGATCCGTCTCCTGACCTAAAATAACCCAGAGTTCCAATCAATCACTATGGCCTGTGGGACCGTGAACTCGACCAGTTGGCTTGGCTTCTTTCAC
The DNA here is from genome assembly GCA_023375675.1 of Cytospora piceicola. Taxonomy (NCBI): domain Eukaryota; kingdom Fungi; phylum Ascomycota; class Sordariomycetes; order Diaporthales; family Cytosporaceae; genus Cytospora; species Cytospora piceicola. Next base: position 106,486 of record JALQBC010000033.1, on the reverse strand, counting down.
CGTGTACTTGGAACGGCGGCGCAGCAAGGGACCGTAAACCCGGACCATAATACAAAGGATACAAAAAATGAAGCTGACCCCGGCGAGAATTCCGCACATGACTTGCGGTCCCATCTTCTCGATCCACACACGACCTGCTGGAGTGAGGACACCAGCCAGGAAGTCCCTGGCGAAGCCATTTCCTCCTGTCGCAGAAGCGGCGTAGAATCCGTATGCCGCCACCATGTAGTCGATTGTGGATGCATAGATGGTGTAGTTCGCAATCCCGATGAAGAAAACGCCGATACCTGTACCGATCCATGCATAGTGACCATAGAGCGGGTTGGCAGTAGCTGCAAAGAGTGCGAGGCCGAATGTGAGGCACCACGCGGTGTAGCAGAGGACCTTCAGGCGGCCTTCATATTGAGAGTCCTCGCTGTCCGGCTCAGCGGCGCGCTCCTTTGCGTTTCTTCGGTTGAACAAACAGATAATTACTAATCCGACGGTATCTATTCGACGATCAAGTGTCAGCAGGTGAAGGTTGGCATATTGATAAAAGGTGAAACATGGAATGCAGGGCAGGTGAGGCCGGGTCTATGGCACTGCAGTCCACTTACAAGCCACAGTGAGGAAAATAAACACCAAGCCGACTTCCATCTTGTTCATGCCAAATTCCTCGCCATATATATGCCCAAAAACTTCCATGAAGAGAAATACAATGGCATCGCCAACTGCAGACAGTGCGGAAAGAATGAAGACAATGGGCTCCGTCTATGGGTTTCTGGATCAGTACGTGGTTCTCACATTGAGCATGGCCCGGACAGTCACTGACCAGCAAGAACTTGAAAGGGCGCCACATCGTCACCCCGATTTCCTTGGCCTTGAATCTCTCACGTAGGGGAATACCCTCGGTCGGTCCGTATAGTTGGCTGTCAAGACTTTCATTGCCCTCTTGTCGAGCCTTTCCCCGGCGCCGCTTGGCACAGTTATTGAGTGCTTTCTTATAGTAGGTTTCCGGGACGAAGAAAAGGTGCCAGAGCTGGACAAAGATGCCGCAAAAGCTGATAAACCAGAAACACCACCTCCGGCTGTCAGCACCGAGATAATTCTCCATGATACCGCCAATCATGGGAGGAAGGGAAGAGCCTAGCATGCTGCCCCACGCAACGAACGAGACTGCGTTTTGTTGTTCGTTTTCCTTGTACATGTCTGCCACCACACCGAGCGTAAGGGAACCTCCAGCGGTCGCGAGACCGGTGAGAAGGCGCAGGAATATGACGATGGTGAAGCTGGGTGCGAAAGGGACCATGGCGGTGAAGATGCTGACGAGTAGAAGGGACGCCTGCATCAGCCACTTGCGGCCGAGCTCCTCTGACCAAGGCGCCCAGATCTCGCAGCCGAAGGCATAGCTCATAAGAAAAGCCATATTTCCGAACGAGACCCTGTTGATGGGAATGTCATAGTGGGAAGACAAACCGGCAGCAGTGTTAGCCCAGATGGAGCCATTCATATTCATGGCTATCTGGATCATCCAGAGGATCAACAAGATGGTCCATTTTCTGTGCCACGTGTAGCTGAAAGCTGTGTGGTCCCATGCCTCTCTTTCGGTGATGATGCGGCGGCTCGTGCGGGTGTTATGATGGAAGGCTTGGTCGGGTCGCGACTCCTGGGAGACGGTTGGGATGGCGTGTTCGAGCTCAGTTTCCTTTGATTCGGGTTCTTTCTTCTGAGAAGACATTATCGCGCTTTGTTATCTTGGAACCACCAGGATATAAACGTCGAATAAATCGGGTCGAGTTGTTTTCATTACCAAATTGCCGTAGCTTCCGGGCAGAAAAGTGACTGTCCTTGTCCTGAAGGAGGGAACGTGTTTATGAAGGAAATCAAACTCTTTTAGCTTTGATTATGTTTTGAAATATTGGGAGAAGAGCGTAAGACCTTGTGATAGACTAAAGGTCCATGGTCGTTTCACCTGGACCACATAGTACGAGCCGGACAAACCTGGGTGTCTAGGTGTCTTGCCGGCTAACCAGACGGGAGATAGCTGCAGCGTGCGTTCTAACTCGACGTAACTTGCGATACTTCGATACAATCCGTGCGGGTGTTCCATGTTTGTGTCAAGAGGCTCCAGTGGACTTGACGGGTACTCTTGACGATAAATCTTCGGTGCATTTTATTGAACTTAGTGCGCCCCTTGCACCATATAGCGTTGAATCTAATACCCTGACTTCCTGATTATTAGTGCTTGAGTGTGCGCACGAACCCAGTGAGTCTGGTAGTTACTGCTTTGCTCCCTGGTGGCCATGGTAAGTCAAGGCTAACGCGAGACCGCCCGCCTTATGATGCCCACATATCCACGGATCAGGCTGGTGAGAAGAGGTAGTAGAGTAGACTGGGCCAGCCCGTTTAAGGTAGTAAAGTTTCCAGTATGTTTACCACAGTAAAGCTGTTCTTAAATACACCGTAAACACACCAACCGTTCCTTTCCCTTTTGCACTGGCCAGGTCCAAGCCCCCGATGGTCGCTGATGAGCATAGACCTACATGCCTTTCGATTATATGACGATGACAACCCAGCACCGGAGGTTGTCACTGGGGTATTTGCAAGCGAGGATATCACATTCAGAAAATGGGGCATGTTTATGGTAATTTGCGTTGTTAAATTCGAATACGCTTTGGGCGTAAAATCAGAGACTGAAATATAAGAGAACTACACCAATACTAATACCAAAGCCGTTATGATAGATGAGTAGGAAAAGTCCATAAGCTTTATACCACAGTCGTCACCCCTGTTTTGTTTTATTCAGTCCGCCACGCGTCAATGACACGTCGTCTTATGCCTCTTCAAGTTGTCCTCTCTGATCGTAGAGTAAGTGCAACCATCCTTTGGGCATCTATATTTCACGTCCCTCAGCCCATACTCCTGGGCTGCGAGCCGATGTTCCTCGTCCCACTTCGACTTGGCCAACAGATGTCGCTGGAGGCTCTTCTTCTCAGCCGTGGAGTAGTCACACTCAGCCGCAGAGCATCTGAACGGCTTGATGTGTTTGTTGGTATGGATCTTAAGTTTGGTTTTATCGGTAAATTCGGTGGGGCAGTAGGGGCAGAGCAGGTGTGGTCTCTGCTGTATTGTTGAGGATGACGGCTCGGAGGCTGATGAGGGCACCGGGGATTTTGAAGAGGCGAGAGCGGAGTCCTGATTCGTGTGGTATGGGGAGTCCACCATGACCAAGGTATTCCAAGCTGGTGTCCGTCGACAAAGATCCTCCGACGGGGGTGGGAACCGGGCTGCGTTTTCTGTGCATGGGGTTGACCAAGCATATTTCCAAAGATCGAAGTCTGGGACACCTCTAAAGCCTCCAGCGGACCAGTCATCTTGCATATTCCCAGGGTTGCTAGGGTAGGCCACGAGGTCGGGGAAGATGAGCTGAGGGTCATCTAGATTAAACGAAGTGTCAAAGCTGAGGTCGTAATCCAGTAGTGGGACCAAGGGGCTTGGGTTCGTGCTGCCTGTGGTCATACTGCCCGGGCTTTCAAGCCCTGATGGCGAGACCTGTTCTGCGAAGGTTTCGTACCCAGGTAAGTGGGTATAGTACTCATGGTTGGTGTTGGATGATGTGAAGTCTGCTCCTATGGCGTTGAAGTGTGCCTCCAATTCAAATTCTCTGAGCACCTGGTCTATCTGTGCCTGGTCATTTGTATCGACAGCCGTATCATACGGCTCGAAGGTGTATGGTGCGTCCATTGTAGCTCGGCCCGCTCGGACCAGATATTTCGTATATGTGTATGTTATTTATGGTCAATTGGACGACGATCGTCTCGCTTCCGTGTGTTTTTGGTGTTGAGTATTTGAACCGTTGGGTCCGTCAGGGGATTGCGGAAAGTAGTATCTCAGTTGTTGTATTGTAGCTTTACCATTCGCCGGAGAATGGCAGTCAAGTAAGTGTCGTTAGCCCGGATCTTCCAGGAGGCAGTAGTACTTCTCAGTCCACTGCCATCTCGTCGTACTCTTCCCGTAGGAAAAAGCGACGAGTTCGACCAACAGCAGTACGACATGTGTCATAGTCTTCAGTAGGCTCTCGGTCCCAGCTTCCCATGGGAGTAGCTTTCGTACTTCAGTTTGTGAGAAGATCTGCTCTTCGATTAGACATGTCCGGCAACTTGGTTATGTTTCGGTAGTGTTACTGAGAGGTAGTTTCTTACCTTCTCAAGGCCAACAGCCAGTGACAGAAGCATCGCAAACGTGGATGCGGTAGACATTCCTTGGTCGAAGCCACTCCGACCCTGCATGCGTCCAGTACCTGGACAGTAGCCATTGGTTCCTTTCGTGGATCTCCACGGACTCGGGGAACCGTCGCTGGGGAGGCGGGGGGCGGGGCCGCCCGGGAGGAACTCCCCTAGTGAGGTCTCTTTGACGATGCCTTGGGACCCTTGACCGCACATGAGAACCTGTGAGTCAAGGCACGAGCTGGACATCTCCCTGGATAGATCTGGCTCATCGAGTCGATAATGGAGGGTTGTACCGGCTCTGGCTGGCAAACCCCCTGGTATGGGGCAAGAATGTGGCAGCGGGTAGAACGCCTGGTGGTTCTTCTGACCCAATTTCGCTGATGTGTCGGCATCAAGGAATGTGGTGTTCGGCAGCCGACCCTCATGCGCCCTCTCGGTGACTCTAGCTGGCCCACCTGTGGCAGGTAGGGGAATGGTAGATCCAAACATCTTGCCGACGTTGTTTTCGGTTGGGAACCCAACCAAGACAGAATCTTGCTGGTTCGCCAACAAGCCTTGAGAACGCATCGCGCGTTCGCGGCTGGCACTGGAGAGTTCCAGAGAAGAGCCGGTGGCCTTGCCACAGCTTGGGTTGCCACATTGGGGTGATGGGGTTCCTGGGTAGGTGGGATGCCGGACATCGAGGAGCTTCAACTCGATGAGTCGGGGCATCGGCGGATCGGCATGACGCCGTCCGCTGCAGACGATGGTCTGTCCAGGTCTTCCGGAAATACCGTGATGCACGGTGTCGGACGGAGTATCCGTTGAGATGGTGATGTCCGTGGGCGAAGGGCGTGTTGACCACGGCGCTGTCAGAATGATGGATATCATCGGAGGGTCTTTGTCATTGCAATTGACCAGAAGATTCGGCGCTGTGTCGTCTAGCATGTCGTGTGCCCAGGCGTGTCAACGAGGAATCGTTGACACATAGGCTTGTCGTTCGGAACAGTCAAACGGGATATCAATGGACCAGATTGATGAGTATGAGGGGGATCGTGGGGAAGTGTGAAGGGTTGGTGGTGGTAGAAGGGGGAAGGAAGACAGGCATGAATCACGCCGGGGGACTGGAGGATTTTAAGCGGTACAAGATCACCGACAACTCAGCCTCAACGGGTCCTGTGCAGCGAACCAGCTTACACCATCTGCAGTGAGGCCAAATGATCCACTGTATCTTGAAAACGCCTAGGGTGGATATAACACACTTCCCTTATCTGTCCCAAGTTGGCTTATCACGACCACAGGCGAACCTGCCTCCGAGTTTATATTTCCACCAGCTGAGCCTGCCTCGATGATTCTCCTTAGCATAGATCCTAGGTGGACAATCCCAGGTAGATAATTTGCCTAAAATCAATGATGCCGCCTGTACAGTCATGTCCGAAGATGAGCCGGCCGGTCACCGTGTCTACCTGTTTGTGGACGTGGTATCTTTGATTGATGATTGATAAGGCGGGGGGGTGGGGCCTGAGCTTGTGTAAGTCATACGGCGTGAATATATAAAGACGACGTCAAACATGTATAGAGTCGTGGCTGCGCAATATTTGGACAACGTTGGCCTCACCCGGGGGCCGGATGAATGCAACTCTCTCTCTCAGAATTGACCTACCTACTCAGGTATGTATAATATTCTCCTTCCTACCATGTAAGACCTTTAATCATCTTTGAAATGGCCGATGAACAAACGAAACTCCAGTGGCATGCAGAAAACAAGACCTCAGATTCCACCCCAGTCCATCCCCAGATCGCCCCTGACTACCGCCAACTCACCCTTACTGGGACACAAGAACGTCCCATCTGGCTGGACACGACACATTCCCAGACCTGCACTATTTATCCAGTCACGGGGAATAAAGAAGTGCCTCTTCACTCCATCACTGGCACCTGCACGTAGCTTCGTTGTACACACCCACAGCGACTCGTCCAAAAACACAAACCTGCCATCCTCGAGGAACCCTACAGGCTGCTCTATCTTCTCCGCAATCCCCTCTGGTAGATCTATGGGTAATACTGTGTCTGCTGCTGCGCTCTTCCCTTGGTGTAGTGGAGAGGTGTCGAGCAGGACGAAGCTGAATACCTTGTTGTTCGCTTCCTCAAAGGAGACGATCGCGAGATGTGCTTTGCCTTGGGGTGATGGAACAACCAGTTCGACGGCAATACCGGGTGCATCCGGCAATACCGAGGTAAGGCGTCCATCATGGGCGAAAAGGTTGATGGGGGTTGCGTACCGGGGCTTGGTAAGGTCATCCCAGGAATACGCTTCGGTACGGCTGGCCGTGAAAGCAAGGAGGGTGTTTGGATCCGTTGGGTGGCTCTCCCACCTTGATATGTGACTTTCTGTTGGCTCAATGTCTAGTATCTTCTCCGTTACGGTTGCGACATACTCCGTCTCGAAGGAAATCACCTCGATCTTCGAGGATCCACGAACCAATAGCTTCCGCGATTCACTGTGGAACAGTATCTGGCTGACAATGCCCCGACAAACGTCGTTCTTCTCACTCAGGATTTCCTTTGCGATGAGCTTCCCTGTTTTCAGCGAGATCTTGATGCTCTTCACAATAACCTTGCCGTTGAGCAGATTGTATGCAGCGTAATTGCCTTTCGGCGACAACACAATCTGCCCCACGGCCATTCCATACGTGGAATTTGCGAGTACATGCGACTTCTGCAGGCCTGTATCACAAAGTTCAACAGTCCCGTCGTCTTTCGCATACAGAACAATCCTTTGGTTATCCCTGGCCGTCGTTACAGCGGTGATGGCCGGGCGATAGTTGGCGTGGGCCTCGGACGCTGCCAGGGAGGTGATGCCGCTGCGTGTATCATCAAGATCCATCACTGACTCTGCTCTCCTCTCACGGAACTCCGAGCTTGTCACGCTCTCGCTATCATCCTGTTGCTCCGGGCCACCACTCTCGACCAGTCGGGTGAGGCAGCTCGGCTCCCACACATTACAGTAGGATCCTCGTAGGTCGTAGAAGCGCTTGCTATCCGGGCTGAACGCAATGGCCATGATGATGTCTTCACTTGTGAGCTTATACATTGGTGCCATGTGCGCATAGTCGTATATCTTGATGGTTCCCCTTACATCGCTGGTCGCGAAGACGAGGCCGTTCTGCGCAATAGTAATTTCGGATGGGGTAGCGTCAAGTTCCTGTTTCACCTCCTCGTGCGTGTCGTCCGTCGGTCCCCATTTGAATATCTGGCCATCCCGGTAAATACCCAGTACCTGACCGTTGAAAGGATGCCAGACCACGCGGTTGACGCCTGTCCACGCGGAGCTGGCTGCATGTCGTTGGATATGTCTTCGGACGGAACAGCGGCCTATCATCACAGGCGGGTCCAGGTTCCAGATGGACAATGGAAATCCTTTGTATGCGACAGCTAACTGACTGCAGTCAGGACTGAAGACCAGTGAGGAGGGCGAGTTAATGAAGGCGCCATCTGGGATGGATGTCTCCACCAGGAGGGAGGGGTCGAGACCAGTCCACGAAGGAGATTGTTCGACGCCATCGAGAGGTAGCCGATAGATCCGTCGCATCTCCGTGGCAATTACAATGAAATGCTCCTGCGGTCCAAATGCTAGTGCCTCTCCACGTTCTTGGTGGGGGTTTTCAACCTTAGCCACAAGTGAGCCGTCCTCTACCATCCAAACGTATGTATGATCAAGGCCATGGCAAGCTATGAGACCGCCTGACTGGCTGAAGGTAATCGAGCAGATAGGCTCCCCGGCGTTGAATGAGAAAACCTCCTGAAATATGACATTGCTGAACAGGCGGATAGAGCCATTTGGCGAGTCGTTGGCTACAGCCAAGTGTTGTGCAGAGACCGCAACATGTAGGGAAGCATCAGACCCATTTGACACTCTTGCGAGACAGTCATCCCAATCTGTGCTAGTAAGTCCAGATATAGAGACTCGAGAGCTTGACTTGCTATCGTGGGTCTTGTACAACATCGAGTTGTGTGGGCTCAAAGACGGGATGTACTTATAAATTGCTTCAGGATCTTCGATGAGATAGCTGCCGAACTTGGCTGTCATCTTTAGAAGGTCCACAGCCCAGGCCTCGAGGAGGGTCAATTCTGGAATTCGATGAAGCATAGGCGGTTTGATAGAGTCTGCCCTTCTACGCTTTCGCACAAAGGAACTCAGTGTGGATGATACCGAAACGAGAATTGGTAGGTTGTCGTCGATAGCGAGGTAATGGATCCACGTCAAGAGGGCGCTGTCGTTGAAGAGCTTGACCAGAATCTGGAGAACTCTTTCGGAGTGAACGGACGAGCGCTCGAGATGGATATGCCATGACACCGCAGCGTATCTTAGGAAGCTAGGTGTTTTTCCTTGACGAATCTTTGCCTTGAGGGAGGGATCGCAGATTGATGTAAGGCATTGGCAGAGAATCTCTTCGTTAACTTCACTGGTGGTAAGCGAAAATGGGAGCGCACTGGCCTTCTTCAAGTATTCACGCGCAGTTTGATGCACCAGTGTAATTCGGTTCTCGCTGTCAAGTGTTGCGAACCCGCCGCAGAGGTGACTGACGGTGTGTCTGAGGTCGATGATGCTGGAAAGCTCAGTCGAGTATGGACCTCTGAGCTCACACATGCTGACAGGTCGTGTTGAATACATGGCCCAGGAAAGAAGAATCTTGGACAAAGTCTTGTCTTCCTCCAGCTCAAGTGTGACAATGGCCTCAACCATGCGCTCATATAATTGGTCCATCCCATCAGGCGTGCCGGATAGGACACGTTTGACGTCTTCCTGGCGGTGGCATTGAAGCACCTTCTTAAGAACAAGGCTTGCCCAAAGGAAATTCCCTTCGGATCTCGATACAACTTCGGCGATAACCTCATCTTTGAAGTCATCATCGCCAGGAAAGTCCTCCATTTCTTCTATTGCGGCAAGTCGTATATCATCCTTATTATTATTCAGGGCCATCTCGGTGATGACCATGTCCGGTGCTTTCTTTCGCAGACGCTGTATGCAATTTCGAATACTGGACAATGGCCGACTAACGATGAGCATCTGTATATTTGTTTTGACACTTCCGAGACTAGCGAAGAGGTCGAGGAAAGTCTTGCTTGAATCGGCCTCATCAAGCGCATCAACAACCATGTATATTCGAGATTGGCACTTGGACAACCTCGATCCCAGGAGGTTCCTCCATAAGGAATTGGCGTCCCCATTGGCAACCTGGGTACCAGTCCGCTGCAACTGGAGAAGGCTTTGCCGGTAGCTTGGGTCTTGGACGGCAACCTGATATGCTACAGACCGCAGCATCTTCCTCAATGACCGCTTTTGAGCATCTCGATACTCAAAAAACCAGTAAACGCACTTGTCTTTACGGCTTTGTATGTGGTCGATGACGAACGAGGACTGGAACGTCTTCCCACTTCCTGGAGGTGCATTCATCCACAGGAGGTGTGGACATTGCAATCCTGATTCAAGCCAATTGTCGAACTCGGGCGCTTGTAATAAGGTCTCACACGTGCCTTGGATTCGGTCTGATCTGATTGCGGCAAGATTGTCTTCTGGGATGCCCTGGACACCAAGCCATTTCCTGAGTGTGGAAAGCTCTTCTTCATTTTCGTGGGTTTTGTCGTTCGAGAACCGTACAGAGTTGACAATACTGCGAAGCGCGCCTTTCACAGATTGATAATTCGGGTCTTCAGGGCTGCTGAACTTGCAGACGTCATGGTGATTCGCAACAAGTGGCTGGGGCGTTTCATGCTGATATCCGAGGACTGAGGAGTGCTTCTCGAGAATGAGCGTCTTAACCGGCCCCACAGTTGTGGTCAGGGTCTCGTAGAACGAGAAGATCTGGAGCTTTGCTGCGTGGTGGCGGAACTGCTCGTTCAACTCGTCGATGGTTGGGCTCTTCTTGGTCAGCTCGTTAACATAGTCCTTCGGAGAATGGCCAAACATGGAACTAGATAGGACTTTGTTTAGGATATCTGCGAGATCCGTTCCTCGATGAGGTGTAGAAAGAAAGAGAACCGCCTTGAATTTGGAAACCATGTCTTTGTATTCCTCGTTCATCAGTCCGTGGACATCTAATAGCATAACGATATTAGCTGCCGCAGAAATGAACGGAAGCAATAATGTACAACATTGAACTCACAAGCCTTCTTGAATACAAGACCACCCATCGAGTGTGTTACAAAGACGATTGGAACCTGGCCCAGCCTCTCCTCGGTTTCCTCATCATACTTCATGCGAAAGAGTAGGTCGTTTGCAAAGTCGTTAATTGTCAAAGAAGCTTGCTCTTTCTTCGAGGAGAAGTGGGCGTGGTAGCCGTATGTCAGGATACGAGCGGTGGACATATCAACTTCGTCAGGAAGCCAATGCTTTGGCCATAAAAACTCCGGGTCCCGATTCCGGCACCATGTCCGCAAACTTGTCCCGCCAAGTCCATGGACGAATATGATGTCGACGGTTCGTTCTTCTACCGGTGTATGCAGGACCGTGAGACCGAGAGGATCAGATCGCCTGTCTTGCGAGCGTTGCCGAGCATGGGCGGGAGATGAAGATGGCATGAGGTTGCCATACACATCTGACATGTTGCTCTGTACAGAAGCTTTCCTTCGCAAGCTTGGGAAACGATTGCTCATGTTCAGAGGATCCCCAAAGTCGCTGCATGCAGAGCTTCGCGTGGCCTCGTCATCATCCTCTACTACAACCTTCGGTTGCAATTTGTCTCTTGAACGCCCTCTTTCCGGCTCTGACTGAGCCTTGGCCTCGGCTTTTCTCGACTTAAGCCTTTTCCACTATGAATCTATCAGTTTCATTCAATGAGCAGATCAACAATACTACTCACCATTGTCGATTCCTCATAGGTTTGAAAAACAGTAGTGCTGTAAGCTTTAACGGTATAATCTCACAAATAAGAACAACCAAAGAACCTAAGAGTATGAAGGTAAGGAAACAGCCGCAGAGTGTCGACCTGCGAGGGAGTTTTAGAGGCCATGTTGGCCATAGTCAATATGTTGAACAGCCAGCTCGACTTCTCCTGTTTCGTCTTACTGCATCATATGAGTTTCAGGCCGGGTTACTGGGCTTCGTGAGATCCTTTCCGAGCGGTTGGTCGCGACCAGTCGTAGGAGTGGCCATTGGTCGGACCTGTGCCGCATTATATGCCCAGCCTCAATATTTACATACCTAAGTGGTCACTTCAGGCGTGTCAGCTCTCCTTACTTACACATGTGCTTTCACATCGTAATCAGTATTTAAATTGATAGACGAGGAATTGCCATGGGTAATTCCGGGAAATTGTATTGGCACGTCTTGTTTATGGAGTGTGCGACTGCTTGATTGGGAAAAAGGACATGTTGGATGACAAGCGTGGGCCGAAGGATCGAGTGGATCCATGTAGCCGAGAGGCACAGCAGCTAATTTCAGCATGCAATTTGTTTCGCCTTGACCCATACTGAAGGCCAACTCATGTCTGGTCTAGAAGTGATCATTGCCCCTGTAAAGAAGCGATCACACCTCAGCAATGGCCCACAGCGGTTGACGCCCAGGCTTCCAGGTTTCGTCCTTATCGTAAATGGCGCCACCTTCGATGAACGCTCTACATTCGTTGCCCCATCTTTAACTAAAAAAATAAAAGATAAAGGTCTCATGGACCTTGGAGAGAAATATGGAGGCCAGACGGTGCTGCCGAGTCATCCTCTCTTGTTTCTCACTAAGTCTCGAGAGCGCCAGCCAATACAAGAAAGACAAACATCAGGAGATAAGTCATCATGCCAAATTCTAAAGTTTTCCCTGCTTCGACAGGAGATGACGTCCTGGATCGTCCTCCAAGGTGCGATACAGAGCCAGCTCCGACCTATGAAGTGGTGGACGTCAAATCGCTCCAGCGAAGAGACACCGACAGTATCTTCTTCGACCAAGCAGTGTTGACCGGTGAGACTTTTCCATGGAACTCCCGCCCTATCAAGCCTAACAACCAACGAGTTGCTAGCAACGACAAAGCGTCGTTTACCCCCAGCAAAGTCCTTCGTGACGGCATACTGACAAAGTAACAGCCATCGGAGAAGACAAAGTCGTCAACGCAGAGCGATATGGCAACTCGTCCTGGTCAGCAACTGCCAAGCTCACAACCCGGAAACCAGACGGCTCGCACCATGATTACTTCTTAAAAATAATTAAGGGAGACCTTTGTGGGCCCCGAGTACTAGGCGAATTTGCGTGCATGACCGAGCTTGAGAAGACAGTGCCATCCCTCGTTCCTAAGCCCAAGTCCGCTGGCAAATGTCTAGACTCGGATGGCGCATACTTTCTATGCGATTATCTTGAGATTGATCACCGTCCGGCCAATCCTGTCCAGCTTGGCAAGAGGATTGCCGAGTTGCACCGGACGAGCGTCTCACCTACGGGCAAGTTTGGCTTTCATATCACACCTTACGATGGGAAGCTCCCTCTTCAGGCCGAGTGGGATAGCAATTGGACCTCTTTCTACACAAAACTGCTCTCGGGTGTGTACCAGCTCGACAAGAAGGTCAATGGAACATGGCCAGAGCTTGATGATGCAATGGAATTGACGTTGAAGTCCGTGATTCCTCGTCTGCTCAACCGGCTGACCGAGGGTGGCCGGACGGTCAAGCCCTGTCTCATTCACGGTGATTTGCACGAGCAAAATATCGGCACAGAGTTGCGGACTGGAAATATCTACATCTTCGATTCATGTTCGTTCTACGCGCATCATGAAATGGCGATGGGAATGTGGCGTGTTGATCATCACCACATGAAGGCCAGGGAGTACCGTACAGAGTACTTCAAAAATTATCCGCCCGATGAGCCGCAGGAGGAAGCGGATGATAGGAACAGACTGTACTCGATCAAAGAGATGATCATGTACTCGGCTCATGTCCCGGGTAGTAAGTCGAGGGCGCAAGCGTTGGAGGACCTGCAATACTTGATCGAGAAGTATGTCGACGCTGAAGACTCTGAAGAAGAGGAAGACGAGGAGGACGAGGAGGACAGGGAAGAGTAGATCGACGAAGTCGTCAGCCGAGCCCCGAGAAAGAGCACCTTATCCCGGTCTCCAAGTGAATACTGCAGATCATCATTAACATCTCCATATGCATTCACTTGTCTTTGTGTAACCTAATATTAATGTAGAATTAGTTGTGGCCTCGGACAATAAGGGGTTGATTACTTCGGCTTGGTTGTCGATGTTTCCAGCAAGATAATGACATGGTGGCTGAAATCAGTGAGTGATATTGGAAACGTGGTGGTCTCGCTTGCATCCAATTTTCACAAGCTACAACAGCAGTCTATCACTGCGCGCGACCCATCACAATTTTCATGTTTCTTCCATGTATATTCCTGTGACTATATTCGGGTGTACAGTATTCTGATGGAATATGATGCCCGAGGTATACGATTGGAATTACTTGTCCCGTTTGTCCACCTCAAGTATATATACCGAGTTTCATGCCAGTCTACCAAACCATATCGTCCTAGAACATTCTCAATATGCGCAGTACGAAAGAACTCAAAATGACTGAAAACGCCCACGACGTATCTACGAATGTCAGTACTGGTGGTGTAACAAACGTATATAACCTGTGATGGTCGACGGATCAATATGTCACGGACAACTGATAATCTCGAACTCTGATGCGAGTCCGAATGATGCTTGCCACAAATAACACCACATGTGCAGTCTGTCCCCCGCCCCCTCTCTCTCCACTGCAGGTACGGCTTAGCCAGATCCAGCAGGCCGACAACTTGGCCATCAGGCGCCTTCTAGAAGTCAACCAGGTCGCGGGTGTAAAATGCCGTCAATTCTATCGCCACTTCATCGAAGCTCTTCTTTGCAACCCCACCAGGAACGGGAACCACATCGTCAATGCACACGGGCAGGCCCGAGAAGTACAGCCCAAACACCAGCTCATTCTTGGGGGGCCGCACCGGTCGGGGCAATGGCCTGGTGCAGGTTGATGGGGAAAAAGCCGGCGTACAACTTGGCGAGTGGGTGCTGAGAGAAGCCAGCCGTGATCAGCGCAATGGCCGCGTGAACGGCACCGGCGAAGCTGAACCCCTTGGCCTTCCGGAAAGCCGTCATCCTGGCCATGGTCGCAGCATCGAGGCGGGTGCTTGTGCGTGCACTGAAGCCAGGACGGGCATTATCCGAGTCCGCTTTGGTCGGGAGACCGATGCTCGGCACGCCGCACAAACAAATCGGCTGCAAGGGCGTCCGCATCCGCATCCTGTCTTGGTTCCAACGCGCCCTTCGTGTTCCTGCCATCAAAAGGGTTTTCCGAGCCAGATCTTCGGGGTATGGCGACAGGGACCGAGGAGTAGCCGTCAATTTATTCGTATAGGCATCAATTCGGCATCTGGACCTAGGCGCAGTACCTCGGCCAACGCGCGATGCCGTCCAGGCGCCAGTGCGTTAAGCGTATAGTTATTTCAAAAGACTACTGCAGCCTGTAGAAAATTGCTGTGGGCGCGGGACTGGGAATCGAAAAGAGAATGCTGGCGTCGTCCCCTTCTTAGCCGCAGTTCACGACGTAGGTCTCCTATCACGTATCTGGGCATATCTAGGCCCACTCTATTGTAGAGCTCGCTACTAATATAGTCTATATAAAAGAGCTTCCCACGCCTATTATAAATAGTGTATAATAATAGTTAAGTTACTCTATTCGATATACCTTATTCTAGATCGTCTTAGTTATAAGCCCGGCTCTTTAAACCTTTTTAATAAAGATCTATTAAGTACTTTTCTCTTATCGTTTAAACGCTTTTTTCTTATAAAATAATTACTTTAATTATATCTTTTAATAGCTTAAAATCTATTCTTATAGGCTCGGTACTCTTATATAATCGTAAAAGCTATTTAATTTAGTTTCTTTAGCTTAAATTCTACTATATACTTTATAGTATTTAAAAGTAAGTTAATTTTAAAAAGCCTAATTAACTAAACTCTTTAACTAATATCCTTATATAACTTACGTTTAAAAGTATATTTAATTTTAAAAGAGTAGCTATTTAAATAAACTATATTAAATAGCTCGAGAACTAAAATTAAAACAATTAAGCTACTTATAATATAACTTTAGTTAAGCCGGAAAAACCTAATTATAATAAAGCTGTTTTAAAGCTCGATTAGCTTTAAAAATAATAAAATATAAATAATATAGTTATTTCGATCGTTTTAAACCGCTACCTTATAATTTAAAATTAAATAAACTATATAGTACACGTTAGTCTATTCGTTTCTACTTAAGTTAAAATCGTTATATAAAGTATTACTATACTTTAAAAAGTTATTCGAGTATTAAAGGATTATTTAGCCTCTTTTCCTTTAAACGTAAGAATAACCGCTGTAAAAGAATACCGGGCGATATTTAAAATAGTAAAAATAAAATAAAAAAACCTTTTTAAATAATACGTTTAATAGTATCGAGTATTTCTTTATATTTAAGTATACAATTTAACAGATATAAATAGTATATTTATTACTAAAAACTTTATTAACGTAATTAGTAAATATATAGCTTTAAATTAAGCTAACTGCGTTATATAAAACCTTATTAAAAATAATAAGCTAAGTAGCCTTATACTTACTTTAAAATAACTTAGTATATAGTTTGTTACTTTTAACTATAAAAGAGCTAACCGCTTTTCTAAAAGATCTATTATATTTACTATACTTTTAAATTAAGTATTTTAAAAAGGATTTCGTAACGATAAGCCGAAAGTTTTTTATTTATATAGTTAAACGTATCTATAATAACTTAAATATTACGTTAAGCTCGAAATAATAACGAAAAGCTTTTTAAAGCTTATTTAAAAGCTTAAAAAAAGCTTACTTACGTCTTTATAGATAAGTAAGATATATAAACACCTTAAAGAAATAAGCTAGTCTACTTTTAAAAGATAGCTTTTTAATAAAAGGTAAATTAAAAGTAAAAATAAAACCGAGCGAGGTTAGTTTATATATTTTAAAAAGATTATGTTATACACCACCTGAAGCCTATAGGTATCAGAAATTAAGAGCGAAACAGCTTAATAGGCTAGCCTAATCCTTTTAGCGTAGTGGTTAATCCGGTGTACATTAATTAATAGCTATAACTTCTACTATTCCGAAAGCGATTAGAGGCGAGGCACCTGGCTTACTATGCTAACGCCGAGGTCGTAAGTTCGAGTACTGAATTAACGAATTCTAGACTACGTCGAGCGGGAGCGCCTTTTAGTAGGAGAACTAAAGTTATAAGCTTTAGCCTAAGTCTGAAAGATATAGACGTACTACCGGATAAGACAGAGATACTTAAGGGACCTATATATAGCTTACGCGGACGTAAGTTACTTTATCTGTTAGTAGTATTTATTGTATACTACCTAAAGCCTATAGGTATTAGAAATTAGGAGCTAAACAGCTTAATAGGCTAGCCTAATCCTTTTAGCGTAGTGGTTAATCCGGTGTGCATTAGATTAATACCTTTTTTTTAAAAATACCTTACTTTTACTAAGCAGAGTATTTATTTAACTATTTATACCTTTTTTTACTAGCTTTTATATAATATTTTAATCGATAATTATAAAGCTTTTTACTTAGTTAATACTATAAACCTACTTACTTCCGATTCGGTTTAAAAAGCTAAGCTTAAAGATATAATAAAAGTTAGTATTACTGCTTTTCCGATTATTATTAAAAGAACTCGAATAATTAAAAACGTCTTTAATAAAGCTTAAAGACTTAATATAAAAAACCTAGTTTTTAAAAACGTTATATATATAAAAGGCTTTTATATTAATATTATTTTAAAAGCTTCTTTAAAATAAGCTAGTATATAGTATATAAGATTAAACTATACCCTTCGGTATAAAGTATTTAATAAAAGTATAGTAGTTAAATAGTTAATATATTATTATAATTTAGTTTTTTTTAAATATAAGCCTTTTTTTACTTATACGAATAACTAAATAATAATTCCGATAAATAACGTTATTATCGTTATATATACGATACTTATAGTAACTTAAAAGAAAAGCGTATAGCCTTTATTAACTAAAGAAGATTTAAAGTATTTTTAATACTTATAATTAAGATATTTAAAGCTAAAAGCTTTAAAGGTAATAGTTTAAGCTATATAAAAAGTAAAAATTAATAATATATAACGTATAAAGTATAAGTACTATATAATAACGTATACTTTATATATAATATTAAAATAAGTTTTTAAAAACTGTTTATTATATCTGTTTTAATATATTAAC
Source organism: Cytospora piceicola (assembly GCA_023375675.1). Lineage (NCBI taxonomy): Eukaryota > Fungi > Ascomycota > Sordariomycetes > Diaporthales > Cytosporaceae > Cytospora > Cytospora piceicola. The sequence goes on along the minus strand of JALQBC010000033.1, from coordinate 89,023 downwards.
TAAAATCTGTTTAATTTCCTATATAAGCTAAACGGCTTATTTTAGCTACTAATAATAAAAAACGAGTTCTCGAAAGTACTTTATATAAAGATACTTTTATCGAAAAGTAAAAGAGATATATTTCTTATACTTAAAGAGTTTTAAAGTATAGTAAAAACTAAATATAAGCTTACGGTTTATAAGGTTTATTAAGATAACGAAAAAGCGGTAATTTTTAAGTACGGTAGTATTAACTATATAAAGTAGTATATATATAAAGGAATCGAACTTAAGTTTACGCCGACTTATACTTATAAACCGAACAGAGGTAGTAAGCGTATAAAGAAAAAGGTTATTATTAAATCGATTAAGATATATACTATAGCTAACCTGCTTAAAAAGCTATAACTATAGATAAGTATAGTAGCTATATATCTTTATAACCGATCTCTACGTTAAAGAAGAATATAAGCGTTTTTAAACTAAGTATTTAAAACGTAGTTCGCTTAGTATTTTTATTAGTATACTCTTTACTAAGTTTATAAGCTTATAATAAACCTACGTTTTAATTAAAAGAATATATATATATATAAATACTGTTATATACCTACCGGTAGGTTTATAGCGAACCTACCTGTAAACGCACCTACGAATTTACTATATATTTACCGGTAATTTATATAGTTAAACGTATAGTAATTATATAGTAAACTTAAGGTAAGTTTACAGTAGGTTTATAGGTTTGTATATAGTTTATAAGAGTACTCGGTTATATAGAGAGAGAAGAGAGAGAATCTATCTTTATTATATACTATTATACCGTACCGTTACTATTAAATAGTAGCTATAACTTAAATACGCTCTGTTACGTATCGTTTAGCCTTTTAATATTATAAATTAGGTTTATCGGACTATACTATAATAGTTATCGAGTTACTATTACTATAGTAGTTAGTAAGTAATTAGCTTTAATCTCCGGATCTTAAGAGATCGAAAAGCGTAAAAACGTTATTCTATTTACTTAGCCGGTATTATTACTTATTTACTATAACTTACCGGTTATTTATTATAAGAATTCTATATTATAGCTATATCGGGTTTAAATAACGTACTCGATATACGCTTCCCGGATATATTCTTAACAGTATCCCGAAACTATACAATTATTAAAAATATTTAGCTTTTACGTCGTATTAAAGCAGTTATTACCGAATACCTTACCCGATACCGACCTTACGTTATAAACTACGATTTTACCTTTTTAAAGTATTCGATTAGCTATATTAACTAGTAGTAGCTTTATACTTTTTATTTTAAGTATTACTATAATAATTAAAATAAAAATAACTAACTTCGTTATATTCGAAAGCGTTTTATAGAATATATCTATAAAGTATACTGTTTTAGTTATTAACTATAAAAGCTTAATAACGTTTATTTCTTTATTATTATATATAGCTAGTTTAATAAAAATATTAAGTTTTACTATAAATTCCGGTACTTTTATAACTTATAACGATTAAGCTATATTTATAACTTAAAAGAACGTAAACCGATTTATTAGTCTTTATAGAAATTTAAGTTTAAAGGCTTATTTTATAAAAAATAAAAGCTACTTTTTAAAGTAATACTCGGTTTAAGCTAAATAAAACGTAAACGAAAGGTAATTATTTATAACGCCTTAAAAACTCTATTCTTATTAAAATACTAATTTTTTACTTATACTTTAATCGAACCGATAATTTATATAATAAAAGAACCCGAAGAGTTAAAAAGCCGAAAAATAACGGTCGAAACAGATAAAGAAAATAAAAAGACTATTTAAGACTTCGAATAACGATTAGAAATAACAGAAAGTATATAGCGTAGTAATTTAAAGGTTTTATTTTTATTTAAATTAATAACCGAAACTATCCGCTTATATATTATATCGTTTTTAATTATTTTTATAATACTATTATAAAAAAGAGATTTAGTTTTATAAGCTGTTTAAACTAATATATTTAACCGACCGGAAATTACTTTAATATAAGTAAACTTACCGGGTAGTTTTAAAAAAAAACGTTATATTAATATTATAATCTCTATATTAAAAAATACCAAAACGTTCCGACTATATAAGTAAAAGATAAGTTTATAAGTATTATTATTTTATATACTACTAAGTAATCTTTTTAATTTTTACTATACTACTTATAAACTAACGGCTTACCTTAAAAATTCTCGTTAATATAGTCGTACCGCCTAAAAAAGTAATATATAACCTGTTAAAAACTATATATATTATATAACCGATAGTAGTAAAGATTTCGGTAACGATTTTAATAATAGCTTAAACGATAATAACTTTATCTGTAATTATAATTAAAATAAAAGTCTATTTAGTTATTGTTTTAATAGAAATAAAGGCTAAGATATACGTAACTATAAATATAAACTATCGATTAGCGTTTTTTAACTACTTATAAACCTGTTATTTACTTATAAGTTTAAAGAAAATACTTTTAAAAAATTTAAACTATATACTAGTTAAAATAATACTAAAGAACTTATAGAAGTATTTTATATAAATAATAAGATAACGGTATAGAAAAACCTATTAACGTTTATTTAACGTTATTATATATATATTATTAATATCGAAACTTAATAACAGACTTTATATTAGAATTTCTTTACTTACTTTACCGGATTTACTTATTTATAGTTTTAAAATACTTTATTAAATAAAGAAAGATTTAACTTAATGTCGCAGAGGCGAGCGACCCTCACAAAGGACCAAAAGCCACCGGCCTCGCTGCGTCAAGGTTGATCAAGAGTAAGCCCGAAGGCCTACACTCTCGAACGACCGTCGGCTACAGAAACAAAGGCAGAGAGACGAAAGGGACAAGGTTTAGGTCTGATCACGTCAGGATAAGTATAGGCAGTAAAACTTCGTTGTGTGTTGTTTTTTTTTCTAAGTAAAAAGAGTGATCAAAACGAGCACTCGAGATGCCTTTTAAAAGACACCGACGTGGGGTTGGTGGGTCTGGTACCACTGGCCACCGCGTCATTAATTATTTACCTCGATATATAGATAAAGTAAAAAGAATACTTTATTATAAACTTTAATATACTTTATAATATAGCCGACAGAATTTTAAATAGCTTTCGATATATATAACGTAATACTTAAAATAATAGGAATATTTTAAACTTTACTTAGTATATCTATTATTTTACTGTTTTAGCCGAATAGCCGGATAGTTTTATTACTTGAAATATATAAGACTATATCGATAAACAGATAGTCGCTTATTATTTTAATCGCCTCGAGTATAACGCTAACTCTCGAGACTTCGAATATAAGCTTAAAGTTAAGTAAGAAACTTAATATATATTCGAAAAGAAGGCTATATTTATTTATACCGGGCTATAATAGCCTGTTATAGATAGACGTCGACTTAAGCTATTATAATATTAGCTTTAGCTTATTTATTCTTAGCTATAAAAAGCCGGCTTTTAATAACTAATTTTATTATTTAACTGTTTTAACTTTTAACGGTTTAAATAAGCTTTACTTTAGGCTTAAATACTAAAATAGCCTTTATAGCTTAATTTAGGCGATTATTAGAAGTTATTACCCGAGTAGTAAAAACAGCTAATTAAAATATAAAAGGCCGTTTAAGACTAATAGTAGGCTACTTATAACCTGTTACTACTTAAGCTAACACTACGGCTACTAATTAATACTATAGACTAAAGTCCTTTTAAATAATATTATCTATAAAAGCGTTATAATTAGCTTAAGAGTTTCCGACGTTTTACTTATTTAAATAATAAAAGTAACGTAATAGTAAAAGACGTTTAACTTTTTAATGTAAACGATAGTACCCTTTAATATAACACCGCTTATAAAGAGAAGCTAATATAAAATAGCTTTTATCCGGTTAACGAAAAAATAACGTTTATTATAATAAACGAACTACCGGACGATATTAATAAACAGATAAGCTTAAAAGATAACTAACCTGCCGACGAAAAAAGACCTTCGAATAATAGATATATAATAGTTAAAAACGTCGATATATATAACTTTAATATAAAACTATTTATTTTAAAACTATTAAATAACGGTATTTACTATAAAAGATATCTGTTTTATCTAAACGATCTCTGTTATATCGAATATAGCTATATTTTCTTATCTAAGCTACGTTTTGTTAAATATTACTATTATTATAATAGCGTTAAAATATACTATAATACGATAGGATAGAAAAGTCTTGTTTTAAACTTTAATATACTGCTTTAAGTATCGTTCTATAAAGGTTATAGTTATATATACGTTTATATTAAAGCGCGTAGCTCTTTAACCGGTTATAGTTTTAAGGCTTATTATAATACTAAGGCTTTTAAATATACGATCTTTTAAGCGATACTAAACTTAATACCTAATACTAAAGTAAACTAGAAAGTCCGAGCTAATTTTTAAAGGATAGGTAAAATAAATGCCTTTAGCTAAGCCGAGTTTAATATTTTTTATTAAGTTATTTTAAACAGTTCGTTTATTATTTTATTAGTAAAGATAAAAGCGTAAATATTTAAACGTTTAAACGTAAAACTGTTAATAAAATAAGAATTTATAGTACTATATTAGGTAAATATTTTTAACTTAGTAGTTAGTATATCGTTTAATTATTTTAATAGTATACGAATAAAAGTATCGGTTTTTATTAAAACTGTTTTATATACTTATAAGGTAAAAGCTGTCTTTATTACCGTAATTCTATTACGATTAAGCTGTATTATACTTATTATTAAGCTACTTATAGGAAAACTAAATCTTTTTTATTTAAGTTAAAGTAAGAAAGTTAGATAAATATTTTAATTAGTTAAAACTCTTACAGCGTAATAGCTATAAATTAATTGTCTTTTCCTTTAAAAATTAATAAAAACACTTATTTAAATATACTTAAACCTGTCTCCGAAAAATATATAAAACGTATAAGATAAAAAAGTATTATTTAAACTTTATTAGATTATAATTAATTACCTTTTTATTACTTCGAGCTATTTATATAAGATATAATTATTAATTTATTTTTTAAGTTTAACCTTATTAGCGTGTTAAACGTTTTAAATAATGTTAAATAACTTGTTAGTATTAAGGAATTTATCCCGAATAAGTCGTCTTTAAATAAGATAGACGTAAAAATACGTAAATATCTTCGCTTAAATAGAAAACTTAGTATTACTTATATTAAAAACCTACTTAAAATAAAGCTATTAAACAACGTATATATATACCGGTATTCGCTTAAGTTTATATCGAAGGTATACTGTTTTATATATAAGTTTATATATATATTTAAAAATACTTTAAATATTCGAATATTTAAAAGTAAATAAATATAAGTTTTTTTAGTTAAAGGCTAGTAAAATTAGAAAATATCGTAACGATTATACTATTTTAGTAAAAAGGACTAGAAAATTATTAATAGTATAATAAATAGTTTTTATAAATAAGGTTATACCGAGTAAGTTACTTAGTTTACTTTATTCGGTTTACTTATTTTTATAATATAGAAAATAGTAAAAAGTAAGCGTAAAAGACGTATAGTTATAAACCTTTGTACTTTTAATAAGATAATTATTCCCGATATATATCTGTTACCTTTTTAGTTAAACGTTTTTAAGAATATCTATAGTAAGTCTTTTTTTATTATTATCGATATAAGCTCGTTTTTTTATTAGTTTTAAGTATACTTATTATATTACGAATAGTTTACTTTAGTTAGTTACTGCAGTTAAAAACAGCTAAAAGTCGTATCTATAAGATTTTATAACTTACCGGTATATATTTAACGATATATAAACTATATACTTCGGCTATTTAAATACTTTACTATAACGTTTATCGATAATATTATTATCTTTTCTAATATTACCGAAAAGTATATAAAGTATTTAAGATAGTTATTTATACTATTTATAAAGCGTTATATATCTTTATTAGTTAAAAAGTTTTTTATCGGATATCTTTTAATAAAGTTACTTAAATTTAAGGTTAACAGACTAAGTATATATAATACTTTAAACTAAGTTAAAACTATTACTTAGTTATAGTTCTTTACTATATTATAATAACTCGAAAAGTTTATTAGCTTTACCGGTTATCTTTACTATCTTATATTACAGTATATTAAACGTATCGATTTATTATAAAGATAAAAGACTTAAATATTTACTAAAAGACAAAAAGATAAGAAACTTCCGAAAGGTAACGTTTAGAAGAATTATATTTATTAGACTTCTTTTAAGCCTATCTATAAAAAAGTATATTCCTTTAACGATTTTAAGTCGGCTTTAATAAGTAAAAACGTTTTATTTTATTAAAACCCGGATAAGCCGTTATTTATTTAGTTAAATACTTCGAAAGAAATTAGATTTTTAAGTATTATTTTTTAGTTAAACGATAATTTTAAATAAAACCGGAAGTTATTTATACCTTATACTTAAATCTGTTTACTATAGTATTTAAATAAAACTATTAATATAGTTAAACGTAAATACTAGCTAACCGAACTTAAAGTTATTTATTTAGTATAGCTAATTTATAAACTTTATATAGTTATTCATTTAAACTATAAATAACTTATATATATCTTTATAAATTACGTTACTACTGTTAGTATCGTTAAATAAATATCTTTCGATATAGTAAATAAAACTAAGATAAATATAAAGCTTATTCTTACGTTAGAATACTTAAATTAGTATAATTTAAACGTTTATTATATTCCGAAAGTAACTAATATATTAGTAAATACTATCTTTAAGCTACTGATAAGTTAGCCGTTTATAAAGGATAAAGGTATATTCGGTAAATTATAAGAAGATACTGCTTTATATAATATATTCGAGATCTTTATCGACTAAGCGTTTAAAAATCGTATTATTATAAGATACTAAGAATATATTAGTTAAACTAATATTATTTAGTAACTGTAAAGTAATTAGATAAAAGTAAACGTACTATTTAAGTTAAATATAGATAGACTTTTATATCTCGTAAAGTTATTAAGTAAATAACGCCTTTATATTTTAATAAAAGTAGCTATAGATCTTATCGTTAAAACTTATAACGTTAAACACTATTTTAGTAAAGATAAAGTCTAATATAACTTTACCGACCGGTTTATAATTAAGAATTACTATCGGAAGGTTTTCGAATATATTAAGTATTATTCGGTTTATATAATAAATCGTAATAAAAATCAGTAGTTACTAAATAAAATATAGCTTATTTTTTCGTTATTAATTCCGTTTTATACTATTACTATAGACTTTATAATAGCTCTACCCGATATTTTAACTACTAATACTTCGTAAGTAATCTTTAGAATACCTTTTTTCGACGCTTTTCTTTCGATTATAAATAAGTATAGTAAAGTAACTATTATTATCCTTAATAATACCGTATATATAGTCGTAGATTAAGTATATATATTATTATATATATTATATCTGTATAATTAAGGTATCTTATAGTATATTATTTTTAATAAAGATTTTAAGTTCTTCTCGGACTTTTAATAAGGCTTATAGTCCGGTTTAAACACTAAGCTAGCTTATTTAACCGCTTAGTACTTATAGACCGATAGCTAATCCGAAAGTAAGAATAAAATAGTAAAATTAGTTATCCGGATATTTACTATAATATATTTTAAAGTCGAATAGACCGATATTATTCTAATACTATAGTTTAACTTAAATAACGCTTATAATAAGGTTATAAAATACTTCGCTAACTAGCTTTTATATAGATTTAATCTTATCGGAATAAGCTAACTAAGAGAAAATATTCCGGCGTTAATTTAAGATATATTTTAAAAGAAAGCGTAACTTATAATTACTAAGGTTTAAATAGCTATAAAACTATAGTATAATAAAAAGTATTATTAGTATAAGTTTATTTTAAATAACTAGGTTTTTATCGAACTTTATTATAGCTATACGTTACTTAAAAATCTAGCCCGAAAGTATTCTTAGTAATATATAAAACCGTTTTAAGTTATATATAAGATAGATAAACTAATATATAAGCTTAAAATAGCTCTATATATAAATATCTACTTAGTATTATCTATAATTTATTTATTTTTAAGTAAGCCGTTATAGTTTAACTTATATAAGTAAAATCTATTAGCTATAAAGCCTATAAAAGTAGATAATAATAAAACGTAAAGGTATAGTAAAGCTTTTAGATATTATAAGTTATAATATATTATAGCTAAATATAAGCGGAAGTATAGTTATAAGCAGCTATATATTAAGCATCTTATAAAATAGACCGAGTACTTTAGTTATTTTAACGTATAGATATTATAAAATACTTTAAACGTTAATAAAATAATTTAAGAATTCGAGATAAGATAAAAAAAGATAGAAAAGCTATATATTTAATTAGTAATAAAAAGGGAACCGCTTATAAAGTAACTAAAACCCGGAAAAATAGTTATTTAAATACCGTAGCCCCGGCTAAAAAGAAGACTACCTAACAGATAACCGGTAGATCGGCCGGTAACGTTAACGCTAAAGTCGAGAAATAATATTTAACGTTTATAAAAGGTTACCGAGTAATAAAGATTAAATATATTTACGTTAATATTAGATAATAAACGATAATAAAAAAAACCTATTTACCGACTGACTATTAATTTAAACTTTCTTTTTTATACTATCTACTACTTTTCTTTATTTCGTTCCTTTCGTTAAAGCTTACTTTTAAAATATTATATCGTTAGCTTAACTATTACACGAAGTATTCTACTTAAGAACTTACCTTAAAGTTATTATTTACTTACTATTTTATATAATTTAGAACTATTATCAGAGTTATAACTGTATTTTTGTATTTTGTATTTGTATTTTTGAAAATACAAAAATACATGTATTTTGTATTTGTATTTCTAGACTTCTGTATTTGTATTTGTATTTATTTCTAAACCTCTGTATTTTGTATTTTTATATTTCTAATACAGAAATACAAATACACTATATAAAATAATAAAGAACTATATAAAGGTATAAATAACTATTATATTATTAAGTATTATAGTTATTATTATAAAAGTTCTTAAAGTATATTAATATCTATTTTATTTAATTTTATATTTATATTTATATAAGTATATATTTTTATATTTTTGTATTTTTATATTAGAAATACAAAATACAAATATAAAAATACAAAATACGTATTTGTATTTGTATTTATTTCCGACCCTCTATATTTGTATTTGTATTTATTTCCGACCTTCTGTATTTGTATTTTTGTATTTTGTATTTGTATTTTTGTATTTGCATATATTTCACAACTCTGACTATTATATCGAACTCGCTTTATATTTACCGTTAAGTATATATACTAAATTAAAAAAACTTATATAAAATATTAGTAACCGAATATTTTATAAATACCTTAAAATACTAGAGTTTTACTTAGTATTATACCTTACCTTTTATAACCTTAGTCGTTTATACTTATAGAAAAACTGTATAAAAGAATACTCGATAAAGGTTTATAAGGCTTTATATCGGGATATACTAAACCTTAACAGATATAAATAAAAGCTTTACCTATATAAAAGAGAATCGGCGGTATTTATTAAAATATCTGTTACTAATATCTAATTTAATACTTATTTATATTATTATATAGCCGAGCGGATATATTTTCGATAAGAAGTAATCGATAAAAGATATACTAACTTTACCGACTAAAAAGTAAAGTTTAATATATATATACCGCTTTTAAAGCTTTTAACGTATCCGATTAGCTATAAGATTACCTATTATAAAGCTTAGTAATACTTTAGTTAATATTTTATTCTTATATAAGTTAACTATAATAGTATATTATACCGCAGATAAAAACTTTATCTTAATATATAAAACGGCTACGTAGGCTAAACGATAAATCTGCTTATAAATAAATATAAAAAAACTAACTTAGTATATTTATTAAATTCTTTTATAATATCGGCTTAAAAAGGTTTAAACCTATTCGCTTATAGTTTTCTTACGCTTTTATCTACCTTATCTTATAAGTGTAATAAATATATCCGCTATAATAAAAGAGGCTAATTCGTTTAAAGCGTAGGTAACTTTATTATTAATAAAACAAACTTAGTTATAATATAGTATACTATTATAAGCTTATAGTTTTTAAGTATCGAGCTTATAAATACCGGTTATACTATTATAAAGGAATAGTAAAAGACTAAAAAGAAATATTATAGCTTTATATCTAATATTATTACTTACGCCGAGGTTATTATAAACGCTTTTAAAGAGCTTAAAGCGTAGTTAACTCCCGGACGCTTATTATAAAACTTATAGTTATCGGGCCGAAAAGGCTTATCTACCGCTTTTATCTTTATAGAAAATAATATTAAAAAAGAATTAGTATATAGCTTTTAGTTTAACCTTACTAAAAGCTTTTTTATAAGTAGAAAGCGTTATACTATTAATAATAGTTTGTTTATTACGGTTTGTAAATCGGATAAGTTTAAGGTAGATTCGCTTTTTATAGAATATAAACGCTCGATATATCTTATTACTATTATCGACGATATATATAAAAGTAATAAGCTTAAGACGTTTACCGAGTTTAATACTACTATGTTTATTATATATATTATCGAGGCAGGCTATAAGCTTAAAACTAGCGTTTATATTTAAATAAACGGTTAAAAGCTTTACGTCGTTTTATTATTTAACGTAACTAATACTAGTATTATAATACTATACGGTATCGCTATATAGATAGTAAACTTTATTTACTGTATTTAAAGACTCGATAAAGAGTTATATATATAATACTTTAACGTTACTTTTATATTTAAATACTTTTTCTGTTACCGAATAAACTTCGGTCTTATTAAAATTAAGTTTTAAAAAGGTAGTAATATTAACTAAGTAAGTACTTACTATAAATAAAAACGTTTTTATATTAGTAACCTCGGTTATACGTTTACTAAAACGTTTAAACGTCGCTTATACGGTATAAATTCGTACTTTAAGGCTTATAATATAATTAAAGTTATAGTTTTAATATTTAGTAAGGTTACGACGTTAATTAAGAACGTTTTTAATAAAGACGTAAAAGCGTTATTCGGTTCGCTATCTTTTTTAGCTAAAGAAAAGTTAAAATTCCGCTAAGTTTATTATAAATACGTTTCGTTAAGTTATTATTCGGTCGTTACTTTATAGTTGTCTTTATATTTATTATTTTACGTCTGTTAGTTTATAGCTGTTTTTATAGTATCGATAGTATATATAGGTAAACCGACGCTATATAGCAGGTATTTAAAAATAAAAACTATCGTTACTTTTCTTTTTTTATTTATTTAGCGGTATCGGTAGTATATATAGGTCTACTAATACTATAAGGTAAATACCTAAGGATAAAAACTACTTTCGCTTTTCTTTTTTATAGTTAACTATACTCTTTTCTTAATTATACCTCGTACTTCTATAAGCTTTTATTTCTTTTTACTATATATACTACTATAGTTTACCCGAGTCTTTACCGGTTATTTTATCGTATTATAATTTAGATACTATCGTTATTTAAATATAATACCTTTTTTATAAATTAGTAACGGTTTTTCTCTTTATTTTATAAATATAACTACCTTTATACTATAGACTTACTATTAATTTAATTACGACTATAATACCTGTATTCTTATAGATAAAGATTTTTTCTTTCGGAGGTAATTATTATATATCTACCGGTAGGTTTATAGCGAACCTACTTATAAACGTACTTACGAATTTATCGTATATTTACCGGTAATTCGTATAGTTAAACGTATAGTAATTATATAATAAACTTAAGGTAAGTTTACAGTAAGTTCGTAAGTTTATATATAGTTTATAGGAGTACTCGGTTATATAGAGAGAGAAAAGAGAGAATCTATCTTTATTATATACTACTATACCGTACCGTTACTATTAAATACTAAACATATTTTTTAATTAAAAACCGAGAAGTAAAGCATAGTAAGCGTTTATTTAAAGTACGACTAAAAATATATATTAGCTATTTAATAAGCTATAAAGTATTTAATATCTACTTAATTTAAGTCTTTATAATCGATTAAGTAATTACTATACGTAATATTATCTTTAATAAAAAGCTTTTTTATAAGCTAAAGAAAGAAGCCGATAGTCTAATTAAACTCGAGTATATAAATATACTACTCGAGATTACAGATAATAAGGTAATAGACGTAACTTTAGTTACTAAAACGTTCGGAATCCTTAATAGTTCTGAAAAGTAGGCTATTATAATACGTCTACTAAAAACTAAGCTTTTAAATAAATCGTTCGAAGGCTCGGAAGTAAAAAGTAAACAACTATTAATAAAACTATTAAGCTTTAAAAATATATCTAACCTGTTATTTAAAGCGACGGAAAGTAGTACGCTACTCGCTTTAAATAGAAAAGGCTAATAAAACTTAGCTTATAGTAAGTAAGGTATATAAAACCTTTAATATAAAAGTAATAAAGTTTCGAACGTAAGTATACGACTTCTTTCGTTAAACAAAAGAATAACCGGTAATACTATTATAATATATATTAATAGTTTATAATAAGTAAGATTTTCTCGATTTAAGCGCTTTTAATAAGTAGAGTAAAAACTAGGAATAAAGGTAAGTCGACGCTAATAAAAGCTTCTGTTAAAAAATAACAAAGCTTTTATAATAATATTCTTCGAAAACGAACTAATTAACGTCTTAAAAAAGTATAAATAGTTAACCTTTTTAATACCTTTATACCTAATTAATAAAAAGTTTTAAATAAAAGTAACCGAGTATATAAAACGTTATACGTAGTTTTATTTATAGTAGTATAATAATATTTAACCGCTTATAAAAGTATAAAACTCGCTTATTTTCTTTTATATTAAGATAAGCTTATTAAACTATTACTGGATAATTAAAAAAAGCTTTAAAATTATCCGACGGCCGAGCTTTTTATAAAGGCTATATACTTAGAATTTTAAACTTTAATCGTAAAAAAAACGTAATAAAAGATAAATAAAAATATAATTAATAGCCGGCTACTTCTTTTTAAATAGGTCTTTATATATAAATAAAATAAAAACGGCTTTTTAAAATACAGGAAAGTATAGATATATATACGTAACGATCTTTAACCGGTTAATATACTTTAAAGCACTTATATAGCTACGTTCGCTATACGGTTATTTTAAATCGCTATTATTATAGCTACTTAGTTTAATTTTAAAATTAAGTAGTTCGATATAGTAAACGCCTTTTTAAACGCTTTACTTAAAGGTAAGCCGGTTTACTATAAGCTCCCGGATAGCTTTAAAAAGCTTAAAAAGTATATATAGCTATTAAACGTACTATATAAACTATAAAACGTTTTATTACTATAGTATAAAGAATTTACGTTTATATTTAAAAAGCTTAATTTAAAACTTAATAAAAAAAAGTAATATCTTTTTTAAAATAAATATAAGACTATTATTATAGTATTTTATATAAACGATTACCTTATAATTTATTATAAACGTAACTAATAAAAAGCTTATAAAGTAATCGATAAACTTATATAAGTATACAAAGTAAAAGCTTAAAGAATAACGGAATAGTACTTAAAAGTCTATATTATTAAAGATAAAGTAGTAAGATATATTTACCTTATTTATAATTCTTATATCGAAAAGATTATTAAGTATTTTAAGTTAATAAAACAGAAATCCTTAAGTATTTTTTTATTATTTATATCGTTTAAAAAATATAAAAAAGTAACGATAAAAAAGCAGATTAAAATATATTAAAAATAAGTTAAATTATTTCTATACTCGGCTATAATAATCTAAGTAAATATAGCCTTTTCTTTTACTTAACTTTTTTACTTTCTAACGAATCCCGGCTTAAAATATTTAAATATTATTAAATAAAGTATTTTATATCTTTATAGCTTATATACGCTTTCGATTCGGTATAAAAATAATTAAAAAAAAGTCTTTATCTTTATAATAAATACTTTTTTTATAAACAATAAAAAATCTAAACGATCGTTTTACAGGTATACTATAATACTTTATAAAAAGCTTATTTATTAATAAGCTACTCGATAAGATACTATAACTACGTTAACTATTAAAGTAAAGCTTTTAAACGTAATATATACGGTAAAAAAGCTTATAACGATTAAAAGGCTGTTTTAAAATCTAGTTTTTAATATCGAGAGCTTATAAAACCTTTATAACAATAATTAGTAAACTATTAAATTAATCGTTAAAATTAATAAAAAAATAACTATAAAGCTTTATTATATTAATATTTATAATATATAGCTTAAATAAAAGTATATTAAAAGCTTATTTTATATATAGTATATATTAACCGAGCTTATACTAACTAATAAGCTTATAAAAAACTTATTAAAAGTATAATTTAAGTACTTTAAAGTATTACTAAATCTTTATAACGTTATATAGTTATTTAAAGCGAGTATAGAAAAAGACTTTTAATTTTAAAAAGATTACCTTTTACTAGCACTATAAAGCTTAAAATATAAACTTTTACTTAAAAAAGTAAGTTAACTAAAGTATATAAGCCCTCTTTTACCTTACATTTAAACGTAACGCGTTTTTTATCTTTATCTTTATTCTACTCCTCTTTTTCGTTCTCCTTCTCTTTCTTTTCCCTTTTTTACTTATTATAAACGGAAAAGCCGCTTTTATCTTACTTATCTTTTTAGTTTTCGACTTTACTAAGTAGTACTTTTATATAATAGTAAATAACAGATATAGCTTTAAAAATCGTATTACTCTTTTTAAAAAGCTTAATAAGCTTAATAATAACGTAAACGGTAAGCTTAAAGACCTACTTATATTTATACTTTAAAGTATACCGAACGTAATAAGTAAAATAACCGGAGTTAGCTTAATTAAAGTAAATACCGGTTAAATAGCCGGTAAAAGTAAAGTAAAAATAACTAACGTAAAAGACGTTTTAATAAACGTTAAAGCCGTTATCGTTATCGTTCTCTTAAGCAATAAGCTATTTAAAATAATTAACGAAAAACGCTTAAAAACTTAAAACGAGTAGTATATATATAAATAGCTAGCTTACGTTAAGCCTACTACTCTTCCGAGGAACGTTTAAAAAGAGAACTGTTAAAGTAAGGAATTTTCTTAATAAGCTTACTTTATTTTTAAAGTTAGTTTTAAACTAAAAAAGAGCTCGGAAAAGGCTTATTTACCTTCTTTACAGCTAACGTAAGTATTTTAGTAAAGGTAAAAAGCGACATTTTATATATATATATATATATATATATATATATACGTATATATAGGTTCGTTAGTTCGAAAAATATAGAAAGGTATAACGTAGAAAGAAAAGAAGCTTTTATAAGTTTAAAGAAAGCACTTAAAAGGTATATAGTAAGCGTTATTTTATTATATTATATCTATTCAGAAGCGTTATTATAGCTATTAAAGCTTTTTATAGCTATATTTCTTTTATTATTATTTAAAATATTATAATAATAAGCTTACGATATATATAGTAAACGATTCGAGTATCGTTTAAAGGGTATGTTATATATTTAAGTATATCTAGGCCTACTCTATTATAGAGCTTACTACTAATATAGTCTATATAAGGGAGCTTCCTACGCCTATTGTAAATAGTGTATAATAGTAGTTAAGTTGCTTTATTCGATGTGCCTTGCTCTAGATCGTCTTATCTCCTTATTTTACGTGGCGGCATCGAAGGGGGCAAGTAGAGGGTTAGTCTCTCTCGCACTGCGTGAGCTTTATGTTCACAAAGAACAGCTACGCCAAAGGCCTTACGTGCAACCGAGTTGATGGTAGAGCCTGTCTCCTCTAAGTTATGGTTATAATTATCTAACATCCTATGTTCCCACAGCTTAACATTGCGGGTGTAAAAACGTACTGTTTTACAAAGGCGTCTATTAAGTTCAGTATCCTCTAACTGTATAGGTACATCTTCGTGTCGCGACGCTTCATCCACTTCTAATGGGCTGGCGCATTTTACATGGCTATGGCCTTGTTTTTCGCGTGCAACTTCCAGTGTACCTCTATTGCATAGAACTGGGATATGATAATATCGGATGGTCACTGTATCAGTTGCGGTGCCATCGTGATAACAGCCAGCGCCTTGCACATCGCTACCATTCTCGTTATACCGATTCTAATGATCTGGCAAATTGTCCGGCTCGCCTATGCGTCCAGAGTAGAGAGAACTGCCGACTGTAGTTGTACGTCATTGCCCCTTACCCCTGTCCTCCTATGATAGTATAGACGTCATTGTGGTGTTCTGTGTAACGAATTCAGCTGTTGTTTTTAATGTACTGTAGGGGACGATATTCCCGTCAGCCTTGGCTGCACTGCCAAGCTGATGATCGGCATCCTCGCCGCTTTGATTCCAACCTACCGGCGCGTGTTATGTTGTTATTAGCAAGGGAGTAGCCAAGGAGGACCGAACGGCGCCGCCCAGATTACCACTCGATCAGCAGGAACATTCCGTTAGGTGTCAAATCTTCTTGGGTACGGAAACATTCGGGCATTATTGTCCCGAATTGGGTGGAGATGACAGTACATACGGTCAGGTAAGCGAATTGGTGCGAGTGGCCGGTGATGAAAAAGATGAAAAGCAAATGGCTGGCAGTCCGGGTGTCGAAATGTAGGTACCCTAGGGTAGTAGAGAGTATTTTCTGTTGCTGGTTACCCTACCTGTCAGTATTAAGCCATAAGTCGATGAAAACGCTCCGGATGATTATCTCAGTTCCAGTTGTGGCTCATAATAGCTAAGGAGATGCCGGGTGGACGGGGAAAAAAAACACTCATTTAAATTCGGAGGATGTTCTTCCGTGGAAATTAATGAAGTACTCGATAGTAAATGTGGTGTGCTGGACTGCACCTTGCTGGATGAAGAAGTACTGGAAGTCTGTAGTTATCTCCTCCGGTGCGACGGGGGTAGGTAACTACCTAGGTACTTCAGTACGTAGTGTGGTTACAGTGCAGTCGATATCCCCTCACCCAGCTGGTTACTATTTCACAGTGGGAAGATGACTTCTGTACAAGATCCACAGAGCGCGGCGATGAGACCGAGAATCAACCTTGGAAAGCTTCGCAAATGTGAGTGGACATCAGCACGTGTGCAATTATTATTCGAGAAGTGTTGCCTGTTAAAGGTAGCGACCTTCCACCAAAGAATACCCTATACTGCAATTATAAGTCCATGCAATTTATACGCGTAGTAGTATATTGGAATTAGGAACAGCTCCCCTCCGTATACTCCTTGACAAACTCTTACACTCTGCTTGATCTTCGTACTCTTCGTGCCAGTCACTCCTAAATCATAGTCCACTTATCACAGCTTCCAGGGACAACTGCCGAATATCTTGTCTGACTTGGAGTCATGTTGTTCGTGGTCCCCCCGTCCATCCTCTACCTCGCACTCCTTTTCCAAACAGCTTCTACCATTCCCTTTTCCAAGAGCTACGGAAAAGTCAACTGCCTACCACAACCCCCTGCTTTTTTCCTCGCTGGAGACTCCACAACAGCAAAGCAGTCATCTAATGGCGGAGGATGGGGAATCGGGTTTCTATCTACCCTTCAGAATCCAGCTTGGGGCATCGACTACGGCCATAACGGGGCAACAACAGTGTCGTATGTTGCGTCGGGGGATTGGTCGGATGTGATCGGTTCTGTCCAGAACAGCTCTATAGACTATAGTGTGTTCGTTACTATACAGGTGAGTACATTGAGATGCTATTGCGGACCAGAGTCGAGGGAGAAGGACAGGAGAATGCTTCTATACTGACGTAAACCAGTTCGGGCATAATGACCAGAAGGCCTCGGCAAACATAACACTGAGTGAATACCAGAGCAACCTGGAGGGCCTTGCGACGGAGGTGAAGGATGCTGGTGGGACTCCGGTATGTTCTTTCGATCCAGCAATTTCAACGCAGTCCTTCGAAACTCTGACCAGAGAGAGTCTGTTCCAGATCCTCGTCACCCCACTCACTAGACGTGGTTTCACTTCTGAGCACATTGCAACCGACAACCTTGCCGACCAGCGTCTCGCCACCATTGCGGCTGCTAACAGCACGTCTACGTGGTACATTGATCTGAACCAGGCGTCTCTGCAGTATGTCGATATCATCGGCAACGAGTCTGCGCAGGTGTATGATCTGAATGAAGATGATGAGACGCACTTGAATGCCTATGGCAGTTTGGTGTTTGGAACAATGGTAGCGGACCTGATATTGGGCCATCCGCCCGTTATTGGCGATGTGCAGTGGAAGCCATCGAACGAAAGTTGTTTGGCTCAATGGATCAAGCCAAACCAGACTTTGAGTGATGAGATCTGGAGTGGAATCCCCACCACTTGAGATGGAATCTGGGCGAAATGTGTATTTCCGTGGCTTCCACTTGGTTTGATGTATCCTTTCGAAGTCATAGGTCAGGGATAATACTATTTCGAGCAGCCACCTACAAGCGGCGAAAGGAATTAGTTCTGGGGGTCACGCATCACTGTACGCACTTGTCCTTATCTCTGCCTTACTAAACCGTAGTTCTTCCTTCAAGAGCCATGGGTGGGTCGTATCTGTACAGTGCCTAGTCATGCCCTGTAACGAAAGCTCTGCGTTGGTGGAGTAGTGCCTTGGACGCACATATCGTGGTAGGAACCCTGGGAAGCCTTGGCCGTGTCTATTGGCTTGGCACGCATGTGGATCGGTTTGATACTGGAGATAATCTCGTAATAGGCTAACCCGTTGGTCATCGACCCTTTTCCAACCGGCACAGCCGGGTAGTTTTCGTCACACAGTAGACCAACAGCTGCTTGGCGTGCGGTCTCGTATGTTTTTTCCGCGTTCGCCTCACAGTGGGACCCTTAGGTCTGATATAAGTTACTTGAGTCCCGGTGTCGACTCACCCCCGTATATCCAGATCGTCCTTCTGTCAACATTCACGACCATGGCTCAATTCACACTTCCCCAGCTTGTCTTTGAAACTGAGAATAACGACGCTACTGCCGTCGTTTCGCCGGCTCTCGGGAACAGGACACTCTCGCGGACCGAACTGAAGCAGATCTGCCTGGAGGCTGCCGATGGCATCCAAGCTCATCGTAAGCATGATGCTATCGGTATAGAAGGTCAACAAGTTGTGGCCATGGCACTGCCTAACGGCCTCCCGTTTGTCCTCGCATTCCTGGGTGTGACGACCAGGGGTGCTATTGCTGCCCCGATGAACCCTGCCTATACTGTTCCGGAGTATGAGGTGCGTTGAAAGATCCGACATCTGGCCTCTGGATACATTCGTGCGACTGATAGGCGCTTGCAGTTCTACCTCAGTGACACCAAGGCAGGGGTTTTGGTAGTAGATGAGCCCAATGCAAATGAGTCATTCCCCGGTATCGTGGCGGCTCGACAGCTGGGCATCCCAGTATGTTCACTGGATATAGTCATCAAAGAAGGGGAAGGGGGCGGGTCACTGTCTCTGAGTGTCAAGGGGGTCCCCCAGGCCGACGAGGGTACTGGCAATGGTACGAACACTGAAGAACTCGGCGGCAACGGCGATGACCCTGTTCCTGCTCCTACGCCCGACACTATATGCTTGATACTGCACACATCAGGCACAACTGGCACGCCAAAGGCTGTCCCACTGTCCCACGCCAATCTCGCGTGTAGCGCGCGCAATGTTGCCGCCTCGTATGACATCGGTACGGAAGACCGGGGGTACCTGATCCAGGTTCTCTTCCACATCCACGGAATTGTGGCCAGCCTGCTCGCCCCTCTTGTCTCAGGTGGCAGTGTTGTCGTTCCCAACAAGTTTGATGCGGGAATAACTTGGACGGAGTTCACTGCCCTGAAGTGCTCCTGGCTCTCGGGCACTCCTTCGGCGCTGCAGATTCTCCTTCATGCGCCCAAGGCTGGCCCGGGGTTGGGCATCAAGTTCCTGCGCAGTTGTTCGTCGCCTTTGTTGCCCTCGACCTTCAAGACCTTGCAGGAGGTCTTTCAGTGTCCCGTACTCGAGGCGTACGCCATGACAGGTGGGTGGTTAACTCGACGTACTATGAGTTATATGTATACCTTGACTGACGATGATGGCTTCGCCCGGCACAGAGAACGCTCATCAAATGACAACAAATATCCCGAGCGATTCTCAGCCTGGCTCCGTGGGGAAGGCAGCAGGCACTGTTCAATTAGCCATATATAGCGATGACATGGCCGCACTCAGTCCACTACCGGCCGAATCGGAGGGCGAGGTATGTATCACAGGACCCTCGGTCACGAGGGGCTACCTTGGCAACCCCGAAGCCAACTCGAAGGCCTTCTTCACAGGCACAGATGGAGTTCGCTGGTTCCGAACTGGCGACATTGGTTATCTCGACAATGAAGGCCATTTGCGGATCGTCGGTCGCAGATCCGAGATCATCAATCGCGGCGGAGAGAAAATATCGCCTCTGGAGGTCGATGAGGCCATGATGCTATGTGCTGCTCCGCATATCAGAGAAGCGGCCTGCTTCTCGGTCCCCGACGACTTCTTCCATCAGGAAGTTGAAGCAGCCATTGTTCTTGACGAGGGTGCCCCTGCCTACCTGCGTGAAGAGGGTAGCATCCAACGGCTTCTGGAGCAGCGACTTGCGGCGTTCAAGATACCGAAGCGTATCCATTTCTTCGACGGCAAGATCCCGAAAGGCCCTACTGGCAAGATCCAGCGTGTGCAGCTGTCGAAGAAGCTGGCTCGTTCGAGCGGATCGTCGGGAAGTCTTGCAAAGCGAGAGGGAGAAGATACGACTAACCTTCCCGAACGCATCAGGCTGACAGTCGCCGAGGCATTGCGTGTTGACCAAGCAACTGTTAAACCTGAGACTACACTCCTAGAGCTGGGTGCCGACTCAATGAGCCTGTCGAGAATGCTGGGCAACCTTCGTCGGCTGGGCTACAGCATCGACATGTCCGATGTCATTCTTAATCCTACCGTCCAGCGAGTCATCGAGATATGCGCCGATTCATACTCGGTAGGCGGGCTGCCATCTGTAGCTATTGCCGGCAGCAGCAACAAGCAGGTCGATATGCCGGCTCCCTTCTCCGTGCTGCAAGAAATTCTCGAGGAAGAGGAGGGTCTGCCATCCCTGGACGTTGTCTTGGAGAATGTTGCAAGGCAGACAGGACTGGAGCTTGACCAATTTGAAGAGGTTCTTCCTCTATCCCCAGAGCAGCAAGCGTACCACAACGTAGCTGTCACCTCAAGGTGGAACCTTAAAGATACGCAAGTGAGCTGGGTGACAATGGGTGCACCGATCAAGCCCACAGTGAACTTAGAGAGACTGAAGTGGGCTTTCAAAGAGGTGGCCAAGGTCGAGCCGGTGAGTTTCCTCCCAGTGAATATGAGGCCGCTCGATGCAGGTCGGAAGCTGAGCTAGTTCTCGTTAGATGCCACGCTCCTTCATGGCGGTCGTTCCGGGCACCGATACATGGCTGCATGTCATCGCGAAGCCCGGCGTAGTGCCACTTGACTGGCAGGAATGGTCTGCAGCCTCCAAACAAGCGGCACTTGACATGCTCCAGGCGGAGCATGACAGCATGCGATACAAGCCTGGTATCCGCGCCTGGGTGAGTACTTATGAACTTCCCACGGCACCGTGGGCGTTTTCGCAAAAGCTAACGTTATGTTGCAGAAAGTAATCCTCGTCAACTGGCCCGGAGAGGCGGGCGAGATATGCCATGGGCTATACACGGCGGAGACCCATATCTTAACAGATAACACATCCCGCTCCATGATGCGCGACAACGTTGTCAAGCTGTATCTCGGGGAGGCAACTATAGATAACCTGCCTCAAGTGCCCATACCCTCGTCCGGGTGGATCAGGACCCTGCTCCGAAGCAGAAAGGATAATTACGCCAGTCGGATGAGGTACTGGCACAATGAAAGCAAGAGTCATGGCCTCACTGAAAAACGAGGACATGGCGACCTCCCGGACGCAACGGACATGCATGCAATTACCCGATTCTGTGTCAACGAAGATCCGGGGTTGAAGGCAAGCGTGTGGAAAGGGGACATCAAAGGCTTGACCCTCCTCACGGCAATGACAGCGCCGAATCTGGTCCAGGCGATTATGCCGCTGGCCATAGCCGCGTTCGAATATCAGGGCACACGTGAAGTGCCCAAATCCGTCTGCTTTGTCTACGGCATAGGGGTGCGGTCCGGGGTCATCCCTCATATCCCCAACAGCGAGCAGCTCCGCGGCTACGGCCTCAGCATGGTGCCTTTCTACTCGGTTTTATCCCTCGCCCAGCAGTCCTTGTGGCTGCACTTGCAGCAGGCCTCGCTCAAGATCGCCAACACTGCGCAGCACTACCACCCGGATGCGTGTGGAGGCTTGGAGGTGTCAGCGCCCACATTTGTATGGCGTGAATTCACGACCGGCAGCGCGTGGTCGAAGGTCATCGAGGCTGACCGAGAGACTCTCTCCGCCGAGATTACATCAATAGTGTCTATCGTTGGTATGCGTCTCGGCGTTGATACTCTGATGTTGCTCGATGGTGAGAGGGGCGATCATGCGGAGTGGCGGAACAACAATGGCTACCCGGTCAGTCTCTTAGCAGTGATGCTGCGTTGCCTCACATTCATGTGTGAGAACCAGGAGGATCTGGTCACTCTCACGCTTGATGACTTGCTCAAAGCCGTGTGGGCCCAGTAGTCTGAGTACATATCTATAGTCTCATGTATGTTTGTATGCTTCTTGCTTGTATTTCAAAGTCAGCTGCCAAGGTTTTACCTGGTTGAGTGCACATGTGAGGCAAGCCCGTTCTGGACCATTCTTTAGCAGGCGATCTGTTGATGTGGTGTTCTAAGAGGGGAATTTGTCAAGGAGCTGATGACAAGTCATAACCCTAACCCTTGAGCCTAACCTTGTTTATATCATCCGGATGATCGTCGGACGAACGGACCTGTCTCGCTTTCCGTTTCGTACACCCCTCCTTAGTACGCATTGGACCTTCACGTCGTCTCAGTCTGTGCGACTATCAGTGACATATCTACTAAGTTTCCCAGCATGTCATACCGTAATCGAATCGTCGCCAGTCTGCCGCTGCTGCTGCGTGGACAACTACAACAACAACGTCTAGGAGCCCTTGGCCGATCGCAAGGCAGGCCCAGTCCTGCTCCGCGACTGATCCTCCCTCTCACCCCATGTTCCCCCTCTCGTTACAACTCCTCCAAGTCATCCCAGAAGCGTCGGTCTCTGCCCTCGAACAAGACGTCTTCGGGTCTGGGCGATGGCGTGCCAGCTGAAGCGGTCCCATCATCTCCGGCACAGCTCGGTCGTCTTACCCGGGCAACCAAGACCAAGAGCCACATAGAAGTGAGCTTCGAGCACCCTCATACCGTAACTCCGGTCCAACTTTCTACCTTGTGGTTCCGGGACGCTTGTTCATGCGACAAGTGCGTGAGTGTGTCCTCGGGTCAGAAGAGGTTCGCCACTTGCGATATCGACCCAGACCCTCAAGTGGAAAGCTGTAAGGTCACCGACAGCGGTGACCTGGAAGTGGTGTGGGCGAATGATTCCTTGATTGGCGGCAGCCATACATCCACATACCCTCTGGATCTCCTTCATCAGATTGTGGTATTGCGTAGTGGGCTCCAGGGCCGCTGGCGCTTCACCCCGCAGCCAATACTCTGGGACAAGTCGCGTTACGAAGATGATATGGACGCCCGGTTCATCAACTATGAGGACTGGATTTCAGGCGGTGAGGCATTCGCAAAGGCTATCATGGACCTGAGTACATGGGGTCTCATCTTTGTCAGAGGTGTACCCGAGTCTCACGACGCCGTCCAAGATATTGCAAGCAAGATCGGCAATCTGCAGCTAACATTCTATGGACTTACATGGGACGTCATCTCCAAGCCCAATGCGGAAAACGTTGCGTATACCAATGAGTTTCTCTGCCTCCACCAGGACTTACTCTACTGGAAGGAGACACCAAAGATCCAGCTGCTACATTGTCTCAAGAACGAATGCGAAGGGGGCGAATCGCTCTTCAGCGATGGCCTGCGAACTGCAGTGGAACTGAAGGCCACACACGAAGAACAATATAGCGTACTGGCCAAGGAGTATGTGAACTATCACTACACCAGGAACGGGAACTTCTACAATGACCAGCGACATATAATTGTGCAGGAGGAAAGCGGTTCTCCTTCCAAGGTCAACTGGTCGCCTCCCTTCCAAGGGCCCTTTGATCCAGACTTTGGTGAGATCGGGCATGGCAGACTCCATAGTTGGCGTGAGGCAGCGAGAACCTTCAGGGACACACTGGAAGCGCCTGCGAATATGTTGCAGTATCGCTTGCGGCCCGGCGAATGCGTATTGTTCGACAATCAGCGGATCCTGCATGGTCGGACAAAGTTCGACACGTCGGCTGGGCTTCGGCACCTGCGGGGAGGGTACATAGATATGCAGACTCTGGCCAGCGCCATTGTAAGGCTCGGCAAAGAGGGCGCACTGGACGAACAGCCTGTGTCACGGTACGGGAGTGTGGAGGAGGAGAATATTCATTAGGCGGAGGGATGGTGCACAGGCAGTGGGAGACTGTGATTACCACCATATGGCCTGGATGAAGAAGGCAGCTCCAAAAAAAGCCACTGTCAGCACATCTCCTCCCTTGCTATCGTAAAGGCCTGTGATCCACACATGGATGGGAGTTAATATCCTTTCTTCGACAACCATTCCCATTGCTCCTATGGCTCCTAATTGCGTCTGATCTACTCAGTCTTTAGCGCTGGTAAGTCAAGCTTGAATACACAAGCTGGAATATTCGCAAACATCGCTAATCGAGCACAGGCTCGACCGCTTTGATCGAGGTCGGTCACCACTTGGAGCTGCGTGTCAGCCACTAATTGGCAGCTGGTGACCCTCTATTGCCGCCCAAACTACGCCTCAATGGATTGGTGACATAGGCGCAGTTTGATATTTAGAGGACACTGAGCACGAGGCGCCTAACTTTGAAACGACCAACCAAAACAACCCCTATGAAATAAGTGGGGAAGGGCAGATCATAGTGTAGGCGCCCAGACTACGACAGACTGCGCGCGGCGTGGAAGACGGAGTGCGGCTGGAGGCAAGGACAAACATGATACCAATAAGGATGCAGGTGCAGTGGTTACCTTTGATCAGGAATGGGTCGCCAGCGAGCAGTCAACCAGTTCCGGTGTGGTCGATCAAGCCAAGGGCACGGGATCACCCGCCACCATCTCGCAGCTCATGTGCTGAATCGCGGGTGGTACAGAAGTGAGACACCAACTGCGCCGGGTTATTTATGGCACTTGGGACTGGCCTGGCTGACCAGTAACTGGACTGGCTGGCTACCTACCTGGGTACCTAGGTAGCTTTAGGGCTTAACGCCGCTTGCGCTCCAGCAATGAGCATGACGGAAACGTGGCCGCGCAGACGACTTTTGTTGTTTCAAACCGAGCCAATATCGACCTACTTGCTTACATGGAAGGCTGCATGGAACCCGGGGTTGTTTATTTTTCACAACTGCAATCAGTATGTAAATGGGGCGGCGGGTCGTTGGAGGGGATATGGCACGGCAGAGATACGAGTGAGGGATGTTGATCGGACAGGTTAACCCCCCGCGAGATGACGATTCAAGAAAGTACATAATTACATGCTTCTTGGGACGGGAGAAAAGCTCCTCTTGTTCAAACTTGAGTCTCGAGACAAAAATGACATCAATAAACACTATATAAATGATTTCTTCTGCATTCCATGGGTTGTAGAACCAGCCAGCCAGCCAATGTATGATTTGTACGCCTGAAAAAATTTGTATCGAGAAGTAACCCTGCGCTGTGAACCTGAAGAGCCCACGGGAGTCCAATTGATCTCCAGTCCCCTGTTCTCTTCGAACCAACACAATAAAGGAAACGTCGTCCCAAGCGCCAAAAGGCTTGGTCGGTGGTATCATATGGGAATGGGTAAATGGTATAGTGCGAGTATGACAAGAGCTGTCCTTGTGTCAGATCCTAGTGCAAAGAGCAGTTGGCCCCGGTGGGCGCGTGACCGTTTCGCTCATATACTCGTCATCGTAGATGGCAACAAGTTAGGTTGACAGGGAACATACACTCCCCAACCGTCGACTTGAAAGGGATATATATATGCGGAAACAAAACGACCAGCAGGTAGCCACTCAAGTGCGAGATAGTTATCAGAGGAGCGAACTCGCTTAGTAACCGAGGTTGACGGTGATCTTGAGGGGACCGGCGTTCTGGACACCAATGCCATCGGCATCAACGAGATCGGATGTGTAGGCGTTCTTGACCGAGGTAGCGCCGGCGGAGATACTGGAGCAGGAGGAAGAGTCATCCTCCAGGCAGACCTCCAGACCGGTGACCTCGAGACCTGCCGTCTGGGCAACAATGCAAGAGGCGTCGGCACCGGACCAGCCATCATTGCTCGTGTTCTCAGCGTCCCACTCAACCCAGGTCATGCCGATTTCGCCATAGCTTGTGGTGAGAACGTCGGTCAGGCTGGTACCAGTGACGCAGGCACCACCTCCCTGGGTGTTAGAGTCTAGAGCGACGTACTGCTCGGCACCAGCAGGCAGGGTGAAGGTGTGGGCGGTGTCGGCGATGAAGAAGCCGTCAACGCCGCCATCAGAGCCGATCTTGTTCCAGACGAGGCAGAACATATCGGATGACCCACCGTAGAACTTGACGGTGTTGTTGTACTCGGAGGCAAGTTCAGAGTTGCCCAGAAGCATAATGTTGCAGCCATAGTCGCTGTCATCACCAGTGTTGCCAGCGTACAGGATCTCAGCGGAGGTGGCTCGCTTCTTGGAAGAGGACGAGCAGTAGTCGTCCCAGGAGGTGAACTCGGTCACACCGCTGCTTGAGCTGGATGAAGACGAAGAGGATGAGGATGAGGATGTAGAAGTGGCGGCGGCAGCAGAGCTGATGGAGGTGGCGGTGGCAGCAGAGGAGATAGTCGTGGCGAAGGTGGTCGCGAAGCTGGTCGCGTAGGTAGAGGTGGCAGCGACCTGGAGGTTCTCCTTGGGCTTCTCAGCGACGATGCCGGCGTTGACGGACGATGTCTCGGCGGCGGCACCGTAATCGGCGGCCTGGGTCCAAGCAACCTCGACGCCGTTGATGACAGCAGTGATGATATCACCGATGTTACGCTCCTCGACCTGGCGCTGCTTGTTGTGGAAGCGGGCGTGGGCGGAAGGGTGGGCAGAAACGCCGATAGCTCCCAGAAGGAGCAGGGAAGTAAGGCGAGCCATTGCGGTTGTGTTTCGTTTTTGGGTATTTTTCGATGCGAGTTACGAACTTAGTTGGAAGAAATGCTTGCTTCTCTTCTCTGCTGTGAATGAGTGTGTGGGTGTTTCAAAATGAATGTGGGTTCCGTGTTGTCGATGGATGGACTGGTATGAAGAATGAACACGAAGGAAGGGAGTGTGGGAGAGTGACCGGGCACCGAAGCAGGAGAGATAAAAGCGAAGCTTTTTCTTTAGAGGGTTGCAAAAGAGCGTGTGGGTTGCGTGGGTGAGAAAGAAGAGAGGAAGGGAGAAAGAAGTTGGGACGGGAAAACAGGGAGAGTTTGAGGTTTCTAAAGGAATTAATCAATCGAGGAACAAAAAGCGGAGATTGAGAAAGGAAAAGGCGGCAACATTGGTCGACATTGCGCGAAAAGGGCACCAGTCGACGCACGCGCGTACCTGACTAGGTGGATACTCCGTTCGAGTACTTGATAGTGGGAAGAGTGGACAAGGAATAGATCAGGTGGGTACTCCGTAAACCATGTACCAGGGAGGACTACGAGGGTACTTGGTAAGTATACCGCATGGGTAGTACATGTGTAACTTTACGGTAAAGGGGGGGAAGAAATTTAAACCTTGGAAGGAACCCGTTCGCCTTGGAAGAAGGGGGAAGGACCAGCTGGATTCAGCCTGACCAGCTGGGGCCAGAAGGGGGCAGAAGGGAGGGGGGCGGGCTAACAGGGGTTAAAGACCGGGGTTAGCACCTCTGGGAAAGGGGGGAGTAGGGAACAGGGCAGCAGGGAAGAAAATACTAGAAATTGCACCAGGGCCAATGAGAGAGCAGGGGTTAAAGTTTAGATAGGGGTGGATCTTCTCAGATCTTTTCCTGTTCCTGAAAGAACGCGCATGGAACAAGGGTGCAGGGTTAATAATGAATCCCACCCCCAGCCAGCTTGACCAATGATGCCCTGTTTGCGTACCCTAAATGCAAATTAGTGTGGCCGGACTGTCAAAATGAGGACCGGCAGAAACGGTCAAAGCTTGACCAGATTTGGGAAAGTCTAGAAAAACGGTTGACCTTAATAATGGCAACCTTGGAATTCATTGGCTCCCAAATTATATTCTCTTTCTCAATAAAGAAGACTGATTGGATGGGCCCAAGAATAGATTCTGCCCAAAGAAGTGGCAAGCTACTGAGCGGGACATCAGACAAGCAGGGGAACCAACAATGCAGATTTAAATCAACATCAAAACATCTTCATCATCTTCAATACATGTGTGTACTGTACCCTTTCATTATCGGCAGAAGTTCGCAAGCGACTGACGACTGACGACTGACGACTGCGGCGCCGGGCTACGCGGACGGCAATCGTGGACGTTGTTCGGCAATCGAGCCGTGCACTCTCCCGGGTTCCGATCCCAGAGACGAAGAAAAAAAACAGCCCACCTGGCCACTCTCGTGGACCCACAATTATAAGGTCCATTTCCCAGGATTGACGTTGCGAGTGCTTTGCCCTCGTTTTTCCCACAAGACGAGAAACAACAAATAATCCACTGTGTATCTGCAGTCTGTGCAGAAGCTTGGAACCATCAAATCCCCCTTTCCCCAACCCACTGTCCCATTTCCACCACGCAAATTTGATTATGGAACATCTTTGGTATCTATGTGTATGTTTGTCTATGTCTATCTATCTACCTAACAGCCTAAGTAAACTCAAGTTCTATTCTTGGCGGTCGACACGTCCCAAGCATCCTCCCCGGATGCAATTGATCTAGGCGATCCCGGATCCGAACCCACAATACCTACCTAGGTACGTAGGTACGTAGGTATGTATACAGACCAACCTTGGAACCTTGAGATCTCCCGTTGACGGCACGGCAAAACCATGGGGCTTCCAACTTCCAAGCTGCCAAGGAATATACAAGACCCCTATGCCCAAGAATTCGGAGTGGCTTGGCAGCTTGCTGCTTGGTAACTGTTATCCATACTACATATACCACATACAGTACGGATCCGTACCTCAAGGTTCCAGGCCTCGCGTTGCATTGCGTGGATAGTGGGCTTAGAACGGCCTGGACGGCCTGGGCGGCTTGGAACGGAGTGGAACGGCGCGATCGAAAGGTACCAATGATACCATTGGAATGCCGAGACGTCCACCAGCCCACCTCTCCATGTAAAGCGTAATCGACAAACCGTACTGGAACCGTCCATGCCGTCACATCCGTTTTTGGCTTGTCACCGTTTCCGCGCAGTCTGTCAAGATTTTGGACATTACTAATAATCCACACAAGGCGCTGGCACTACCCTAGGTACTGACAACGGGCAATGACACACTGACACACACTGCCGCGGTGCTTGTGCCTGTACCTGCATACATAGTCCGAAGTGGCTGGCTTTAAAAAGGCAGATACATCAAGAAAAATCACTTTTACATCTTAATTACACTGTGATCTGTCCCGATCTGTACCGATCTGTAGCGATCTGTAGCGATCTGTAAGCTGCTGCAGGAACAACTCATCCGTCACCACCACGGCCCACTTATCAATGCTATGCCGTGCCGTGCGATACATTGACACACGCAACTGGTCAAAACTTTTGTGACTCCAGAGTTTTTATTGACTTTTCTTTCTGCCACGCAACCACTCCGAAGTAAGCCACAGTACCAAGAATCAAATAAAGATTTTGATGAAGATTTTTGCTGGAGTTTTCTCGCTCTTTCTTGTTTTTCTCTCATCCATGGATGTTTTGCCCAACCCACCCACATAGCACAGCAGCATTATCCTTGGTCCCCGTTTAGAGTTTTGCTTTCGGCGGCGTCGGAACCCTCCTCCATATAATGCACCCTGTAGGATCCCGTTGCCGTCAACGGGCGGATTCGGTCAACGGGTATCAATGTTCCAGACCGCCCTTCAGAACCTTGGGAACCCACAAGGCTGACGCTGACCAAGCCCGCTGTGACGAGGTGTCTCCAGAGAATTACTCAAATATTTGTCCTTCTTGTTCCATCTATCGCGCTACTTACTTAGGTGCTTGAGGATAGGTACACATGAGCTTGTGTTAACAGCAAGCTGCAGAAGAAATGTACATAGGTAAATGATTATTTCAACTGTTCCTGTATCGAGACACGACACACGGTCCAATCACCTCGAAATTGAAAATTTCACCAAACTCGCTGTTGGTACCTGACGATCGTACCCATCGCGCACCAGTACCCAGGTGCCCAGATACCATAGCCCCCGGGCCTGGAGGTGCTCGGGTCGCTCTGATGGTGTTGTGTACAGTACGGTAAATAGTATGGCTCCAATGTCACCTTACCCACTATACAAATATCCACTTTTATCAATGGCCCACTCTACCATTAGAACAGACCGACAGGCTGACTACGTCTGACACGCTGGACTGTACTTGTAGTGCTCAGCAGTTGATGGACGGATCAATCGGATCGTCTTGCTGATCACGTCCATCCCGATGGAAGATATCCCAGGTGCCAACAGCTCCAAGCGATCTTAGCAGATTACGAAATCAGACAAACACCTTGTTGGTTCCAAGATTTCATAAATTTCTTCATTTTCTTACGCGAGTCGACCAACGGTTGGCGGCGTATCGATACTACCGTGGCACTTTGTCAGAGATAACCATACGCAGTACAAGTCACGGCGAGACAACTGCAGCTAAGATTTTTTTTTGGAATGATGCCTGAGAATGGCTTCTGCAATGAGTATACCTCCTAGGAAATATGTTCGAGTGCTCATTGTTGGGAAGGGAGGGAAGCAATTTCATGGATGACTGACGGCGTGTGATGTATCGGTGCCGAACAGGGTGGGTCTTTTTGGGTGAAGGATCTCCTTTTGTCGGATCTAATAGGGCCATTTGTATACCCGTCGGCCTTTATGTCTTGTTATCAAGTCCTAGTATCCGGCTGCTTGGGCTTTGTTCCTTTGCTCCAGATGTCTGGTGATGGGTTTCGACAAATGGCAGCAGTCACACAATAATCAGTTCGGAAGCATCTCATCTACACATTCATTGTATTCAAAAGTGACTGCCGCGGGCCTTTATCAGCAAACGCAGGCCGTCACTGACTTCCCAAGGGTTCTTTACACAAAATTTCCACCCACGAGCAGTGCTCAATACTGAAAACCCGAATGACCCCGCATAGTTGTCGTCCTCCTCCTTTGGTATTTACGCAAGTTCTCAAAACAAGTCTGCAAAGCCTCTACCGCGAAGGTCCATGCCCAACTGCAACCACGGATGTGAGACGATGTGGTAGATTCATTCTGGATAACGGCGAAGGGAGAGGAAGAAACATCAACCATGACACATCGCCATTCAGCGACGTAATAATGGGCCGTAGGGCTTCACCGGTGTGGTTTTGGAAATAGGACCTGAGGGAAATCGGCTCGGTTCGACATATTAACAGCATTTAGCACGTGACGACGGACAGACAGTTCAGGAGGTCGGGACTCGCAAGAAGTAGAGGATGTGATGTGGTTGGCGGAAGTTATTTACCAAGAAACAGTGACATGAAGGAGACCAAAGCACACTGCTCCGTTCCTGCGAGATGGTGTATGGAGCCAAACTCAATGACAAAACCACCTGCCTTGGGGCACGCATTGCCAACAGATGAGTGTGGCGATTCTTACTCCCCGGCACTTACTCCCTATCGTGGCAAAGGTCTATACTTCCATCCAGGTATACTTCCACCCACCAAACCTTCCACCTCAAGAAAGGTGAAACGGATTAATTTTAAGCCCGTTGTAGGCATTCGCTTACCTCCTAGGCCCCCTTCGGTGTTCGAATCGGTCCATGCCAGGAAGTAACAGTAAGTAAAATTCGCCACACTTCCGACAAATCCCACGGCATGTATTTAGTGTATCTAAATTCAAAATGCAAGCGTGCACAGGGGGACAGGCAGCAGGGCAATGAGGATGTATGCGTAAGTGAATGATGTTTCAAGTTAACTTAATCCAATTACACAAATCACACTGAGTAGTATATTGGCAGGTTGGTGATACTGGCGAGCGCGGTATTTGTGGTATCCGGGAGGGCATCACTGTTGATATATGCGTATGAATTGTGGAGCTTCGAGGCTGTTATATTACATGATGTGATCGTAGAGGGAACACTATGGAGAGTGTAGACCTTCAAATTGGTGCCATATCGGTTCAACAACTGATACTTACTCCTGAGGGGTACTAGCTATCCGGAAGCTCTTCCGCTAGTCTCGATTGCGGTTCGAAGACCACCTCTTGACCATTACTTCCCGCATCTTATAGCTCTTTAACAAATCTCCCATTCCATCTCTCGGAGTGCCATCCTCTAGGAACGCAGTGGGCGGCGGAATTTCAACGTAGACCAACACCAACCTTTTGAAAACCTTGCTCAGCACGCGGTTCACACCCATGAACCAATGCCAGCTCTTGCGTGGCGCCTCCTTTCCCATGGCCTTCCAGTACGGGTCCGAATACGACGGCAGAATGAGCAAGCCATACTCAGCGTGATCAAATACAGGACCGCGGTAGTAGAGGAGCCAGTCCACACCAAACTTGATTCCGGCGCGGGGAACCCAGCCTAGCGAGCGGAAATGATGATAGACGGCGTAGTGGATAAGGAAAGGGTCGTCGGGTTGGAGTGACTGTGACGGGAGGCGGGGAGGGAAATATGAGTGCTGGCGGAGGAGAGCAACAAGGTCTTTGGTCGAGACAGTCGAATTGGTTGACAAATCAACGACTTTCAAGGCGCCGAGCGAGAGTGATAGGAACAGGGCTTCTTCAGGAAGAAGTTGCAAGTGTTCCTTGTTGAACAAAGCCACTTCCTCAGGGCCCGTGAGTGGCCGGGAAAGTTCCTCAGCGGCACTGGCAGCCGGAACATCCTTGATGAAATTGGGAGTCCGGTTCGGTTCAGGGGTAGGAATGGTCTTCGAGGAGAGATCCGGCACAGAGTGTGGGGGCCTAGGAGGATCGGTGTGTAGAAACTCGGTAGACTCTACAGTGGGCGAAAAGCGGACGCTCTTGACTCGCTTCAGTGGTGTGCGCTCCGAAACCGTGGTTTTTGACTCGGCATCATCATTTCCAGATGTGCTCGAACCATCCTTGGAGGCATCGGCACTATCGACGCATTCCTCGGAGGCTGACGGAACATGACTGCGAGTATTCTCAAGCAGATCAAGCGGAGAGTTGGGAAGGGCGAGAAGCTCCAGCGGGCCAACAGGTGCTCTGGTAGGCAGTCTTAGGGGTAGATGTGGGGGATCGACGGACAACGTCAGAGGCCGTGGCAGGACTGTAGCTTCCTCAAGTCGCTTCTGTTCCAAAGCTTCTTGCTCGACCCTTGCACGCTCCCACTTGGTACGGTTGCGCTCTGCCCTGCGCTTATTTGTTTCGACCTCAGAGACCCGACCCTTGACGAGTCCGAGCCGGGTTTTCTCCCTCTTCAACCAGTTCGGCTCACTTCGACTAAGACTTCCCTTGCCAAAGAAGCCCTGCTGCCAAAGGTCCATCATGGACTTGTCGTCCGTAACCCTAATGGTACGGGTTTCATTGTCCCAGAACGCCGTGTGAATGACGGATGGTTCGGAAGGAGGGGGGCAGAGAAATTGGCCCAGCCAGCTGATGGCAAGGTGGATAAGGGAGACTGGGTTGACGGTGAGGCTCGGATAAGGGAATACTCGCAGAGGAGCTGGCTGCTTATAAATTTGATGAGGCGGAGGCTGCCTAGGGCCTTTGGGAGCAGACGCAGATGCGGGTGTAGGCACAGGCACAGACGGAGATGGGGACGGTGCGGATGCCGCCGGTTCTGGTGAACATGCAGCAGCAGGAACCACGTCGACCGGACGGTCGATATTTGATGTTTGGACTTCAGCCATTTCTAGCGCAGATCATGTCGGACTATTCGCGGGAGTCTCAGGTTAGCTAAGCTCTTCGCAGGGATGAATCGTGGGTATATATTGCTTGCTGCAAGGCATGTTGTAATTGATCGCTCAGATACCGTTGTTAGTCTTATTTAGGAGCTAACACCGAGAGACAAGTCTCTCTAAGCACCGATATAGTAGTTGTCATCATCGCGATGTGTCAGGGACGGGGTTGGGTAGTTGTCGAGGTCCAGGGTCGAGATGGACAAAAGAAACCGACAAAGAAAAAGTCAATAACTTACTGTTTCAAGGGACATTCTTCCCAGTGAGCCGACCCAGACCCAGTTTCATTGGCCATCCAATGCGGTGGTAAAACCAAGCCAGCAATAGGGAAAAGCAGAAGTTGAGGTCGCTCAAGTATCGTAGTTGTTGGTCATTATTTTTGGTGTTGTCTGGATCGTCAAAGGAAAACAATTCTTGCGGTCGTGGACTTTTTTACAAATTCTCGGCGTTCTTTGAATTCGCAAAGAAGCTCGCCAACTTAGCTAAGCAAGGGCGGGAACCGGAGCTCCATCGGCCCGAGTATCTAGGTAGGTACCTAGGTACATATGTAGACCAAACGGTACCTAGGTATGTACTAGGTACTCACCGGCCCAAGGGATTTGGGGAGCTTGCCGTACCTACCAGCGTACTGTAGGTAGGCTGCTGCTAGGCTGCTCGGGTACCTAGGTAGCTACCCACGTGCCGCCTGGAGCACCGGCAGGCGAAAGAGAGCTCAACCCATTACCTAGGTACTTCAATTATGCCGACTTCCGGATGCCGGCATCTTTTGTACGTACGTACTAAAGCCAGCAACTGACCGAACAGGCGTGTACAGCGGTTGGGCGGATCACTGTATTTTGACAATCAAGTCACTCAAGTCACTCAATCAGTTGGTCAGTGGCTTGCTGGCAAGCGATGAGGTTTGGGCCCGTCATGGAAGTTGTTTTGGTATAGGAACACGTAAATCCAACCCCCCCCCCCAAAACTTCTCGACGCTTCTCTTCTCTTGCTCCCCGACCTTCGGGCCCTCTACACAATCTACAGTCTACGGTACTGCTTGCCATTGTTGCTGTCTTGGATGACCGACTCGATCTCGTCCTTAGTAGCAATGTCCTTTCTTCTTGACAATGTAGCGGTCTATGCCGCAGTTCCGGCATTGGTCTGGAGTTCGGTCGTTTACGTCGTTCAAAGTATTGGCATTTTCAAGCTGTGCGTACCACGCACTACCTTAGTTGTATTTGCTAAGCCTCCCTTACTTACTAACTCTCCGTGCCTCCTAGGTTCCGCCACTACTCCCATCCTCCTGGCAAAGCCACCTCGCCATACCTCCCTGAAGACGGACTCCCGCACATATCAATAATACGTCCCGTAAAGGGCCTCGAGCCCCAGCTGTATGAGTGCCTGGCATCCACCTTCCGACAGGTCTATCCGAAGTCCAACTTGACCATCAGCCTCTGTGTCTCCTCCGAAGACGATCCTGCCTATCCTGTGTTGGAACGTATAATTGAGGATTTCGGAAGAGAAGGGTTCGATGTGAGGTTGTTTGTCGAGGAATACGACCCGTTGATATCAAGCCTGGATGAGAAAGACGGGTATGGCCCAAACCCCAAGATACGCAACATCAGTCGCGCATACCGCGAAGCGCCCTCGGATTCGCTGGTATGGATGCTCGACTGCAACGTCTGGATAAGCCCCGACGTGGCCGGGCACATGGTCGACAAGCTGATGGGTTACCTCCCTGGGGAGGGACGAACCACGCCGTTCAAGTTCGTTCACCAGTTGCCTCTTGTGGTCGACATCCCACCCTCAACAGAGGACGGCAGCGAAACAGGGCATGGTCAGGGCCTGTGGCAACGAGCATGGCGTCTCGGCGGCGGCCGCCTCGACGAAATGTTCATGGCGACAACACATGCCAAATTTTACGGCGCGATCAACACCGTCGGTATAGCCCCTTGTATCCTTGGCAAGAGCAACATGTTCAGGAAACAACATCTCGATACCTACACTCAACCCCAACACAACCGCAATCTCTCCGCGACGGACGCCAACCGTGGCCGAGGCATCGACTTCTTCAGTAGCTACATTTGCGAGGACCATCTGATCGGCGATCTTCTCTGGCACGCAGACATTCCTGGCTTTAGGAACCATGGGCTCGTCTGGGGTGATCTCGCCATACAGCCCATGAGCGGCATGAGCGTGGCGCAGTACTGGGCACGCAGGGTGAGGTGGTTGAGAGTTCGCAAATGGACGGTCATGCTCGCCACGCTGGTGGAGCCGGGCGTCGAGTCAATACTCTGCAACCTCTACTTCTCCTACGCTATCACCACCTTGTCTTTCTTCAAAACTACCTTCGCCATCCCACAGACTTGGACAACCATGTGCTGTCTCTGGCTTGCGGGGGTGTCGATATGGATGATATGCGACCGAGCCGTATATCGTCGTCTCCACTCCTGCTCCACCGTTGAGCCGGATGACAACACGCCCTTCTTTGCACGGGGAGCAGGACAACCCGACGGGCTTGACAGAAAGCCCTTCCGAGAGTGGCTACCCGCCTGGTTAGGACGCGAGATTCTGGCATTTCCCATATGGGCATGGGCGGTGCTGCTGGGTACGACTGTCGCCTGGAGGGGAAAGATGTTCCGGGTCAGGAGGGATATGAGTGTCGTTGCACTTCAGCAGCAGGGCAAAACTTCGGCGCAAAATGGCCACGTTGAGGCTGATGGTGAGGGAACGGGCAATGGTTCTGCTATAAATGAGTGGAAGCATGATGATGTGCCGAGATGGGAAGGCCGGCCGACGGCAACACGCCGGAACCCAAGGCCTTTCGCTAAGAAATAGTCGACCTTGCTGTCTGTCCTGGTGCAGTCAGTGTATATAAAAAGATAGGCACCATGTTTGATGTCAAGGAGTGTCCACCATGGCCAAGGCAAATCGAAGTCATGCAGATTTTCGTACCCTTGGGGTCCTGAACTCCTGGCTATCACGCAATAAGCTATCAACTACACAAGCCTCGTGCCCGGTACCAACTTAGCAGGAAAGTTATTTAAACCGGCAGAGGCCGGAACCCATTCTGTACCTATTCGGCCCCCCATCCGCTCCTTCACTCGACCTTGAACTACGAGACCAACTAACCACGAAGGCTTTTAACATCCCATTAAATTAACCAACGCGGAGAATTTCAACCAAGGCCCTAATTGGACCACTTCTTGGCCTCCATTCCCTTGGGTGGATCCGTCTCCACCTTGCCTTTGCTCACGCTGTCCCAGTCGGTGCTCAACGATGTACCATTACTCTCCGTGTAAGACTTCATCATGGCCCGCTGCTGCTCGGGTGTGCTGTTCGCAAAGAGCTGCTTGAAGAAGTGATCCACATCCTTTGGCTCTTCTTCTGGGTCGTCGTCACTGCCTACCTTCTCCCAATCTTTAGGACCCGACTTGGAGCTGGTGGGGTACGCAGGGCCCTTAGGCTTTTCGACAGCCGGGGCGGAGGTCGAGACGACGCTGGGGGGTTGTGGAGCAGGACCAGAGCCTGCGGAAGTAGGTACGATAGACTCGCTTGTCACATGTGCGTCGGCAGACGGCAGACTGGACAAATTTGGCAGTGACATCTCCTCTCGGCCGAAAGAGGGCCACTTCGCTGGCGAGGTCTTCACGAGTGTGAACTCTATCTTCATCGGAGCGACTCGGTATGTCGACTTGGCGGGGTCAATGGCAGCGTGGGGAATGAGGTACATGGTTGAAGGATCCCTGGGAAGGTGGGACGCCGTGACCAGATTGCTGTGCATGTCCACCTGCACCCTGCTCGTATCTTCCTTGCTCGCAAACTTCATGAACAGCGAGACGGTAATGGAGCTGTCGGTCTGATAAAATTGACTGCGGAAGGGCTGGTTCGTAGTCTCGACCTTGGGCTTCGGCGCGTATTGTACAGGGCTTGCCTTTGTGGCTTCGACCTTTGGGCCCTTCATCGCAGTGTCCTCTGTGTTCTCTGTATCCTCCAGAGAGGGCTTCGTCGGCACCAACTTGACGGATACCTTCCTCGCAGGGTCATCAGCGGGCAGAGCCTGGAGGAATCGGACCACGGTAGCACGGAACATCTGTGCCTTGTTCCAGTCCTTCTTGTACGGCATCGCCTTTTCATCGCCGCCGCCCATCAGTAGTGCGAGCTTGGACGACGGGTCAGCATTAGCCGAAGCCTCGTTATTTTGCTTGTCCTCGGCCATAGCTTCCTCCACAGTTACGTGGTAGAACCCGTCCTCATTGATGTAGTCCTTGGACACCTCGGCGGAGGTCTTGACGGTAACGCCCTCAGCCAGGCGCTGCGACCATACGGCAAGCTTATCGGCGTTTGCGTACTCCTTGGCGCGGAAGTGGGCAACGGATCTTCGGTATGTGGCTTCGATCATTTGCTTGCGGCTCTTGTCGTTGCCTCGCTCTGCCGCCACACAGTATGCGTATTCAGCGTCGCGGATGGCCTTTCTGAGCTGGCCTATCTCCATGTACGCTTGGGAGCGGGCGAGTAGCCATGCCGGGGACTTGGATTGTTCGATGGCTTTGGAGAGGTTCGCGATGGCATCCTGCCAGTTTCGCTGTTCGACGGCTTTCAAGCCCGCTTCGCTAAGCTTGGTGGCGGACATGGTCACGGGGGGCTCCTTCGTTACGATGGCTGTCTTTGTTTGGCGTCAGTTGTTTACTCAAGATCAAGCAATATATGTACGTACTTGGACGTCTGGGCAGGGGAGTACGGTTGTGAGGAGGACATCGAAGGATTATTGTTGATGGTACGACGAGACAGAAGGGACAAAGCTTACATTGGACTTTCGCGATAGGTGCGGTTCTTATGTTGCTGGGAAATGTGATAGAGGAGTAGGGGCGATGTTGTTTTTGAAAAGAAGTTGCTGTCGATGTTACTGGCGTTGTTACTGTTGTTGTTGGGTGAGGGCGTTGGGGAGAGGAAGGGCAAGTGGAGGGGTTACGGGTTACGGCACAGGCCGTTTGTTTATCATAGCCCCCGACGTTCTGCCTGTCAAAACAGCCGGCAGCCTGGGGCTATCTCCCACCACCGCCTTCCTAATCCTTCAAATTTTCTTTTCTCGGACTGACCCCTCCTTCACCGCCCATCCTAACCCTTGTCCGGAATGCTCTAGAAATGATACCAGGACCATAGTACCCAGGTATCAGAGGCAGTACTCACCTGGGCACTGGGCACATACTTGAGCAAGTACCGTACTAGCTGAGGACACTTGATTTGTACTTGCAGTCGGCCTGCCTACTACCTACCTACCTAGGTACGTACGTAGTAAGCGTTTCCACAGTTCCTTCCACATTGTTCTAATGAGGCCATCATTACGGTGGACGGCTCCTCACGGCATCGAAACGGATTAAAGCTGCCAGTCTTCCCAACCTGTGGCATAAGCAACGACACCACCTTGTAATGCCATGGTACCATTTTACCATCATTGTTCATCTATCATGTCGCCAGGTATACCCACTTGATGATTTGTTGGTGCTTGCTGCGCTTTGTCCCATGTTCCATGACCTGGACAGCTTGAGCTCTACCTCAAAGAGTGGCATCCGGATACCGTTTCGCAAACATACCCAACGCCTTAATGGTGAATGTGAACTTGTAGTTCGGGTAGCTGATGCAACAACTCTTGTTGAACACGCCCTCGATCGCCTCTTGCTTCCACTCCCCATTGGGCTGCTGCCGGTCCATGATCAGCTTCACGCCGCGCTTGAGCGGCTCAACATCAGGATAACCAGCGTTCATCAGGCCAATCAGTGCCCACGCTGTCATGACAACCTGTGACCCCGATGGGTGTTCGATGTAGAGGTGTTGCTCGCAAGCCTGGTACGATATGTCAGCCAGAGGTGGTAAACTCTGCCTATGAATTGTAAATAACTTACCTGGTACGACTCACTCCACCCACCGTCTTCCCTCTGTTTCGAGATCAAGAAGTCGCAGCCTCGTCTTGAGTGTTCGCTGTTCTCGTATGTCTCTCCTACGGTCGCCAGACTCTCCAGAGCAAACATCGTCGCATACGTAAAGCAGACGGCCCAACTGCCGTACCATCCGCCGTGGTCAAACTGGGCCGTCTTGATCCAGCTCACCGCTCTCTCGATGAAGCGCTCAATCTCCTTGGTGCGATAGTCTGGCCAGTGCTTTTGGAACAGTGACAGGGTGGTGACCGCCGCTGTGGTACATTCCGGGTACAAGTACTCGACCATGATATTCCCAAAGATTTCCGCTGCGTTCAACATCTCCATGTACGACCCGCCCCGGGGCGTCTCGTACGATGCACAGCCTCCAGTTTTCGGGTCTTGATATGTAAGCAGTGTATCGACTGCGTCGAAAATACGTCTGTCGTCCAGCAGCTGTGGATATCCGGGTGTCTTTTGCAGTAGGATGACAGATTTCAGGGCCTCGGACACGCAGTCACTCACCGCGTACCCCTGGATCTTGTTGCTGAATGCCCATGCGCCCTTTCGTGGGTGCCGGTAGCATTTTTCCATGTCCGTCACATTGTCTCTTATTTGCTGGTCGTCGAGGAATTCAAGTGCCTTTGTAAGCATAGGTCTCCATCGTGGATCCTGTGCTTGGTCAGCCGAGATG
Organism: Cytospora piceicola; assembly: GCA_023375675.1. Lineage (NCBI taxonomy): Eukaryota > Fungi > Ascomycota > Sordariomycetes > Diaporthales > Cytosporaceae > Cytospora > Cytospora piceicola. Next base: position 48,224 of record JALQBC010000033.1, on the reverse strand, counting down.
ACGGCTTGTATGGCGAATGCAGTATCCCATGACTGCACACCATTTGTCCCACAGACCATCATACCCTCGGCATTGACAAAAATGGAATCTTCCATACGTTCTCGTAACCGACGGACGGTATAGCTGTCCGGACCATCCCTTATGTAGCAGCACACCAGCGTCATGGACTGATTCACCGGTGCAAGGCAGGCGAAGTCGGTGTTGGCCATCTCCATGTCCAGCAACTCGGACACCCAGTTCTCTGCCCGCTCCTTGATAGCGTTGGTTCGTAGATACGGATCCCACACATTCACAATGGCCCAATTGGCTGTGTTGAGCAGCCAGCTCTTGGGGTGATAATTGTCCCGCGGACAGATCGTATTGCGGTTCCCCTTCCAATTGATGCTCTCCCAGGGCTCCGTGAAGAGTTCATCGCGCAGCGAGCGAATCAAGTCGTCTTCTTCGCACGACCACCGCTTCGAGGCGATATATGACATGGCAAGATAGACCATCCGAATGTGTATCCACCACCGCCACGGCGCAATGGGCACCCAGTCCGGTAGCAGCCACGGCTCGGGAGGGACGGGGTTTACGATGTCGTACTTGCACACGCCGAGCACGGCCATCCAGAACTTGGCCCAGTGCGGTGCGTGTGTTGCGCCCCCGAGCTTGTGCAGCGTTCCTCGTGCCTTGACCATAACGGGGTGGTCGGCGTCCGCGCCCATTATTCGTAGAGTAATGTAGCTAAGACAAGTTCCCAGGATGGTAGATTCTCCTTCAATGTGTAAGCCCCAGCCGCCGTCTTCAGGATGCGCTCGTGCAAAAAGATAGTTCTTGATTTCTTTCCTGTATATCTCCGGGATGTGCGACTTGGTGGCGTACCATGCTATTGCGTATCCGGGCAACAGAAACATGGGCCCGCCATATTCGCAGCCCCAATGGCCCGTATCAAGCTGCAGATGTTCGAAGAAGGTCAGGCCGTTGCTGACAGCGTCGATCGGGGCGTTGGGTTCCGGTAAGGAGGGTAGGTCCTTCAGGGGCAAGCATGATCAGTAGAGGAGGGAAACGCAGGTCGTCAACGGAAGGGCAAAAAGACGTACGAGATGCATGCCAAGATACCACTTCTCGGCATAACTCTGCGGCCACTTCGCAGCGGCCTCGTCATCATCCAGGTAATGCCATGTGTGCCGCCCGCCATCGGCCTTCATACGCCATCGACTTTTGTCGACGGGCTCAGCAACCCTTTGACGTTTGGCATCGTGTTCTTGTCCACCACTGGAAATCTCCTGGCCGTTGAAGAGGCCGGTGCCGCGTTTCTTGCCGTGTCCATTGCCGTTCAGCAATGGCGATGCTTCTATATCGAAGGATGCTGACTGGCGTGCGCCGCTTCGAGTTGTCACCATTGTCGAACAAAGCAGGGTTGGTAGCTGCTTGTAGGAAAATGCGGAGAGATCGTCCCTGAAATTCAGCTCCTATCGCGAGACAAACAGAGACAGCTATCCCAAAGGTGGAAGGTTTCGGAGTTGCTATGTTAGGTGAAGACGGTGGAGAGTGCTCCTGTACGAACTGCTACAGATCATTAGACGCAGGATTCGGACATTGGGAGTTTCCCGGCCGCGCTTCTGGAAGCTGTCACAAACCAGTGGAGATCGGATGCTGGTGGGAATGTTGAATGCCCTGGACTGGGTTGAATTGACCAATGGCGGGCTGGATTGGCCAGTGGCGGGCTGGATTGGCCAATGGCAGGGTGAATGTCCCTGAAGCAAGGGGCGCCTAGGTACCTAAGTAGATATGTTAGCTTCCGTGTAAGTGATCAGGACGGTAAAGCAACCCCCATGGTGTCCTCCTATTACCAGAGATATGAGGTACCAATCCAACAATGGCACATTCCGTCAGCCTGTACTGATTCTTTCATTTGCACTATCAGGAGCTACATTGCGAAAAAGCTCAGCATCTCAAGCATCAAAGTCGGAATAGAGACATCCATGGATGTCCAGATTCAAACCGTCCCGATCTTGACGTCCAGCCAATCTGACAAGTCACCCATATTGTCGATGGCTTGTATCTCGGCCTTCATGTTCAGCATCAACATCACCTGCAGCTCTCGCAGCTGCTCCGTCTCTTCGTGGTCAAGCTCCCGGCCCCCGACAATCATGGCCCTGAACATCCTCTGTGCCGTCTTCCTGTCCGTGGCCGTGAGCGGTATCAGCGAGTCGGTAGCACCCCCGAAACGCCGAGGTCTCGGTTGTACGTTGGGTTGTGATGCTGTGAACCTGTTAGCGCTGCCTCGTAAGTACACAGGGCATTTATGTGAGTGGCTCACCTGGTATGGCAAATGATCCCGAGCCTAAACCCTGGCTGCTGAAGTGTTCCGAAGACGACTGGATCGACTGGTCAGCAGGGCTTTGCGAGCTGTCTTCATCCCGTACCCTCGGTGTGTAACCTAGTATGTCCTCCATCCTGATACCAAGCCATTGCATGCCAGTCACTGTGGCGTTATCTTCATGGCTCAGGCTTCGACTGCCGTACTTGTACGTTCTCATGATATCAATACCGTGGGGGTCGCAGTCGACCACGCACATGATAGGAAGGATCGGACGCATAGAGTGGACGAGGTTGAGGAACTCGAGTGTCGCCAGATCTGCATAGCCTTTGCCCTTCACAGAATGTTCAGTATAAAATCCCACCGTGGTGTTCATGAGGTGGCTGGTTTACCGTGACTAGGATTCCTTGGCCGTGAACACAGTTCCTCCAGTACCGAGAGGCCGCCAATGTCCTGAACGTCGCCTACAGCGTCGCAAGTTAGTAGCGGAAAATTGGCTACGCAGTGGGAGTTGTCAGTACCTCCTTCTCGACAACGAGTATCCACTTTGTCCCAGCGAAGTCGATCTGCCTGATCATGGCGATGGGCGGGATGGAGTTGTTCTCGTCAAGGTCCGAGAAGCAGGACACGATGGTATTGTTTTTCATGATGAGTTTAATGGGGCCTGCTATGAGCCCCTTCGAAGCTGCGACCTTCTTGATATTAGTCAGGGACACGAGTTAGACAGATGCCCATGGTGCAAGGTGTGGTTGAGTACAATATTGAGCGCGTCTCGGCCTACTCCGAGGGTGAAAGCAAGGTCATCTACCAACTGATCCACGTTGCCCTGGTTCTTGAAGAGCTCTGGGTTCTGATAGTAGATGTTCCTACAACTAATCTTAGATAAAAGACATGGAGGCCGGGGGGTATCAGGCGACAGATATACCTCTTGGTGATGAGATAACCAGACACCAGTGCCTCACGGGCCAACTCCATAATCCGCACCATCCTGGCTGCAGAAGCAAACGTGTCAGCGGTTGTCAATGGGAAGTCAATGAAACGCTTTCTAAGCCAACTAACTGAATTTGGTGGCCTCCTGCAAACTGCTCCCAGGGAACCTCAGTACACCCTGAGCCCGTTGAGGAGAGCCTCTGCTGCGGTAAGGGATGGACAGCGAATTGTCTCCTCCGGCGAGCATGTCGATCATGGACGCGAGCATGTCTTCTATCTTGGAGATGACGAGGCCAGTGTGATTGTCGCGGGAGAAATTCAGAGGGATAGTGAAGAATCTTGAAAGCTGTGACGGTGGTGAAGGGGGCGGAAAGATGGCACTTGACGAAGGCGTAAGATGGTCCACACCACCACCCACGTTGTGAGACATGATGAAAGAGGGCAAAACGAATACAACAGAAGATAAGAGGACACATGCGGGGGGCACGCACACTGGCGTTGGGTGTGTGATGATCTGTCTCCCAGTAGGAGCTGGAGAGTTTCGATGTGAACGTGGACAAGAGTATCTACCTAGGTACCTTGGTTGGTACTTAAGCAGGTACCTAGGGTAATCACTTGAGCCACTGCCAGGTACCTACCTAGGTAGGTAGTCCTTACCCAAATATCTACCTAGGTACCTGCTCAGGTACCTACCTACGTAGGCAGGACCTCTTACCAAGTTCATCTCTGGTTAGTGTCATTTGTTCCTTCATTCAATTGTTCAAGGGTCTGCCCAGACAGTCCGCGTTTTTCCGTTTCAGCAAACGTACGACTGAGGTTCTACACGGGGCGTGTAATTAGGAATCATAGTCATACACCACCACCACCACACTGGCAGATTACCCGGGGATGACGTTGTGGGAAGGAATGGCAGGCATCGTCGTTCTTTACTATTATGTAATTCTGAAAGCCCAGCAGTGTTTTTGCAGTTTCACTCATTCTCAAACGGAAAATCAAACAGAACTGAGCAAAACAGAAGCGACAAACAAACAAGCCACACTTTGAATCTCAAAAGGCAAAAAAAAAAAAGGGAAAAAGGCATCTGCTCAACAGCCATCACGACAACACACTACTACTACCACATCCACCACAACCACCATAATAACATCACAACATCGCAACCCACCCCTCACAAACAACATGTCGTCCAACATCCCCACCTCCACCTCCGTCCTCGAGAGCGTCGTCATCAAGGCGCCTCTCTCCAAGGTCTGGTATGCACGAAAGACCCCTGCTTTCTCTTTCTCTCTCTCTTCTACTCTCATGGACCGGATCTTATTTATGACTTGCTAACCCCCAAAACTGGTAGGCACTTGATCAAGCTCCAGGACTTCTCCAAGTTCTGGTCTTCCCTCTCCAAGTCTGAGGTCGTCAAGGGCGCCAACGACGAGGCCGATGTGTTCAAGTGGACCTTCAAGGACGGTACCGTCTATGAGGTCAAGCAGGAGGAGCACTCTTCCATCAACCACAGCCTCACCTACAGCGTCATCACCTCCAGCCCCGAGCTCTCCTACTCGTCCGTCCTGAGCACCATCCGCTGCCACGCCGTCACTGCTGGCCAGCATGGTGGAAGCACCTACGTCGAGTGGAGCGCCAACTTCTCCAGCGATGCCAGCGCCGGTACGTTCTTCCTGACCCTGTCCTTCTTGTTCCCTAGTCCACGTCCGTCTCCATGTCGTTCTCCACTTCTAACTGACACAAACCTTGCAGAGGTCATCTCCGATGCCAAGTACAAGCGCATCGAAGCCCTGTCGGATCTCGAGAAGGCTGTTACCAAGGCTTGATTGTCTAGCCGCATAACGGCCTGCCGCTTGGGATCGATGGCCACTACTGGGGATTTACGATAACATCACAGCACATGTTAATTCGGGTTCTGCATCTGAAAGTTTTTTTTATTCGTGACAAGGAAAGAGCTAAGCAGGTAGAGAATGATGACTATCGGCTCCCTTGATCAAGTGCGTCGCAAGGACCTTGTGTGCGTAAACATGCATGTACTCTCAAAAAGTCTCTCGGAACCATTGAGCTAAGCAGTTCTTTTTGGAATGGATTTCGTAGTAACTGGCTGTGAGCTCTTGCCTTCTGGGTATCTCGAAGCACCCGGGTGGGCTGTCGGAATCTGTGCCGAGATCTGTTAGGAGAGGCTCTGTCCTCAGAAAGTTTTCCAGTAAATGCCCTTGGTCAACAACTATATCAAAGAGCAGATGGGCTAAGCCCCCACAAAGCCGCTTGCAGTAAAGTAAAATACACACCAGCTTGAGAGTTTTCACTGCCCCATGTGCATTTCAGGCATAACCGTTGCACCTGTCCTTGATCATACTCGCGTAGTAGATGACTGCCTAAGCACATTTTGCTACCAATAGCAAAGAGACGAGCTTTTCCCATATCGGGGAGGCGCTTTCCGCTCTTTATATAGTTTATAATATCGTTGATCACTTTGCTCTGTACAGGTTTATGTTGGTTCTCAAGCTGCGAGGTAAATTGACCGGGCTCGGTAGTTTGGAAGTACGATCCCATAGATGTTACTTCCAAGCTCAAGATGACTCGAAAGGTGGAAGATGACTCGAGATATTGATGATGCAATGACCTGCAAATAGGTACTTCTTGGGAAATGTATATGCACATGTGTGATGACAGAGCTTGATATAAGTGATTAGTGACTGACTACCTAGGTTACGATAGGGTACACATATGCATGTGGTGCCTAACACTTGGGCCAACTAAGTAAATGTGATCACACGCGTGTGTAAGGCAAGTCGATTTGATAAGTTCGTGGTCAGCCGGGTTGGAAATTGAGTGTATTGTTGAAGATCGTACAAACCAAGTACCTCGGACAATTCCTCCCATCTCGGCCCCTCTCGTCCTTCCAAGTTATATTACCCGGTCTATCTATCCCACCACACATATTGTCTCAGCCAGTATTTTCTCAAGAAACCATGATCATTCCTCTTATATTCGATTATGGACTTTGAGCAAAGCAACAATACGAATCCTACCAGCACCGGTGTAGTCAGACAGCTAATCTAGTCGAACCAGTATTAGTTTGGACTCTCGGTCACTCCGCTCAGCAGGGCCTCTGGAGATCCCCCACCCCTCTCGGTAACCAGATTATGGATTTATCAGCCGAAGACTCAAACCTTCGTCGGCTTCGGATATCGGAGAAAGCGAGCCCATGGTCCAGATTCACCAGAGCAACCTTGGAGCCGCTTATGTACGTTCTTCACGGCCATTAAAGGACACCCCGGAAAGCAGAATATCCAGTTACAACCATATGATCGAAACTACAACGGAACATTAGGGTAACCACGAGCCATTGATCCGGTGTTTTGAGGACGGCGTCAAAGTCCTTAAAGTAGAAGAGGTGGAGTAGGCCTTCAACGGACAGGCGTCCTTCCCTATCAGGGCGTATACACGCATCGAGTCGTTGCCTGATAGTTCAAGGCACCCCAAGCACAACTAAACAATGATATCAGATAAGTTATGACTTTTCTTTGGACCTCACATTCCAACCCTTGCTAGGTTAGCTTAGACACGCACACGTTTGAAATTCAGGTCGTTAATTTAGCATTGGATTATATTTATGGAATACCAAGACAACCTTCCCAAGGTGTACCTGGGCCCAGCTTGAGAATTATTTTGGTTCCTTATAGACTGGGACGACACGTGAAGCGCAGAAGACGTGAAGGGTTTAACCCTAACTTGGTCTCCAGGGCCTGGTACAGTGCTCCCGTACCTGAAGGGCGGTATTAGCCACACTGTGCTGCCGGATTTTTACTCTGCTCCAAATTTTCAACGTCGACAACACCAACGGTGTTGAGAACAACTTGATCACCAATTTCAGTTTCACCTGACCTGTCTCCACGCATCTTGAAGTTGTACTTAACCAAAACCACAAACCCCAAGTACACCCCTGATCTCTGTGTATGAAGTCATACGAAGCCGACACATCAACTCTGCCTTTTCAGACAGCACAAACGCTCGGACCACTCCTGCACAATGGCGCCAAAATTGAGCTCGGAAGAGATCGACGACCTCATATACTTTGCCCGGGCGGGCGAAGTTGTTGACCTGAATGAGACTCTCGAGGTCCTTGCATCAAGGGAAGGGGTCTCACCAGCTGAAATCCTCATGGCCGCCAAAGACGAAGGAAATTCGACGTGTCTGCACATGGCCACAGGCAACGGCCACGAGGGCAAGTCCCACTCACTATCCACCTGTCATTCGTACTGGCTAGCTAACAATCACTTCAGAGGTAATCAAGGTGCTGGTAGCGCATTTTGCGGACCGGACAAAAGAGGAGAAGCAAGCCTACCTGGATGCTCCTAACGAGTTCGGAAACACTGGCGTACACTGGGCGGCAGGCCAAGGTCACCTTGACGTTGTGAAGTATCTGGTGGCCGAGGGAGCGAGCCCGGCACTGGCAAATGACAAGAATTATGTCCCGCTGGATCTGGCAGGCCTCAACGAGAAGCATGACGTGGTGGATTACTTCCTGAGCCAGATGGAGAAGATGGAGACGGGAAATGGAGACGAGGGACTGGACAATGCAGCAGAAGGCATGGATGTGGGTGGTCAGGGGGCAGATGAAGATGTGGCAGTGCAAGAGGGCAAAGAGGAAGAGACAGAACGCAGCTCTTCATGATGGAAGCTTTTGGAAAGGAAGACGAGATAGTCAAGATGTCACCTGGATTTCTGGAAAGGGTTAGATGGATGGCAAGCCACATCTGTCTAAGGTATGAGCCCGGCACGAGCCAGGAGTAAAATACCACGGCACCAGGACCAGAATGGATATGAAGTCACGAACCCTAGGGCATGATTTTTCCAGCCGTACGACAGAAGTCGCAGAACCCAGCGTCTTTGATTTACCCCTGGTTGATTTATGTGTCCACTATACAACAAAACATCATGGTACAATAAGCAACTCTGCCCGGACCGATCACTGAAACACAGAGAAGAAACTTTTTTTGCTCAGACAGGATGAGACCGAGCTTGGTCGCTGGCAATATGTTGCAAAAGCCAGTGACGGATATACACTCATACAGTAGTGAGTAGCCACATGCAAGTTGATTCTGCTGCATCTGCAAATCATGCCTTCTTTGTTCATCATCGATTCAATGAGCCAACCTTTCGGAGTAGAAAAATCTTTGGAAGGCAAGAGGCAGGATAAGGCAGAAATAATAGAACCAGTGGGGAGTAACCGCGTGACGCGCCTTGTTTTCCGTATCTACTTGAACTGTTTCGCTTTTCTTTTCCGATGCTCTTCATTATTTTCTCGGGTTGATGAATCCTTGGAAACACGGGCGCGATCACAGTAGGTCAAGGAGTCGTCGTCTCTCCTCATCCCGCAAAGCTGCATAATCTTGAGCTCCCAGGCCATGGCTACTGCTGGGTTGAAAGAGGCGATTCGAGTGGTAGGGCTGGCCAGCTGCACGTCATTTGGACCTAGTTCTGAAGAGGGTCCTGGCTGGTCCAGAATTCCCAAGGATCCATTCCGACTCTGTCACCATTCGCATCGTTGTAGACTTCCATCGCTGCCTCAGGAAAATTTCTGCCGGGAGCAGACGAGTCTCGATCCTACTGGGACGACGTGATAAGGATGTACTCTGGCGTCTTGGCCGGAGAATGATCCTCATCCTCATCCTCATCCTCCTTAGTGAACGGTCGTGCGACAGGGCGGCCGTCTTCCGAGCTGGACCTCTAATCCATAAAGGGTGTGGCTGCGCCGTGCGTTTCTGCAGGAGTCGCCGCTCCATCGAGGTTCAAGCTATTGCCCTGGTCAGGTGAGCTGCGTCGTCGCTCTTGGTGTGCACCAACAACAAGCGTTCCATTGTCTCCAGAAACCTCATCATTGTCAATATCCCTCACCCCCATCCGCTCCATACTTGAATCGTCTCTGTGAGAAATTTCAATCGCATAGCGATGTTGCATCTGGTCACTGCTATCGCCAGAATAGTGCTCGTCGCTGTTTTCTCGGTGACAAGAGCCACGCTCCTTTGATAGGACCTTCTGCTGGTATTGTCCACCAGCTGCCAACCCGTCATAATCATTCTCCTGTCCGTCATCTTCGAACGGCTTGTCACCGCTGGAAGCAGAAGGTCTGTATGGCTCCTCATGCGTAGACTCGCCCATTATGATATCGTCGTCGACTTGGTCGTTGTCGGTGGTATAACCATCATGTCCCCCTGCGAGAGGATGATTGGTGTTGTTCTCAATGTCGGGCTCGTACCCTTCATCTTCCACCGACTGTCGCAGATGAACATCCCAGCCACCTGCCATATTGACGGGACCAATGTCCTCCACTTGCTGGTGATTGGCCTTGGTAGGGAACCCATTTCCATCAACCGTCTCGGGATTCTTCTTCGTCTTCGTGCTCATGGGATTCTGGATTTCGCCGGTGTCCAAGAAGTTGGACCCTTGAGGCGGAGTCGGCGTCTTGCTGAATTCGGTCAGATCGCTATCCGAAGCATGAACCGAATTGTCATCAGGCCCCCAGAATTGGAGAGCAATATCCTCTGGAACGGGCTTTGTATTCATCACAGGCTTCAGGATGACAAAGCATACCTGGACTGGGTCGCAAATCATGACGGCGTTCCCACCCAGCTCGCGAGTACGAGTTTGCAGGTGTTTCAGCAGACCGGCGAGATGGCGTAGACTGCACCGGTGTCCACGCTCGAAGGACTTGTAGTACTGTTGAGAATTGACAAGAGAAGCATCCTTGATCTCTAGCGTGGGGTAGGCGACCACACCTTCGACGAGGAAAGGCGTGCGACTGAACCACAATTGTGGCATCATCTCGTTGAGTTTAGCATTTCTATCCTGGGAGGTGTATCGTACGGTAGCCATGCCAGCGGCACCAGGACTTGTTCCGAGACCCTGGGCTTTGACGGTGGTCTTCCAGTTGGTCATTCCATCTGGAAGTATTGAGGCAGACACGACCTCAGGTGTGATGCCGTATAGGGGATCGCAGGAAGGGCGAGCAGGGGCCTTGCGGTGTTCATAAACGAATTCCACCTTCACACGCACGGCGAGAACCACATTTCCGAACCGATAACGGATCAAACGGTAGTGACCACCACTATACGGGAGCCTTGGGTCATTGGAGCCCTTTCGACCTAAGACATGAGCAGCCCACTCGGGCACAGTTGTCATGGGGTTGGATCGCTCGCGCTTAGGCAGAGGGCCGGCATGGCCGCGACCGGGTTTCTCTTTGGGTATAACAAAAAGTGTGTCACGCACAGTGCTTAGGTCGAGCCGGAAGGGTTGCATTGTCTGGGTTCCGGAGGCTCCTGACCCGCAGATGAAAGCCAGCAGCCGTGTCAGTGTGTCAGCGTCCGTGACGATGTCAACGCCCCTGAAGGAGAAGTCGGCATTGGTCACCTCGAGAGCGCGGAAGGTTGGCTCGTAGGGGTATTGAGGCTGTAAAAAGGCGTGCTCGTCGCGAATGGCTCGGGAAACGGCGCCGCAGAGATCCGCGTGGTTCAGAGAGGAACCGAGTTTTAGTCCTTGCCAACCACGTGTGTTTCCTGTAGTGTTTATAGGAGCTTAGCCATATGGCCTTAGGACGATGGATAGCAGCTGGCACTTACCTGGCACGTAAATGGCAGGACACGTCTCTGTAGTTTTGTCCTGGCTGGGCGTCGGACAGATCCAAGTATACTCACACAGTACCTCGATCGCCCTCTTCGAGTGCACTTCATTGTCGCAGAACAGGACGCCAGACAGGTGAATGTCCTCAACGTGCTCCTTTGTACCTTTGACCATCCACCCGTACAAGATAGGTAGAGGTAGAGGTTCGAAGATGAAACTCCCCGAGCCTTTTGGATTGGTGTACTCGATGTCAATACCTGGAGTTGGTTTGCGCTGTCGCTGTCGCAACCTCATACTGTGCTTAGACAGGTGCCCGTCTGTGAGAACAGAGATATTGTCATCATCCTCAACATCATCAATGTTACGGGAAGTGATTGGAAGTCTCGGAAACAGTGGACCTTCGCTTGTGACCCCGCGAATCTGCCTGTGCTGGTTAGGGACGCGAGATGGAGCGACGTCGTCGACATCCATCTCATCAATTTCCGATCCTTCGGTTCCAAACTCTTCGCGGAAATCGTCATAGGCTCCATCTTGGGGGTAATCAACATCATCCACATCATCATCATCATCATCATTGCCTCGGACTTGGATGCTCTCGCGAAGCTGGACCCTGTGCAGGGGACCACCGTCGTACTGCAAAGTTTAGTGTTAGCAACACCAGAACGTGCGGTGTGGTAGGGCGAGAACAAACCTGGTCACTAGAGGCTTCATCCTCTTCAGATTCGAAGGCGTCGTATTCTTCGTCAGCGCTGACTGTGTTCTCTTGGTTCGTGGGTGACGAGGGAGCTCGAGAGGTGGGGCTGTGTTCGCGACGGCCTCGGGGGCCTCCCATGTATCTTGCCATCTTGGAGACGCCGTGACGTGAAGCTTCAAAGTCTAGGTGGGTAGCCCAATTCAGGATGGGAGAGAGTTGCAGTGGCCTCGAGTCAGAAAGTATTGGAGGAAGGTTGCGTTCAGGTATGGGAGGTAGTTGTCAGGGTCGACGAGACTAGATAAGATGGAATGATTGCGGAGGCCAAGCTTGGGGCACGAGGTAAAGCTCCCTGAAGCTAAACCAGTAGAGCTGGTCTGTACAGCTGGAATTGTGAAATGTAAATCGCAGGTGATCAAACTTTAGCGCGCATTGACTGGTGGTCTCTTTTGCGAAGCTTCCAAGGTTGTCTTTCAGGTATTACTGGGGTTGCCTAATAGCTGCGAGTTTCAAAGCTTCCAGTATACCCTAGGCTATGTAGATAGCCCAAACAATATCTAGGTATTTAAAACTTCACGAGTACCTTTGGCCATGCATAATTTGTTTGATGTTCCTTGCATTGACCACATCACCGAGACCGATACCCTTCCAATAATTACATAGAGCCACATCAGCGGTTGATGCCAAGTTTCCCAGGTTGGTCCACCCAAGAAACAGAGCATTTCAGATGCAGCGATATATTCCTGCAAAGACCGGTCTGGAGGGTATATCCGACTGCGGGTATTATAGACGATGAAACTTCACTTACATATGTACCTCACGGTGCTACCGGGTTCTAATTTAAACAGTAATCCATATAGTAGCAGGTAACCTCGATTTCCTAGACCACGGAATGTACTTAGTAGGTACCTAGGTATGTGGGTACGTACCCTCTAGCAACAAGTAACCACTTACGTGTACACAGGTATGTATAGTATCTACTTAGTGTGCCAGGTGGGAGATAGACCTAACCCCTAATTGGGATCCTAGGGGTATCGCCATTCTACTACAAGACTACGTCGAGCTTGAAGTCGAGGTCGAGCATCTATACATGTGATTGTACCACCTAGCGAGAAGAAAGAACCTGCTGCAGGTAGCTTGTTCCCTATCTAGATTATCACCTACTTTAGAGTTGGTTTCGAAACTGCAAAGCTGAACCCTTCCACGAGGAGTCCCATACCATGAGGCAGTTACGGCTAAAGTGGTGGGCACATGGAACCTGCATAACGTGGTGCTGAGATGGGACGCACTCTAGACCTCTCACCCGTGGACTCTGCTGTCGTCTATCTCGGGCCTTAGAAAGCCTGCACAGGCCAACTACGCCTCTGATAACACCTTCCTCGACAACCTTGCCTTCTGCCGGCGGCGGCTAGGACTCATGGCCCAAATCGAAGACAGGGGCTGCATGCCCGAACGCTCCGATTTGATTATGACACTGAACACGTCGGCATGGACGTTTATTAATGACTGAAAGTCTGCTTCTCCATGATGAATCAGTAGACGGCCCCCTTGACGCGACCTTTAAAGCGAAGCTCATTGCCTCTATCGCTTTACCCCAGTGACCCTCTTCGCGACTCCTTACTAACGACCGCTTATTCTTGCTACTGTTCGCAAGCCCCGGCGGCGGAACGGGCCGGTCCAACGCGACCGGGAGTGCGAACAAGGATATCCAGACCCTGCACCTTGTAATCAAGACCAGCACTGGTGTTGATATGACGGTGGGGGCGCTCCTATTAGCGGTCGATGTGGTGAAAAGCAGCTAATGACCATCATGCGTTTTGACGAGCCTCTCGAGTCCACCAGGAATATCTGCTTACGGTCTAGACTTTCTCGCGGACGTCGAATTCAGGCACTTGTCTCACATCCTTGCCGCGCTATTCATACTGGATGTGACGAGTGTGCTCAACTTGTTGAGCTTGGACGAGATGATTGTTGCCAATCTCCGGGCAGCGAGTGCTGCGGATTGAGTGTGCAATGTGAAGACACACCGCCTGCAGGTGGACGAGACGGTCTGGTGGGTTGATCACTTGAGGAGTAAGCAGAAAGCTGATATGTAATTTGTTAATTTCATGTGTCCGTGGGAATGTTCCTGGTAGTGCAGCTTAGGCGGTGGATGATAAAACCAAGTCAAAACGGGCTGATCCGGAATACGTGGAGTACCTAGGTAATATTCACAACTTCAAAGGGAGAGTGAAATCTATCCCGGTCATAATTTGCCAATGATATGTTTACTGTATTTCACCAGTACCGAACACGTTCAGTCCGAACCCACTCGAATACAATCAAGGGCCCTTCCAGACCGCTACAATGATAGAGTGGTTCGAACCAGGCGGACATGTAGCCCCTTGAAATTGGAACCTCTCATCCGCTTTTCGAAACATTTCTACCCAGTCACCCAGTTCCCTCTCCTTAGCGTTCTGAATCGAAGTCATAACCAGGTCAAAACTCCTCATCCGGGCCTCCATTCCTTTAGGCATCTCGTCTGGCCCCGGGAGCACCGCATCACTGATAATGATTTTGGCATCTCGCTTCAGAGCTGGAATGAGACTTCTCAGGATTTTGATGGAGTACTTGTCTGACCAGTTGTGAAAGATCCACCGAAAGAAGTAGACATCTGCCCCTACGACTGGTTGCGCCGTGAAGAAATCGTGGGTCATGAAGGACACTCGACTCGCAATATCTGCAGGTATGTGTTCCTGAGCATCCGTGATGACGGGTTCAAGATCCTGGACAACGAAGGACATGGAGGGGAATTTTCGGGCGAGGGCAACGCAGACGAAGCCTTGCGAGCCACCGACCTGGACAAGTTAGATAGGAGATGACGCCGGATTGCGCTAGACTTGATGCATAAACTCACATCGACAAGAACCCCACCACTGTGTTGTTCCCAAGGGTAAAAGTCCGTCACGTACTTGAGGTCGAAAGGCCTTCCTTGCGTGAAACTCCTCATCATGTTTCCGAAGCGGTTTGAACGCTCAGGGTAGTCCGACAGGAACTCATACATGGGCTTGCTGGTGTTATTGGCCAAGGAGAAGCCCTAGTCGATGGACGGCCGTGGTCAATACGGTCACAGTCCCTCAACTCTCAACACCATCTCTCCCAGCGGTCGCTGGCAGGCTTGAAGTTCTGACCTCGGGAGAGAATATTAATACTCACTGTTTCAGTAGGCTCTTCCGAGCTAGAATACCTGGCCATGGCATTGCATGTCTGGGATGCCGCTTGCCACAGCTCGTCCGAGCAGGTAGCTACATAATCATGCAATCCAGGATCCTCGGCGAGCAAACGCGAGGCAGCGCTGTGCGCGACTACCCCCGGCCGGGGCTCCTCGAAGATCCTCTGAGAAACTGCGTAGCGCACTAACTTACGCACATCGCTCTCGGCCAGGCCAGACGACGAGGCCATTTCTGCGAATGTTGTTTCGTTACCAACAGGCAAGTTCCGAGCCAGGCCAAAGCGGGTGACCGCCTGCTGTGGAAGAAGAGCATTATGCTACGTTTTATTGTGTGAGATCAAGCATGTTGAAACGTAATGAGGTCGGGGAGGGAGTGCAAGAATACTACTCACAACGAAGCTTAACAGGTAGTCTCTTGGGCCGAGCATTAAATGCCGCAACTCGGCGGTATCTTCGAGGACAGATTGACGCAGAGCCACAATTCCCTCGGGTGCATCCCTTGGCACAGCCCCGGCAGGAGGGGTATTCAGTTCGAATGATGGTTGGGGAATATTGTTGGCTGTCAAGTAGTCGCTCAATTTGGAGGTATTGGTGGCAATACGCGTGGCCAGTTCGACGATGTGTGGGACGGACATCATGATTCGAGGTGTTAAAGATAACAACAATGGGGAAGTTCAATGTTGAATTTTGAACAATTTTCTTGGCAACACATATCAGTTGTGATGTGTATACTGAATGCTGTGCCGCTTAAGTGCAGATGCACGTTCAAGGGTTAGGGACATTCTTCCGTACGTCAAATCTGGATATTCCACTATTTCTCATGTGCTTTGCAAAGGTTACGATATGAAGTGGCCTTAGATTGCTAAACTCACCTCTTCGCTAAATCCACGCACTTACATAAGCTACTTTGTGCTGTTCTGTGATATAGTCAATCTCGCAAGAGTTGTGGGATCTATATTCCTGCAAATGTTACTGGTGTCTCTCAAGCCTCTCCAAATAGAGTCGAGCATTTCCAAGGTTGGTGCCATTCCCCGAACCTCACAATGATAACCCGCCGCGACTACAGTAGTAAGCCCCACATAACATATCCCTATAATCCATAAACCCTTGATATAATATATATGTTGAGTGGATGGACTAATAGATAATATATGCAAACCCTGACCCCTACTTGGGTGTGTAACATATGATCCATCTATAACATACATTCCTTTCAGATGAGCTGTAAGTTATATACTAAATGGTTACAAGCTTTTAGCAGGTCCTGAAAACGCTTTCGTCAGGCTTAGGCCTAATTAATCACATCAAGGGGACATGCGCAGCACTTGAGTGTAACTAACAAGTAACTGACAGACCAGTTGACAGCGCGATCAGAACGATCATAGGCAGGCCAGAGCCAATGTGTTCATCAAAGTAAACAGTATCTATAAGCAAATGACCCTATTCAAGGGCGTAAATAGTGTGGAGATGGCTGGCTGTATGTGGTCTTAGTCCGTACATGACAATGTTTATGGTTTATGATACGGCGGTAGTTCAGAGCAGGCTCGAGAACAATCTTGAATGTGAGCTCACACTCTCATGCGGTAAGAGGTCTGGAGCTGACAAAAGCATGAATGCCTTAGGCCTGGCTTGTCCCTTATGGAACTTCTGGACAGATCCGAAAGCTCGTGAAAACTGACCGTACGCCAACAAGAGACAAAGAATACGAAAGAGACCAAAGGAATGGGAACTGATTATTGCTCGCCTGTAATGGTGCAGAACACCGAACGCAGCAGAAAGGCTTTCTTTCTGGGATGTATACAAATTATGTCAAGCAATCGAAGCAATACCGTTCTACAATTCTCGATACTCACTAAGAGCCTTGATTGCATCAGGGTCCATTCATGCGGAGGACGGCGGGGTCAATGTCCCAACATCGAATTCTAATCGATGTGCTGCTCCATACCTACCTATGGGGTCCTTGGCTACCTAGGTAGTTATAGTACTCTCATTTCGACTAGTGCTAGCTCTTGGATCTGCTAGCATAGACTAAAAGCTAACGGACGAGGTCAACCCCAAAAGTCGCAAGCATCAAAGCGCCATGCGCCATTTCCCAGCAGCGAACCAGAACTTCACAAGATAAGGCAGAATCCTTGGCAGTAGCGGGAAGTCAATTCCGCATTCGTAGGCCATACCGGCTATTCCAAGTACGTAAGTGAACAAACTATACTGTGCGTTACTAGTACAAAGATCATCAGATAAATGTTTTCATCCATCTGCTCCATCAGATTAAGCAGTCAAAAAAATCTACTAATATACCAAGATGACCTACTTTCTTCACAATCGCCTCGCCCTAGTCCTATGTCTCTGTTAAGCCCGCGCTATCCAGATTTCGTTACCGCTAAGATACTAAGCCAATGATTTTCCATCCTGGACCAGATATGAATGAACAAATGCTTTCTAAGCCGCGGTACATTATTTTCAGGGTGCTATCTCTCCAGGTAGCATTGAGAAACGGGTCACAAATAGCGAGTTCCGGCCGCTTCGAGGGTATTGTGATAAGTTGACAGCTCATCGGCTCAAGGGGCACCCGAAAGCTTCGTGTTTATAGCGTGCACATTGTGAATTCTGTAATCGAACCAAGTACGAATTAAGGAATGGTTCGTCGCAGCATATAATTCGATTAACTCCACCTAACCCGAGTGTTGGCTATCAACAAACTGTACATATGTAATGGAGCACACAAGACCATACGGATCCATGTACTGGAGTAACCAATCACTGTGATCCAAATGACATATCGAGCATTGATCAGATACACCGTGCATTGTTCAGCTCATCCAATACGTAAATGGCTAGTCCTTGGTCTCCATCCGTATAATGTTGGTTGTTGGTTGTTTGTTGCAAGGATACATTGAATGTAAGCGCAGTACGGCAGCACCAATTGGCGGCAAATTGGGGTGTAAGTCGGGGCCCCGGGGCCCCGAGGTTCCGCCCCTGAATCCCAGTGCGGGTACCCTGCAAAGCCAATTGCAATCGATTACGGTTCCCTGCCAGCATATACTGTACCGGTGTACAACCATGCAAACGGCTTCCAGCAACAACCTTCGAGCTTGTTAGCCTTTGGAGCTCTCCAAAATTGAATGAGCATCTGGGGACGCGTTTAGAACTCGGCAAAATCACAGCAGATCATCTGGATCTACATCGGTATGATACAAGACGACTGACCATTGCATGAAAGAAAGGTGTCCAAACATTTGAAGATCTAACCAACGTCCTTTTCCACCTTCCAAGGTTAATTCGGAACCACAACATCGAGCCTCCCAATAAATACCTCACCTACCATATTGCCTCCTTCCTAAAAGCTTCAGGCACATCTCAGTAGCCCACACTTGAGTAACCAATCATCCTGTTGTACCGTGCTACAGGCCAAGGAAAACCTTAAGTTAGCTTAGCAACGGACTACCCGACCAGCTAACAGTTAACCTCACCTCGTGTACAAGATTGCCAGCTGGCTAATAACAACTCCTCCTACGCATGGATAGAAAACAGTATAATTTATTGCGGAGAAGGTATCGGTGACCACATCTGTGTCCTCGACAATTTTGTATTATACTAAGGCCTCCTTGGAAAACGTGCTGGGTAGAAAGTGGTATGCACTACTTTGTATAGGCTCCGCACACTCTGTTAGGGCTATGTGACGACTCGTACAACTGCGCTATGAAGATGAAACATTACGGTCCCAACAGAACCGGGCGTGGCTAGGACCACCCAACCGAAATGGGACAAAAAAAAGGAGCTAGGACGCGAATAGGGGTAAATAGCAGGAGACTGCCAATCTTAATATTGGTTCTTGCAATAAGCAGGTTTGTTCTTCGCCACACTACCCATCACTGCCACCTTATTAACCCTTTCACCTCGTTCCCAATTTGTTTACATTGTTTAAGAGGGAAACGAATCTAACTTCATATATTCATTAATCGTTGTTTAGTCCCATTACCGATTTGTCTCCCGCGCCTCTAGGTTATCAAGAAAGGCCTCATCACATCAAAGGGTGCTTGGTTTCTGCCCGCCTCACTTACTCTTTCCGCAAGATGTCAGACAATGTGAAGGCAAAGATTCCGGCCAATGTAAAGGGGCCGCATATCAGTGAGCTGCCGTTCACCTGGCAAAATTGGCACCAGCACATTAATTGGCTCAACACCTACTTCGTCGTTCTTGTTCCCCTTATGGGCTTTATTGGAGCGTATTATACACCTTTACGTCTTTATACTGCTATCTTTTCTGTGTTCTACTATGCCGTCACTGGAATTGGTATCACGGCCGGTAAGCTAACTTCCCAGACACTATGTAGAATAATAGACGATGCTAATAAGTAAATAGGATACCACCGTCTCTGGGCGCACTCTTGCTACAAAGCATCGACACCTCTCAAGATCTACTTAGCTGCCGTAGGAGCTGGTGCTATCCAGGGGTCCATCCGAACGTGGTCGCGAGATCATCGCGCACATCACAGATTTGTACGTCTCCCATTTTACACATTCTCAGAACAGAAGGTAGCTTTGGGTGACAACCCAGTGCTGCTATGCGAGGGCCTCGAGACGTCTTGCATATTACATGTGCTACTTGCCGGGAATTTTACTAACTGCGAGATTCCAGACCGATACCGAAAAGGATCCATATTCAATTCGGAAAGGCTTCTGGTACTCCCATATGGGCTGGGTAGTGTTCCATCAGGACTACAAGAAATTAGGCCGATGCGACATCACGGACCTGAACCAGGTAAGCATTCACAACTGACTGTTTTTAAGGGTCAATGTACTTGAGTATTCTATATTAACCCGTTGTAGGACCCCGTCGTTATGTGGCAACATCGGAATATGCTTTACGCTATTATCGCAATGGCTTGGGTTTTTCCAACAGCAGTATGCGGTCTACTATGGGGTGACTGGCAGGGCGGCTTCATTTATGCCGGCATTCTGCGATGTTTCGTCGTCCAACAAGCTACCTTCTGTGTCAACTCACTCGCTCATTGGCTCGGAGAGCAGCCTTTCGATGATCGCCGCTCACCTCGCGACCACGTCTTAACAGCCCTCGTCACGCTTGGCGAAGGTTACCATAATTTTCACCACGAATTTCCATCGGATTACAGGAACGCTATCGAATGGTGGCAGTATGATCCAACGAAATGGACCATTTGGGTATGGAAACAACTTGGGCTCGCTGAGGACCTTAAGCGCTTCCGCCAGAATGAAATCGAGAAGGGCCGCGTTCAGCAGCTCCAGAAGGCTCTGGATCGGCGGCGCAATCGGTTAGACTGGGGAGTTCCAATTGTCGACCTTCCTATCATGTCATGGGACGATTATGTAGTCGAGGCCAAGAGCGAAGACGGCAGGGCCCTTGTGTCCATCGCGGGCGTGATACACGACGTCAGCGATTTCATCAAAGACCACCCTGGGGGCAAGTCATTCATCCAACTGGCTATCGGAAAGGATGCCACCGCGATCTTCAATGGTGGTGTGTATGAGCATTCCAATGCCGCTCACAATCTACTCTCCACTATGCGAGTTGCAGTTCTGCGTGGTGGCTGCGAGGTGGAGATATGGAAGGATCCTGCCTCAGAGAAGGCGGACCGGACGACTGATCTGACTGTCAAAATTGAATCATAAGAGTTTTATCTCAGGTTGTGAAAGCCGTTCTACCCTACTCAGGGTGGTAGAGCTTGGTTGGTTCTCATAGACAAGCTCAGAAGATGGAACATTAACCTTACTTTCTCCATGCCACAAACTGGTTCATACCCATGAAAAGACTATGGTTGGGTGCTATCGCTGCTTCTCCATTGATGATGACATTATGACCTTGAGTGGCAATTTGTGAGGCATTTTCTGCTTCGCCAAACTGATAGAGTGAAGCGCTCGAGGAGAACCTAAGTAGGTAATCAATAGCCCAACGGTCAGACACATCTGGGCAGTAATTGGACTAGCCCTGTAGTAATACCACCACGTGTACTCTACGACTCGCCGCTTCTGGACCTGTGAACTATACTTGGTGCCTTGTCTCGATTAATTCCTTTGATCAGGCTCTATAAACATGATGGTATCAATGCCGTGTAAATCGTCCTCAATAATCTGCGTGATATACCTGCTCTGGGTGCACGGGCTGTTAGGAGCGAGAGAGGGAATCTTCAGGTATTTTCTGAAGTGTACTAGGACACAGTTGAAGTTTGCTTCCGGCGCGAGTGTGTTGGCGACAGGTGAAGACCGTTAAGAAGCATTAATGTGGTTTGTATGTGCCGCATCGCCAGCTCTATTCGCTAACTCATGAACGAGTATCTCTTGAAGTCCTGAGTGGCCCCGAAGATGTCATGATGTATTGTCAGCACATAAGCATCTTGAGAAGTGCATGAGCGTTGTCTAAATATACCTGCCAAGGTTGCGGGGTTTGAATAGGAAACGGTGGGGTGGGGATGCAACAGCTTGATGTTTTTGACATCGATGGTCTGTTCAACCTTGGAAGGTAGAGAAAAGAGGTGACTCAGATTCTGATACAAGATACGATCATATGTCCTAAGACTAGGCCGCTGCCCATAGTCCCGCCCACATCGCCTTCTCAGTATTTATGTAATAAGCATGCCCCATGCCCTCTTTACCTACGAAAGTAAATTAACCGTCAGCGGACTTGAGCAGGGTTGCTTTGCTCCCACTGCTATTAACACTTCTTCTGGGACCACCATTGCTATTTCTGTTGGTGTTGTTACTGTTTACTCGATTTTGGGCCATAGCTCCCAAGAGCAGCCTCAAATGTCCGTTGAAGGTCCTCGATCAGGACTCGCGAGAAACCGAGAGTTACACAAAACCCTTGACTGAGCTTCAAGAACCCATGGGTGCCAACCGTGCAATGCCAGACTCAAAGACAAACAAAATGCGAGGTCACCATAATGAAGCCACTGGTCGAGCTCTGGACTAGGGCCTGGGCATCAACATCCTTCTCAGGTGTTGTCTTCACTATCATACTATCTTATCTCTTATCCATGTTCATCGCTGTATTGGATTTAAGTACCATGATAACCAATGTAAACCGTCATACCACAAATGAGTTTTGTAAAATCAGAAATAAAATTCTAGTGCGTGAAATTTGTCGAATAATGTGTTCTGAGGGGGCCATCAGGGGGGCCCCCCCTGATGCTGACACGCACCAGTTGACAACCGTTTCAACGACGGACATGGGCTGCTATAGCGTGGCTTATATGCTCACAAACTGTGCCTTCCAGCCCCTATGCCCAGGTGTAGGCGCAATTACCAGCTCTTTGCTGCTGAATGCACATTTTTGTGGCAATTGCCCTTTCCGAGACCGGTTCTGTTATCTTCGAAGCCGTCTCCTCCTCCAATGCTATCATTGATAGTCGCGCCATTGCTGGCATAGGCCCTGTCAGTACCGTTAGGATGCGGTGCCTACAAAGCATATTCGTACCGTTGATCTAGTAGGCGGATTACCTACGGCTTACGATTATACATCGTCGATATTCTAAACGGTGATAGCTTTAAATGTTCATCGATAGTGAACTGTTTATGGAAATATAACGTAAAGGGTACTTGAACGGTCTCTAGAGTCTGCAACGCCGCGTTCTGGTTGGGTTCATTTCCTCAACCCTGATCACAGCCTCTATGATCTTAGTCTTACATCGTTTTCCGCTGCGGTTACAGGCAGTCTGATATGACACCCCTGTACCTTTTGGTCTGACAATGCCTGGCTGTCCTGTACCTAACGGTCCCTGCATTCAAGTCTCAAGTCTGCCCAGGTGGTCTGCTCACTCATTGGCTGCTGTGACTGGCATGGATTCTTTTCGTTCGCCATGGATCGCCCCCCCCCCCCCCACAGAGTACGATGGCTTCCTTTCGGAGTTTACTCACTTTCTGTATCAAGTGGAGTGGCCACCAATGATAGTCGCACGTGTCTTCAGCTGCGACATCAGGCTTGGTTACGGCCGTTGAAGCCCGTATCAGCAAGGGAAATTGATCGGATACCAGATAATGCTCGGTATCGGCGTTGGCTTCTGTGAAACAGGCTGATATTACTGCCTAGGTATGACTCGAGGACTCCGGGCCCCCTGGTACAGTATCAAAATGGGGTTTGATGACCATATAGGCCGGTTCATTCTTCCCATATCTCCCCACAAGGATCCTGTCGTGCTTTTCGAATAGCAGCTGGACGGCACTGTTTTCCTTGCTATTGCGACATAATTCTCAGCCAGGTGGTTCATCAAGATTTACAACATGTTCAAGGTCTGACCCAGAGCATCAGCACAATCAAACATTCTGGCACCACTAAACAATGTCAAATGGTGAATAGGTGCCTTCATCTAGTTTACTACAGTTGCTTCCTACCTATAACATCGCCATCAGATACCACACATTGAATCTGGCTGGAGGGCTTAGACATGCAGTGGCTACAACGGCAATTAATTCATGGGACGAAAATACGAGGATAACAAAGCCTGCCCACAAGTCTCTAGTTGGTACCGGTCTAATGGAGTCCATGCCTGTTTGACGAGTTGCTATTATCAAGGACAGCTTTGGGAGTGTGTGAGTCCTTGCTTAGAATCTGTCGCAATGTCAACTGTTCTGAGATACCCTAGTGCGGTATTATGAATAGCTGCTTAAGGAGACCTGGGCTACCCTAGGGTATGTACGTAATAAGTCTGCGGCATTCTCAAGGCATTCACTCTTTTAAGTTTTAGATTGCAGTCATTCCCCTCCGACACTGATATAGTTACTTCTCCAGAGTTCGTGTCTATAAAACTGTCTGGGCTCACCATTTCAGGTCGTGCAGTCTCCGAGGAATGGAAGGCCTTGGCGTGCTGCGACCGCAGTAAAGGGCACAGTCAACCCAACAATTCTCAGGCTATGTTACATAGGTAAGTATTGACACAAGAATCCGTGCTTCCCAGGAAAGTGACAATCTTCACATCTGCATCCATGTTGAAAATATCTATCGAAGGTCGACTTTTCCGTAATCATTCTCGGCTATTCTAGGTAACACGTACTGAGTCTACTTTCAATTACAAGACTTCGTAGAAAGCGGAGGTTGTTGGTTCGTCAAGCCACCCGTTTTGATTCAGGTATGTACAAAGCGAACATAGTTACATACTACATACATACTATTTAGTACGTGAGTGTGTGTGAAACCTCAAGCTCTAGGAATACTGTTCGATTTCGTAAGGTCTTCGAAATCAAGGAATAGCCTTGAGCATGAGCTTTGTGTTGACAGTCACCGGCTTTGGGAGCACCCGCTTGTTGACAGTAGCCGAAAGCCTCTTCTTTGGGCGTAAGACTCGTCCAGCGGTATGGCTTGTGTGGCTCTTCGTGCTCGTAGTATTGGTAGCAATACTACCATATGCACACGCAGCACCATTCCATGCGGAGTCCGCAACAGCTTTCCATACCGCATTCATATCCGTAATCATAGGTAGGGTCCAATAAAGTCTGCAGTCCGCCTCCTCAGCCACAAACTGTGCGGGAAGGCCGTCATCGACATTATACCGGAGGATTTGGTCCCTCGAATTCAAAGAAGCGGCCGAGCTGCGGTTGACAGCCAAATCCGTGTACCGGGCCAAGGTGGACGTCTGCTCGTCGGTGATGATGTCCCCGCCGTTTTCCAAGGCCCATTGATTGTAGTCGTACACGGAGCTCCAGTCAAGCACTTGTGCGCCCTTGACGCCACCAACACCCTGGATTGGGCCTGCTTGTGGCCTGCCGCCCATTGCAACTGATTTGACGCCACCCTGGATACGTAGCATCTCCGACGCGATCGTACAGGTGCTGGCGCACACGCCGTCGTATAGCAGGATGATGTTCTCTGCCTTGAAGGGCTGCGACAGATTTGCTAGCGTACCATATCCGGCGATTTCCATACCCATGCCGAACGTGGAGTTTGTTGTTGTCAAGTTGTCATTCAGGTTCCACCTCATAATCTCGGTGTAGTTTGTATCTTTGTAGACAGCCGGGCCAAACTTGTCCTCGAAAGTCAGGAATGGATTGTCGGTGATGTTCAGGTCATATCGGTAGTTGAACCAGCTCTCGTAAAACCCAATCAGGTCTTCGTTGTCGGAGGTATAAGGATCAAGGTTTGCAACCAGGTCTGACACGACATGTGAAATAGCAACCAAGGAGTCGCTATCCTTCCACCGAGAAAAGCCGTCTTCCACAACATGCGGGAACAGCTGTCGGAAGAAGTCATAGCCCTGTAGAATGTATCCTCCGCCGTTACTCTGAACATCAACCACCAATTTGGTCTTCCCAGCGGCCACCGCGTCGGCGAAGAACTGCAAGCACACTTCTTGAAACTCGGCTGGCGACTCACTCTCGAAGGCCAGCAGCACGATGACTGCTACATCCTCGTAACCGTCGCCATCAAGATAGAAGCCTGCCACAATCGAGTCGTTGGTGACAATGACAGGCTCGGGATATCCGATGATAGACGCTGAGGCAGCCGCAGGAGCATCCGTTACAGTCGCTGTGGCTGCTCCGCCATCGTAACCGTTGGGATTGCAGAAGACCTCGTACATGGACTCTCCATCGGTGACGTTCGTCAGCGGCACTTTGATGTGGGCATAGTTTTCCAGAGTAATTTGGGTACCATTAGCAAAGGTCATGCTAGTTGTTTCTCCTTGGTAAATATACCGGATACGACCACCTCCTTGAAAATATCCCTTACCATACCCCGCCGCAGGAGAGGCTATCTCGTAGAACATAGAGTTGTAAGCTGAGTCCGCGTCCTGATTCCAGCTCGCCTCGTAAATAGTGTCTGCGAGATATGTGGCAGCATCGATTCCGTTGATCAGCGTCACAACGGAGGCGGTGCTGGGGGAAGAGATAACATCCTCGTAGACCTTGATCTCGGGGATGCTTGACTGGTCCTTGCTGATGGAAACGAGAGAAAGAGGCCGATTCCAATCGAAAACCAAGGTTAATAGGTCAGGATAGAAGACAAAGTGTCCGTCGTGTGCGGGTCCGAAGACGGTCTTGTATAAATCTTCCTGGAATTCAAATTCGCCGCTATAGGTATCGTTCTCAAGTTTCGACCGGACAGCAGCCAGACTTGCGAACATGTCGTAGCCAGGATAGAAGTAATCGGCCGGGGGATCTGCTTTGTATGCAGAGTCTTAAGGAGAGGTCTTCATTAGTATTAGGGTCTTGCCGAATGAGCTGACATATCGTACCTGTTTGCCACTCCAGGTAGGGCTCTATCGACTCAACGAGTTGAATGGCCAAATCCTTGCCGAGTGGTACAGACATCAAGCAGTCATGTGCAACAGAGGCGGCGACTGTGGGCGTAGCTGAAGGCGACGCCGCAATTTGGCTGGCGTATGCAGCGCTGACGATGGCGCATGGCTGCGTCTGGCTCGGAACGGCAGAGGTAATTGTCTTGTTAAAAGCCACTCCATTTGCCATACCCCGGAGGCCAATGGCCATGGCCAATAAGCTGTACTTCATCCCTTGTGATGGAGGCGCTGTTCAAGAGCTTCTTGCGGTCCAGCACGAAGGAGGTGAGCGGCGGAGCAGTCAACGGACGATTCCATTTCCTTCCAAGGTTCCGCATACTCGGCCGACCGCTACTCTTATGTACTGTGTGTAGTGGTCGCCTATCCCCACTTCTATCGCACATTGCAGGAAGCTACTGTACTCCGTATCTGTGGATTGCCTATCGCGTGGTGCATGTTGCATTGGAGATGGCGACGAGAGGCATCGACCTATCATTGTCGTATCGCACCTTATCCGCGGAGAACAGGGGCCTTGCAAATGCCTTCCCAATAAGGAAGGAAGCTGATGTTGATCCACCCGATGAGCATCAGTGGCCCTAACTTGTAGTTCGGACTCCCGACGAGTGTAAAATGCAACACAAGTGATTGGATAGATTCAAGCTTCAAGTACGTAGCACTACACACCAGGATCTCGACTTGTTGCGCTGAGACATAGACGTATTCCGGCAGTTTTTTTGTGCAGGCCAGGGCGATGGGTCTTGACGAACAGCGTACTGTGACTAGTAGGGGACGAGGTAAAAGAGAGATTGCATGGGCGAGTCGATAGTGTTTTGGGAAAATGTTCCGTCAAAAATTATATTCAGAAGCCTGTTGGCCGTCTTTCCAACGCATGACCGTTTAAAGCGATTACTTGGTATCGCCGATCCTGAATACGTACTTGATTGCTTTGGCTTTTCCAGCCTTCAAGTTCTCCAGGCCCGTCTGAATCCCGTTAAGACCACCAGGGACAATTTCCTGTGGTTGCGGTTTGAACCATCCATCCTGCAGACCCTTTGCAAAGTACCGCAAATAGACGAAACCCAGATCCTTCTCATTATCATGCACCGAACCAACCATGGTCCAGGTCGTCTCAATGTTGCTAGGTGCGTCCTCTTCCTTTACTGGCAATACCGTGGTAAGTTTACCGCCGGGAGACAGCACCTTTCCAATGTTTTGATAGCTGCCCTTCTCAGCCACGGCGTCGTAAGCGTACAGAAGCTTCTGGCCCTTTGAGGCTTGCTTGATTCCCTCGACCACAGCATCGTCACCAGCTCGGTAATCAATGATCGTGTCGCCCTTGGACTCATCGATGAAGGACTTGACATGGTCTTGCGAATTACCCGCAACACAGATAAGCGGGTGGATGTTGGCTCGCACCGCCAGCTGTACCACGTAGATGCCCACCGCAGAGGCTGCACCGTAGATGACCAAAGGAATCGGCTCCTTAGCCGGCGCCCACGGCTGGGGAAGGTCAAGCTTGCCATAGAGGCCACACACAGCAGTCAACGCAGCGAGAGGGATCGTAGCAGCCTCTTCAAAGGTCGTCTTCTCCGGGATGTGGGCCGTAGTATGCTGCCATGCAAGGGCATATTCGGCGTAGCTACCCCCAGGTTTCGTCATCTCGTGGAAGGCCATGACGCGGTCACCGGGCTTGAACTCCGTGACGTTGGCGCCGACTTGGTGGACGATTCCAGCGATATCATCGCCCTGGTTTACAATCGATGTGTCCACCCACTCAGGTACTTTCCAGTCCTTCGGGTTGGAACCACTGACTACCACCTTGATGACGACCTGGTCATCGTTTGGCTGAGGGATTGGTGAGTCGATGATTTTCACCACCGGCCCTGCATTTCAAACGTCAGTGCATGTGAGTTTCTCCAAATCCCAGTAGAACGGGATATTCTTACCCTTTGCGACAACGGCTTCCTTCATCTTGATGGTTTCGGCGGTCTGACTGTATGTCGTTTGATGGTTGAAAGCCTCCTCGAAATGATGAGGGGGGATTGGAAGATCAATCCTTAAGTATTTGCGTCGACTACTCGGAGTCTTCGGACACAACTGGGGACAAGTCCCCGCCATGTGTCCAGATTTATAAGCACAATATTGTACCCACTTCCACGACGTAATTGTGCGGGGTTAGGCGTTATGACGGCTTGAATCTACCAGTATCGAGTCCGTACACGTCTCAACGGTAAATCGCGGGCGCAGAGTCATTGGAACATTCGATGATTGTCGACGCCGGCATCCCGGGTGATGAATATTGATTTTTCCAAGGTGCCAGGCGGACAACCCTGGGAACCCTTGGGAACTAGAAACCGGTCAACCCTACAATTGCAATCCCCTATCATCACTACACTTAACCTTTAGCCATTGTTTACTTAACAACCACAGAGCATGTGGTAGTTTTAATCTATACCCATCTACTTGGATTTAATTGCCATTTTCAAGGATACCAATTTTTTAGTCAAGTCTCCATTGCAATAGGTACTTACCCCAGAGGGCTAGGGTGCCATATTGAAGGTCGACCGGTTTCTAAAGTTGTCCGCCTGGGTGCTTGGTCGTATGACAAATTTACTCAAACAACCCATAGTAATACGTATTCAACTCAACCGACTCTTGATCACATTGTAAACTGCTTGGTTCTACCTCTCTAGATGTCATGTGCCTTTCGGTGAGCCACCATCGCAACCACATCGTAAGAGCCAATGCCTATGGCCATTACTGATTGATCCCTTGCACGTGCACAAAACCAACTCAATGATGACCACCTGATTACGAGCTTTGAAATCCTGAAACAGACACTAATGGTGGTGGTCCCTCTTGCTGTGATCATGGCCACATCCGTACCCGATCGCAGCTCTCGCCAATTTGGCCTTGCTCAAAGGCCTCGGCTCAGGCAAGAGGTCACGGCCAGTGAGATCCGGTAGTGGTCTTCTCACATCTCTCTTGGATCCCTCCGCGGCGTTCAGATCGCGCTTCTTTATTTCCGCGTCGTAGATCAAGTTCAACCAGTTTCCCAGACGGTATCCTCCCTTCGCGATCTGCAGCTCGATTGTGGGAATGACCGATTCGTAGTAAGTCGGGTATAGGTCGTCCATCTTTTCAAGGGCTTCGGCACCATCCGGCATCACCACCGTACACACATACGAGTTCGCATCGCTGGCCCAGGACGTGGCGGTAACAACAGCCTTGCCTACGTTGTCACCGTCAATCCAGCTGGCAGCCGCGGATGCGTAGTCGCCTGAATCGATCTCTTTGGTAAGATTTGTGGCCCAGCTCAGCGCATCCGAAAGACTGTATCCGCCAACTAGGGTCTCGGCAAAGTATGTG
Source organism: Cytospora piceicola (assembly GCA_023375675.1). NCBI lineage: Eukaryota > Fungi > Ascomycota > Sordariomycetes > Diaporthales > Cytosporaceae > Cytospora > Cytospora piceicola. Next base: position 18,859 of record JALQBC010000033.1, on the reverse strand, counting down.
TCCCAGTCAGAGTGCAGGTTGTCAGAATAGCCCTGGTATGTTACATCCACGTCGTTGGCGCCGACCTCATACGACTCGTCGTGGAGGGGCTGTGTGATATCACCTACGAGGTGGACGAGGAATTTCAGAGCCTCGGCGGTACTCGCGGCTGAGAGACGGCCATCGCCCACGCGCGTGGTGTAGTTGGCTATGGCAGACACAGAGCAGCCTGTATCACCACAGTCTCGGTCATAATCGACATTGCAGTCGGAAGGAGGATTGTCTTCTGCGTCGATGTAGTGGAAGGAAGAAGACCATTTACCTGCGCTGGTTGCACGGTACGAGTCAGCCCAGGAGGCAATGTTGGCGAGGTACGAATCCGAAGTATCATTGAGCACCCCTTGGGCCCTAAGATGTGTCAGTCCCAGCTTCTTCGCACCACTGTCTTTCTGTGAAGGAGATAGTTACCAGGACGCAACTTCATCCGTGACGTAGTTCTGGGCAATGTAGGCGACTGTGGCATGACCCAGAGACCCCCAGGCCTTCACTCCTTGCAAAGCAGCAAGTGTAAGGAGCAGAGTCGAAGACATCTTGTAAGTGAGGTTGTCACTGACATACAGTGGTACTAGAAAATGGGTCGATTGAAACAGGTCCAGGATCGCATTGAGAATGGAGGTGAGCAGGAAAATCACGTCGCCTGGCAGAGGAAGTGATACGGGATATTTATATACACAACAGCTATCACTCAACCAAACTTTTGCTTTGGCTCCTATCGTCGATGTCACCATGAAAACCGCTGCATGCCTGTTCTGGTGTTAGTTGGCCGACCTCCCGGATTAGGAAAGGAGCGAATTCGAAATAAGCAAGTGCTAGCAACGCTATCATCCAGTCATACAGATTCAACGTGACAAAAGTGGTAAGGGAAATTAGCCATTAGGCCAATGAGTGCTTCACGTCTGAGCATCTGGCGTGCTCTGGCAACGGGGATACAATCAAATACTATAGATACGACACTATCATGCGCCCCTTAAGGCAATGCTGAAACACGACATAAGGGCGTACAGTGAGGGCACCCACGTCACGTTAACTATATCCGCGAGACCTTCCCTGAGAGGCATAGATTCCTCGTCGCTACCTAGGTAGAGTCATGGTCAAGCTAGGTTTCTATGGATACCATGAAATACCGACTATTTTCCAAAATGCCACGAGACGTGATGCTGTATGTCCGCTCAAACCACAAACGTGCATTGTCCTTCATTCCACGCCGTTGGTACGCCAATCCCAAATGCAACAAATTTTTGACGGACATCATGCATCTGCTCTTAGCCGTAAATAACAGCCCCACCGGACGGGCCGTTACTGAAGCTTCCAGTCTGTCTGTTGTACGCGAAAGGATTCTTTCGCATCTGTCAGGGTCGTCGATAGTGACATGAAGAAAGGCGAGCTCGTGAGACATACTAGGCACCTCGTCGCATACTATTCCGTCTGCTTCTGCTACAATTTTGCTAGTAACTTACGTACTTCCACTGTATCTTCTTCGGCATCCTCTAAGCTATCCTAGCAAAATTGATTCTTAATCAGGAATATATAAGCTCTTAAAGCTTGTAAGAGAAATCCGTCTGTATAGGCAGTATACCTTCCGTTAAGAAGGTTAATGTTTATTTTATAAGGCGGACAAGTATATAGAAATTATTACCTATAAGATTATACTACTTGTTTTTAATTCTAATTAGCTTTAGATTATAATTATATTAATTCGCTATAATACCTATTTAAAAAATCTAATTAACTGTTAAAAGCAGTAATTCTAGTTATTTTATAACTAAATACACTAGTAATTATAAGGCTTTAAATATTTATTAAAAGGCTTATAGTTATTTTAAAGCTTATAATAAAGCCGATTATAATAAGAACTATAATAAAGCTTTTTATAATAAACTTTAAGTTTAAACTAAAATATATATTTAAGTTTTAATTTAATTAAAAAGAACTTACTTAAATTTAAAACTTAAGAAAAAAGGCTATTAAATAGTATATTAATTTAAATTGTAGCCTTTAAAGTAAGCTTACTATTAAAGTTAATAGTTTTAATTCTATAAGTTTTTAAAGTTTTTAACTTAAACTTTAGCTTTTCCTTTTTTTTTTACTTACTTAAGCTTTTAAGTTTTAATTAAAATATATACTTAAGTTTTAATTTAATTAAAATATAGTTACTTAAATCTTAATCTATAGAAATAACTTTATTATTACTATAGTATTAATATTAAGTTTAAAGATTTAAGTAAAAAACTTTATATAAATTAAATCTACTAACTTTATTAAAACTTTATATAGATTAAATCTATTAACTTTACTAAAACTTTATATAAATTAAATTTATTAACTTTATTAAAAATTTATATAAATTAAATTTACCGACTTTATTAAAACTTTATATAAATTAAATTTATTAACTTTATTAAAACTTTATATAAATTAAATCTACCGACTTTATTAAAATTTATATTTACTTAAATTAAAACTTTAAATATTTTTACTTTTAATTTAAATAGAAAATACCTTAAATATATTTTATATAACTTATTTTTATTTTTATATATAATATTATATTAATGTTATTTAATATAACTATATATAAAGGCTTATTAAAGCTTAATTATAATTACTATTTATTAATAAATATTTTTAATTTAAATTAAAACTTTTTTTAATTTATATAGCCGAACTTATATAAATTCTGTTTATATTTAGTTAATAAGATATAACTTATATAAAATATAAATTAATTCTATTTACTTAATAAAATATTTAACTTATTTATTTTTATTAAAAGCTTTTATATTTATAAGCTACTAGCTTTATAAGCTATTATATTAATTAAAATAAATAAGTTAAAAAAAGTAATATTATTATTAAAGTTTTATTTAGTTAAATATAGTATATTAGTTAATTAACTACTTTATAATATACTAACTATAAAAATAATCTTATTTTTATACTTTTATCTTAATTTTACTTAAGTAAAGTTCGTTTTATTAAACTTTTCTTATTAAGCTAACTTAACTATATTAGTTATAATCTTTTTAAAGCGTTATTTAAAAGCTATAGCTTAAAAAAGGTAAGTAAAGGTTTAAGCTAAGTTATTTATATAAATAAAAACTAAACTATTTTATTTAGCTTTTTATAAATTAATATTATTTACTTAGTCTTTTTTATCCTAACAGTAATTATTAACTAGAATTAAGTCCTGTTTTAATTACCTTTTACAGGTAAGGCCGGAGGCCGGGCGCTAATTAGCTAGTCCGAGGGCCTAGTTTTAAAGCCGGCCTTCTACGCCGAGTTTAACTCCGAATTTAATAATTTAACCTAAATCGGAATCTTTACGAAAAGGGCTATAAAACGCTATTTTTATTTATTTTTTATCTTATTAAGGGGGGTAGATATTCAAGACTTTAAGGTAAACCCTACAGATTCGCCTCCCGCCCCCCCCGCTACAGCCCTAACCCTAGCCTTTTTTATAGCCCTGCTTTTTATTAATATAGTTTAATATATTATTATAAGAACTATAATTAATTAAAGCTTATTACTATAATAACCGCTATTATAAGAAGCTTATTATAAATATAGCTATAGTAAGTTTATTATAAAAGTAACGATTTTATAGTTATTTCTTAATAAAATTAAATAAATAAAATATATTTTTATAATATAAATTAAACGCTTTAAAACCATATTTTTATTTTTCTTATATTTAATTTAATAGAATAAATATTAACCTTATTATATTAATAGTTCTATTATATATTAAATACCTTTAATTTATTATATAGCTAAATACTTTTTAATATTTTTATAATACTAACAAGAAAACGAATAAAACCCTATCGGTAGTTTTTTAATATTTAACTTTATATAATAAATATTATTACTATTATAGTAAATATTTTATTATAGCTACTATACCTACTATTCTTAATATAATAAAACGATTTAAATATCTATAAAACGTTAAAAATAAAACGAATAAAACCTTATCGATAGTTTTTTAATATTTAACTTAATATAATAGATATTATTATTACTATAGTAAATATTTTATTATAGCTTTTATACCTTTTATTCTTAATATAATAAAACGATTTAAATATTTATAAAACGTTAAAAATAAAATAAATAAAACCTTATTAGTAGTTTTTTAATATTTAACTTAATATAATAGATATTATTATTACTATAGTAAATATTCTATTATAGCTATTATACCTCTTATTTTTAATATAATAAAACGATTTAAATATTTATAAAAAGCTAATATTAATAAGAATAAAACCTTATCTTTATATTTTTAATATTTAAGTTAATATAAAAGATATTACTATAATTAAAAAAAGTATATTATTATTATTATTATAATTCTTATCTTTAATATAATAAAATAATTTAAATATTTTTAAAAAGCTAGAATTAAAAAGAATAAAACTATATCTTTAGTTTTTTAATACTTACTTTAATAGAATATATATTACTATTATTATAAAAAACTAATTATTATAGTTATTATACTTACTATTTTTATTATATTAATATAATTTAAATATATTTAAAAGTTAAAATTAAAAGAAATAAAACTATATTATTAGCTATATAATATTTAAATATATTATATTAAGTAAATAAGTAAGTAAATAAGTAAATATATATATAAGTAATATATTATATAAATACTTTAATAAGTAAATAAGTAAGTAAGTAATTAAGTAAGTAACTAAGTAAGTATATATATATAAATAATATATTATATAAATACTTTATTAAATAAGTAAATAAGTAAGTAAGTATATATATATATATAAGTAATATATTATATAAATACTTTATTAAATAAGTAAGTAACTAAGTAAGTAGGTAAGTAAATAAGTAAGTAAATAAGTAAGTATATATATATATAAGTAATATATTATATAAATCCTTTATTAAATAAGTAAGTAACTAAGTAAGTAAGTAAGTAAATAAGTAAGTAAATAAGTAAGTATATATATATATAAGTAATATATTATATAAATCCTTTATTAAATAAGTAAGTAACTAAGTAAGTAAGTAAGTAAATAAATAAATATATAAGTAAGTATATTACTAGGCTATTCCGGTTAAGATTAAAGCTTTTTACGATTATTTTAGCTAGACTTATATAAATCTTAATTACTTTCTTACTTTAAGATAAACTTATATAAATCTTAATTACTTTCTTACTTTAAAACAGATCTATATAAATCTTAATTACTTTCTTACTTTATAATAAACTTATATAAATCTTAATTACTTTCTTACCTTAAGACAGACTTATATAAATCTTAATTACTTTTTTACTTTAAAACAAACCTATATAAATCTTAATTACTTTCTTACCTTATAATAAACTTATATAAATCTTAATTACTTTCTTACTTTAAAATAAACCTATATAAATCTTAATTACTTTTTTACTTTAAAATAAACTTATATAAATTTTAATTAATTTCCTACTTTAAAACAGACTTATATAAATCTTAATTACTTTCTTACTTTATAATAAACTTATATAAATCTTAATTACTTTCTTACTTTATAATAAACTATATAAATTCTGTTTACTTAAGTAAGTAAGATATTTAGCTTAGCTGTTTTTATTAAAGGCTTTATATTTATAAGCTGCCGGCTTTATAAGCTAGTATATTACTTAAAGTAAAAAAGTTAAAAAGAGTAGTATTATTATTAAGGTTTTACTTAGTTAAATATAGTATATTAGCTAATTAACTACTTTATAATATACCGGCTATAAAAAAATCTTATTTTTATACTTTTATTTTAATCTTATTTAAGTAAAGTTCACCTTATTAAACTTTTTCTGTTAAGCTAACTTAATTATATTAGTTATAATTTTCTTAAAGCAACGTTTAAAAGCTATAGCTTAAAAAGGGTAAGTAAAGGTTTAAGCTAAGTTATTTATATAAGTAGAAACTAAACTGTTTTATTTAGCTTTTTATAAATTAGTATCGTTTACTTAGTCCTTTTTATTCTCTTTATTATTCTTTAATATAAGTGTTTTAACGCGAGCGTCTATACTATAGTAACGTAGTTTTAAAAAAGGCGGGATCTTATAGTTATCGATAATATAAAGACGTTTAGTAAAGTTATAGCTTTAAAAAGTATAACGTTTAAAGGTAAGACGTTTTTAAGTAAAAATAATATCTAATATATAATTAGCTATATTCTATATATAAAGCTTAATTAATATACTGTCTTTAACGTTATAAGCGTTATTATTAGTAAAACCCTCGGCTAGGTTAACGATACTAATCGTATTAGCTAAAGTAGTAACCGCGACTTTATTATTAACGTTTATATCGTTTAAGTTATTAAAGGCGCGGGCTTTATCTTTAACGTTATAAGTATTATTATTAATAAAAAGACTTTAAGATAAATATTAATAAATTATAAACTTAACTCGGGGTATAAAGTATATATAACCTACTTTTAACGTACTTAGGTATATTACTTTTACGTTAAAGCTAAAAAAGTATTTTAAAATCGGACTTTATATAATAAAGATTATTAAATAAGTATAGAAAAGTTTACCGTTTAATTAACAGGTTTATAATAACGTAACTTTAAAGCTATAAAAAGAAAGGTATAAGTCTTTATATTAGTTAGTTATAAGTAAAAAGGTTAAAAACATTAAAGGCCGGTTAAAAAAAGGTTTAAGTATTTAAATAAAAGGTATTAATAGTAATAACCTTAAATAAGATATTGTCTATTATACTTAAATATTAAAGGTATTAGACTAGGTAGGTAAAGGGTATTACTAGTAGCTATATAAATAGAATATAATTTATTATACTTAAATATTAAAGGTATTAAACTAAGTAGGTAAAAGGTATTACTAACAGCTATATAAATAAGATATAGTTTATTATATCTAAATATTAAAGGTATTAGACTAGGTAGGTAAAAGGTATTACTAGTAGTTATATAAATAAGACTTAGTTTATTATATTTAAATATTAAAAGTATTAAACTAAGTAAGTAAAGGGTATTACTAGTAGCTATATAAATAGGACTTAGTCTATTATACTTAAAACTTTACTTTACCTTTTTTTCGTTTTAAAAGAAAGCCTTTTCTGTTATAATTCTTTAAAAGTAATAAACAGCTTAAAACTAATTTACTCTTTTAAGCTAGTTATACTTTCTCTTTTAACTATACCGGTATCGTTTTATTTTTTCTTCTCTTTTTTATTTATACTTTAATTTAAACTACTACTTACTAACCTGTTAATTTATAAAGGTACTTATATAAGCTTAGTCTTTATACTACTTTATTACTACCTTTTTAGCTATTATTTTATAAAGGCTTTTTATAATATACTATATATTTAAGACTTTTTTATTTTTAACTACTTATTTTTTAAATAATATATATAAAACTTACTATACTACCTTACTTATAAAGTATTAAGTATCGCTATAATTAAAACTAATATTAAAGCTAAACTAACTATATATAATTCTTTTATCTAGTACGTTTATTACGTTTATTACGTTTAATACGTCTAATACGTTTAATACGTTAAGTGTTTTATAGTAAGTTCTTTTATCCTTTTACCTACTGCTATACTACTTAACTAAAGTATTAAAATTTAAAAGAATTTTTAACTGCTTTTACTTTTTCTTATTAACGGCTAATTAAACTAAAGAAGAATCGTTATAGCTATTACCGGACCTGTTTTTTTCGAGTAAGGCTATAACGATAAATAGGAAGTTATTATTTATAATACGATAAATACTATTAAAAAATACGTTAAAATTAAAGTATATAGTATAGTATATATAATAATTAACTATATTTATAAAGTTAACTAGCTAAATATTTAAAGCGGTAGTCTTTATCTTTATATAGTTAGCTATAACGTACTTTAAATAACCGAGTATATAAACCGATAGATTAATAATAAAGTTATTATTTTTAATAATAATCTATATACCTCGGTATTCTTTACTTAAAACCTTATTAAAGGTAATCTTATTAGCGATACTATTTACTTACGTATTATAAACGACTATATTACTATTTAAACCTACCGCGATATATCTTACCTTACTTTAATAATACTCTTTATAATTATTACTATATATAACCTACTCGATATATTTAAAGACGAAAGAAAGACAGTATTTATTTTAATAAATTTAGTATATAATATACTATTTAATAACTAAAACTTCGAATATATTATAAAGAGATATAATAACTTTACTAATACTTATAACGTTTAAGTTAAGAATACGATTTATATATTCTTAGCTGTACTTCTTTTTATATAAAAGGCTTAAGCTTATATAAAAGACCGATAACGTTATTATCTTTTATAAGTTTATAGTAATTAGTAAGAACTTATTACTATTATAAGGATTTAGTTAAACGCTTTTAAAGCCGACGTTTTTATAACCGAATAAAATAAAAAAGTAAGTCTTATTATTATTATATATATATTATCTTTTAACGACGATAGGCTATAGCTAATATATACTATATAATATTATTAAAGAATAGTTTTTTAAGCTTATAAATATAAAGGTAAAGATTAACTTAATCTATAAGAGCTTCGCTCGATATTAGTTTAAGTAGGTAATTAAAAAGGCGGTTATAATATTTTATAAAATCGAAAGGTAGTTATATAAAAGTTTAAAGTATAAGATCCGAGCTTAAGAATAGATTATTAAATACTATAAGTATAATAGTAATATAAATAAACCTGAAAATATAATATACTACTTTTTTACCTTTTTATTTTAAAGTATATATTATATTTATACTATATCTTTAATCCGGTTTACTTTTTAATATAAGGCTTTTTTAATAACTATATCTACTACTTTTAAAAATAAAGTAGTAAATAGCTTAAGTATACGTTTTTTTTACTTTCTTATTAAGCTTTATCTTTTAGTTTCCTTTTTATTACTTTTATCGCTTATCGATTTAAATAAGCTAACGATTAAAGTAAAAAGGTATATAAATTATAGCTAAACGACGGTATAACCGGTATATTAAGCTAAAAGGTTATCGGTATATAATACCGAAGGTATTATACTATATAGTCGGTCTAACGGCGAACTAAATAAAGGTAACGTTTAATAAGACGTTAACGTATAATAAATTATATATTCGGTTAAAGGTAAACCGAGTAAACGAAGTAGTAAAGGTTTAATTAAGGTATAATTTAATTAGCTACTATTTACTAAAATCGATTTAAGCTAGGTTTAATTTATAAGGTAAAAAAGGTTATTTAAGTATATATTTTAATTAGCTACTATATAATATATTCGGTTTACTTTAAACCGAATAGTTTAAGCTATAAAGCTATTATAATATCGAAAGTTATTAGTATAAGATAAGTATATAAGAATAGCTTACGTAAGTAAGCGGTAAGATTTAACGTTCGGTAAAGCTATAGAATTATTAAGCTGTTAAGCTTACTATTAAAAATAAGCCCTTTTTTATATTAAATAGATTAATTATCTGTTTAAACTTTATAGTAGGTTATCGAATTTATAGACTTTTTACTTAAATTCTAATAGTAAAGGTAATATAACTATATTCGGTACCGAAACGGCTATTTCTTATAACCTTTAATTATAATATTTATAAGTAGACTTTTTAGCTTAACTTAATAATAACTTCGAAGGTAAACAGAATAAATATTAATAAACGTTATTATAAAAAACTTTAACGTTTCCTTTTAGCTACTTTAGTATTTATAACTAACCTTTAAGCGGCGTTTTCGTTATTACCTAAATTATATTCCTGTTAGCCGGAAGCTAGTTAGCTGTTAGCTATTACTTTATAACGTATATATAACGTTTTAATATCGTATATTCTTTTCCGTATTAGACCGGCTATATAATATAGTATATTTAATCGTTATATGCTTTTTATTAGACCGGCCGTATAAGGTATTATAGCTTTTATATTATATTTTATATTTAATAAAAACTTTCTTAACTATACGAGGTAGTAAGTATACTATATATTTATAATAAAATAAACAGGTCTTTTAATATATTTAAGTCGATTTCGGCTAGTTTTTTATCCTTCTTTACTATAATAAGGTTTATAATATAGTTTAAACTTAGTTACTATATAAATCCCGAGTATTATTTACTACTTAACAGCTTTATAAAACTATCGGCGATTATATTTTTTATAAAGGATAGCTTTTTTAACCTAATATTAGGTATATATAATACGTTTTATTTTATTTACTTATTTATAGTATTAACTTATAAATTCTTTTATCGTTATAACGTAGTTGTTTACTTCGGCTGTTTTAAAGTCGATAAAACGATATACTTTAAAGCTAAGGTAAAAATATATATTATTAAGCCGAAATCTATTAATAGTTATATAATACTTTAAAGAGTTAATTAAATTAAATATTTTTAATATTAAAGGTAATAGTAATAGCTGTTACTTAAATTAAAAACGTTTAGTATACTATAGTCGGGTATTATAAATAAGATAAAAAGAATGTAAAGGACGTAGCTTTAAGTATTAATAAAAAGTATTATATTCTGAATTTCTTTAATAATAACTTTATAAAAGTATATAAGTACTTTATTAACAGATTTTATTAGTTTATATCTTTAATAAGCCGTTTATATCGTTTAAGGCCTTTAAATTTTATATATCCTTCTTTTATAAACAGTTACCTTATTTTTTATTAAAAATATTTTAAAGATAACTATAATCTAAAGAAAAGATTTTCGTTTTTTTTTATAATAACCTTACTAACTATTAAGATTATACTAAATATATAAAAGTAAAAAAGCAATAGGTTAATTAATTTAAATAATATAGCTTATTTAATAATAAGTCCGAATATACTTTATTTACGCTTATATAATTAGTTAGTATCTTTTTTAAAGAAAAGAAGATAAAGATTTACTTTTTTTTTAATTCGGCTAATAAAAAGCCTTTAAATTTAAAAAACAGCGTCGATTAGTTAGCAGAAGTTTTTAATATACTTATTATTATATCTGCTATATAGCTATAAGGTATTAGAAAAGTCGAGTAGTAATTATAGTAAAAACTTATAATATAGTATAAGTTACGATTAGTAAGGTATTCGTAATAAATATAAGACGGAATATAAAATCTTATTTCGAATTAGTAATAACCTTTAGTTAAAGGTAAAAAATAATAGTAAATACCTAGCCGTTAAAGATAAAGAGGAGTATTATAAGTAATTAAAAAGGCTTTTATATATTTAATATAGTAGTTATTAATTACGTTTAAGAAATAAAGCGTTTCGACTATAAAGAACGTTTAACGATAGTACGTTAAAAAGCGAGTATTATAAAAGACACTTACTATAAGCCGGTAAACGGTAGTATTTATAATATTAAGTCGAAGGCAGAGGAGTAGTTATAAGGGCTTATTAAAGGAATAACAGCTATTATCTAAGTCTTTTTTATTAGATATTATAAAAGGGATAGTTATAAAGTAAAGGCTAAGCTAAATATTAGTTACTATAAGGTAGATTAAAAGGTATAGTAGCCTTTAAAGTAACTTATAAGGTTAGTTATATAGTAAAGAAAAAAAAAGGAAGAAAAAGAAGGAAAGAAAAAAAGGAAGGACTTAATATTTTAGTTATACGATTAAATAACGGCTTTAATTAAATACTTACCGACAGTTATTATAGTTATACGTTATAGTAAGTGTTATTTACGTAATATTACTAATAAAGAAAGATAAAGTATAAGTTAGGTTTTATTTTATTTAACTATTAGAAGATAGGTAAGTAAGCTTACTTTTATATTTATAGTTATAAAAAGAAGAAAGGTTTTAAGTAAAAGGCAGGTAGTATAAAGATTTATAAACTATAGAAAGGCTATTTTAAATCGGGAAGGTACTAGTTAATATAAAGGTAATTACTATACCTGCCTCCTTTTCTCTTTTAAGTATATTATATAATACCTTCGAAAGCGTTTATAGCTAGCCGTTTTCGATATAATAACTTTTATAAGTAGCTTTATCTTAAAAGTTATCTTTTATATTTTATAAAAACTATAGCTTATAGTTTAGCTATTTTATATAAACAGGTAGTTTAAACGTAAGCTATAGCTTTTATTTAAACCTACCTGTCTGTCTTTTATATCTTTATACTTTTAATTACTATTACTATTACTATTACTGCCTTCCTTTTTTTTACCTTTATAACCGGGATTATATTACTGTTCTTTATTTATAAATTAATTTTTCTGTTTTTTTATATCTATTAAATTAATTAGCCGTTAAGATATTTAGCTGTCGAGCTAAAAGAAAGTAACTTAAGTACTTTTAAAGTTTATAAGCATTTCCTTATCGTATATATATATAAAACTAACCTTTATTTACTTAAGCCTTTTTTAAAACTACTATAACTATTATTTAGCTTTACTTAGTTTTTTTTATAATATTAGTTATAAAGCTATTAACCGGTATATAGTAAAAGAAGGTATAGACTTTTATAATTAAAAACTATAAGATACTATAGCTTATAAAATTAATAGTAATTAGATCGACTATTATAATAATTATATATAATAAAGTTTTAAATAAAAGTAACGTTTAATTAATATAGACTTTATATTAATAAGCCGATATAAGTTACCTTATATAATTACTACTTATATTTTCGTTACTTAATATCTAATTAGCTTTTCGGATAATAAACGGCGAACTCGACTTTTAAGATAATAATAAGCTAATTATTTTTAATATCGAAGCTAATTATACTTAAAGAGATAACCGCTATTACACCTTTAATAGCTTCGGTTCTTTAAAGCGTTCTATCGATATTAAGCGTTTTTACCTTACTTAAAACTTATTAAACTTCGGAGCTCGCTAGCTATCCTGCTATATTTTTAATACTAAAGGCTAAGTAGTATATAATAGCTTTATCGAACAGGTTTAAAATACTATTAGTTAACGTATAATTTAAATAAGTAATATTAATTTTTAAAACTATATAGCTTTTAAGGAACGTATTTATAAAGGTGCTAATAAGATTATTAAAGATATTTAAAAGTAGAAAAGGCGCTACTAATTATTTTAAAGGTTCTTTAGTAATAATAACTATAATAGAAAGGGAGGAAAAGGACTTTTTAAAGTTTTAGTTTTAGTTATTATAATCGCTTTATATTTAATATAGATATATTATACGTTATCTTATAACTTAACTAAACTTAATACCTTTTATAAAAAAGGTTATTATTTATATTACTTATTTTTAAAAGAACAGCTATTCGTACTGCTAAGGCAGCTAATCGTACTGCTGCTATATACAATATATAGTGCCCGGGCTATAGCCCCTTCTAATTAGCCTAAAAAAAAACTAAGCGTCACGCTAGTCCCTTATCGCTTATTAATTACCTGCCGCGGCCTGTATTTAACGTCAACCTATCGCTAATCTTACGATATATAGGTTGCTTAATACTAATAGCAACCTTAATCGAGACCTCGATTTATATCACGGAGCCGCATACACTTAACCACTACCTGTATCGTCGAGATTATTATTCCGATTAATTGCGCTAGCCTTATTTACCTATTTCCGTCGCTCAGATTTCAATTCACTGTCTATCGCGCTATATCGCATACTCCTGATTACAGTTACCTAGCTCCCGAGGACCAGGCCGAGTGTTAACACTAGAACGAAACCTCTACCACCTACGACGACCTCCACTACGCCCTTTCTAGCCCTCCCGGTGACTCGAGACTGTTTATAGCTGGTTATACAACGTTCCCTAACCTAAAAGACGAACTAAATCACTTTACCTCGCAGTCTAAGTAGAAGGCGATTATACGGGATTCCGGCGAGACATATCGTCGTTTATACTACAGTAAAGGCCAGATTCGGGCTAGTACAGCTACCCAGAAGGCATCTCGCACTATTAAGGTAGGCTGCTAATAAACCGCCCTCGCCTATCGCACTAGATCTACGAACTAAAACTAGGTTCTCGAGATTAGAAACGATATACACGAAGGCTATAGCCTAGAACTATACCCCGAAGCCTAGCGTAGCTACACTAAAATTATACCAGAGATAAAGGAATTTATAGGTATAAAGATAGAAACTGATCCTTCTATGCGTCTATAACGGCTAAAGCGCGAGTTCCTAGCTTCCTTCCCCGGGATACAGTTTAAGCCGAATGTAGTAAGGAACTTTATCTAAGGCTAGCGAAAGAAGAAACTAAGGGTCCTATAGCCGGCGACAGCGACCCTTAACAAGTTCCGGGCTAAAGGCTACTAGTTTAAATAGTGTACTAACGATAGTAGTAATATTAACGGCGTGTTCTAGGCTACACCTTAGCAGATCCGATAGCTATAACGGTTCGGCCGGCGGGTAGCCATTAACTGTATATACAGCATAAACAACAAGAAGATGCCGTTCTTCTAAGGCACAGGCGTTTCTTATATAGGTAAGATCGTTATCTTTTTCTAAAGCCTTATTAATAACGAGTGCGAAGAGGGCTTCCGATAGCTCTTATAGTAGTAGAAACAGCTTCTGTTATACTACGGTCTACCTAACCCGGCCGTAATTATTACTAACTATAACGATACTACTATTAATGCCGTAGACTAGGCGTTCGATAGTACTTCTAACAAGGGAAATAGAGAGATAAAACACTAGCTTTATGTTTTTTATATAAATATAAACGTCGTCTTAAACATTAAAAAGAAGTAGAAAACGCACTAAACCGACAGCTAAGCCCTACTCGACGATAATGTCTATACTAACGAGCGATACGATGCCGACGATATAAAGCAACATAAGAAAGACGATGCCGATCTCCGCGGCTTAAACGTACCGGCGCAAGGTAAATCTTTTATATTAAACGCTATACCTATCGAGATCCCTTATATAAGGCAAGGCCTATTCGACCTCGTACGCTTTATAGAGTATAGCCCTCGGCGCGAGATATACGACTAGGCCTAACGGCGGTTAAAGACCTAGTTTACCGATTAAAAGGCTATTATCAGCTATCTCGAACGATACTATATAGATAAAGAGGAGGTTATCGTCGCTAAATAGGCAGAGTATAAGGTCTGTTAAATTCGAAACTATAGCCTACGTATAACCTTATTAACGGAATTATAACACCGCCGGGTAAAGACCTTTTTAAGCTACAGGTTCGGCTATATTAATAGGCTAGCCGACTGCGTTAATTATACCCTCGAGCTTACAGCACGCTAATACACTATAGAAGAAAGCAGGTAAATCGAAGCCTAACTAGCAGACTATAATAGCATCGTCTAAATAGGTAATCTGCTACGGAGATGCTTAAAGCGAGGCCTTAACTACGTTAAACGCGAATATAACCTCGCACGGCTAACCTACGAGGGCAGAAGACTATATATAAAATGTAACAATAGCTGCATTTAATAAGCCTACTACAGCACGCCTTATAAGCACTAGCTCCTTATAAATATTATCGAGAACCTTAACCGTAGCCTTTACAGAGGTGATTTCGATAGCTTCTATTAGCTAGACCGTAACCTCGCCGACTATAACTTACTTCTCGTAATCGGCGAGCCTACAGTTATTACAGCAACGCGTGGCCGGCCGCGTAATATCGGCACCTTCTCGGCTAATAAACAGAGTGTCTTTAGCATAGCCGTACTATTATAAAAGACGGCATTTACTACGAGAAATTTAAGCAGAAAGTCTGTAGATTAAGGCAGAAAGGCTAAGGACAGAACAGGGCAGACATCCTCGTCGGTTTAAAGAGTAAATTCTTAATAAGAGTTTAGTAATAGCCTCGTATAAATAGATGCCGCAGACGCCGTGCCGGCTATGCTACCGCCGGCTAGAAAGCGCGGCCGGCCTAAGGCATCGAAGAGTAAGCCGAATACATTTACAAATAAGAAGTCTACGGGTCTGTAGTAGGTAAAAAGGGCGCGTCTAGCCCCGAGGGCACCAGGGACTAGTATTAACGGCTTAGCCCGGGTAGTCGAGGCGTCTAACGATATAGAAGCCGCCGACGAGATATAGGTAGCTAGCTACAAGGCTTATTAATATCGTCGCCTTTATCGCTTTTATCGCTTTAATCGAGATTAGTTCTAGTCGATTTAAAGCGTTATAACTAGCCGGTATTATAGGTATAGTAGCACTTAAACGTATTGCCTACTATATAACTACATACTGCGATTTAATTAGATATATCTATACTATCTTAAAGGCCTTAATTTAACGATTATAATATATATTAAATTATTTTCATCTGACTAAAAATGAGGGTGGCGTGGCCTACGATAGTTATATATTTAATATAGGTAATAACTATTTAATTGCTGTTAATTCTATATATGCCGGCAGGTAACGGGTAGGCCGGCTAGCCTATATAGAATAAGCCTAGTAAGGTACTATATATTATATATAGTAGCAGTACAATTAGCTGCCCTAGCAGTATAAATAGCTGTTTTTATTTTTAATTTTAATTAGCTTTAGATTATAATTATATTAATTTACTATAATACTTATTTTATAAGTCTAATTAGCTGTCGGAGTTAGTAATTTTAGCTATTTTTAAGCTATATATATTACTAAACGCATGTAAATTAACTTAATTCTTATCGTTATTATCGTTATTTTTCTAATTATAAGCACCTTTTTATAGTATTACCTACTCGGTTTAAGGCTAACCGATTATAAAAGGTATTATTTATATTATTAAATATATTCTTAATAAAGAGAACTTACTTAAAGTATTACCGATCCGGTTTAAGGCTAACTTAAAGAGGTAATACTATATAATAATAATACTAAAGGATATAACCTTATAATATTATTTAAAGATTTTATAGTAATTTTAAAGTAAGATTTATATCTTTACTTAGTTATACTTAGTATTACTAGTTTATCTTTTATATATTTATACTATATAACTTTATTTTTCTATAACTTATTAATATTATTTAAGTTCTTTACTTTTTAAAGGTAAAAAGTAAAAAGTAAAAAAGTTAAAAATGTTAGTAGTAAGTAAAGTAGGAAAGTAAGTTAAAAAGGTAACGTATATAAAGATAGTTAAGTATATAAAGATAGTATAGTATATAAGAGTAATAAAGTACTTTTATATAATAAGGTATATCGAGGTAGTAAAGTACGTTTAAGTAGTAAAAGAGAAAAAGAGAAGTTAACTTTTAAATAAAGAAAAGTAGTTCGACTTAGCTATAAAGATAAAAGAAAGACGATAAAAAAGCTAAAGCCTTTTTTTTTATAGCTAAAGCTATTATAACAGGTAGATAAGCAGGTAGTATAAGTAAATCGTTCGGCTTTTATTTTATTAAAAAAGCCTTTTTCTATTTTAGTTATTTAATCGCGATAAATAATATTTACTCTTTTAAACTAGTTATACTTTTCTTTTTTAATTATATTAAAACCGACCGTTTTATCCTCTTTTCTTTCTTTCTTATATACTTTATTTTAAACTACCTTTTCTTAACCTATTTATATTATATAAGTATTTATATAAGCTTAGCCTTTCTATTACCTTTTACCTACTTTTTTACTATTTTACTATAATTTATCTTTTATAATCTGTTAGTTTATAATACTTTACTATCTTTAACTACTTATTTTTAAATAACGTAAATAATAAAACTTACTAATATTTATTACTTCTCTTATAAAGTATTAAGTATTTTAGTATTTAAAACTTTAACTTTACTTAAACCTTCTGTTTTATCCGTTTAGTATATTTAGTATATTTAGTATTTTATAGTAAGTTTTACGTTCTTTAAGTTACTATTACTTTATATTACTATAATATTAAAGTATAAAACTTTAAAAGAATCTTTACTTTACTCTTTATTATAACTATATATTTATATACCTTAACCTTTATTTATAAATTATTTACTAACTATTTAACCTTTTATAATAGCTAACGTGCTTTTTACTTTCTTTTAGTTAGGTAATATTAAAAGATAAGCTATTATATTTTACTTACCTGTAAATATATAAAGATACATTAAAATTAAAGTATATAATACTTTAATAGTAAATTTTAAAAAAGCTAGTTTCGTTTTTTACGTTCTTTAAGCTATTAAGTACTTAAACTAATAAATCTACAGTATAGTCGATATTTTTAATAATAAATACCGTATATCTATATTTTTTATAAAGAGCTCGACTTAAAGAGATACCTTTCCCGAAGCCTTTTAAGTTTATATTATAAAGGACTATATTATTATTAAGACTTATAGTAATAACGGCCTTAGTACCTTTATATCGATCGTTAGCTTTAATATATTATAATACTTAATCGAAATACTTTAAGCTAATAGTAAAAAGATTATAGATATAGCTACTACTATATATAATATAATATTTAATAATATAAACCTTAAACGTATTAAAGAGAAATATAAATAGTTAAAAGATATTTTTAAAAATAAGATTTTTAATATAACTTTTATATTTCTGTTTTAATAAGCTTTTTCTATATATAAGGCTTAAGCCCTTATAAGTACTTAACGACATACTTACCTTTTAAAGCTTTATAAGGACTAGTAGTACTTTATTACTACTATTAAAGACCGGATTAACGCTTTAAAAAAGTATAAAGTAAGTTATATTTTCTTTTATTTACTACTCCTTTCTTTTCGAAGATATAATGTTATTAACCTTTAATACTATAGTACTAGTAACGTTAGCGTTAAGCTTTTATTATAAGTAAAATTAAAATTAGTTAGGGTTAGGGTTAGGGTTAGGGTTAGGGTTAGGGTTAGGGTTAGGGTTAGGGTTAGGGTTAGGGTTAGGGTTAGGGTTAGGGTTAGGGTTAGGGTTAGGGTTAGGGTTAG